>VZRN01003185.1:480384-504064 GCA_013397935.1 Dasyornis broadbenti | reverse complement strand
CCCCTGGCGGCCGGCCCTGTGTTCTCGGCGAGCACGTGCTGCGCGGTGCGGGGAGCGGGCCCGGCCCCGGTGCCCCCCGGCCTGGCCCGGCTCCGCGGGACGCACCCGGCAGCGTGGGAGGGATCCTTCCGAGGCACAGGAGGGACCGACTTATCGGGAAAAAGGGGTGAGCCTGCGTGCCGGGTGTCGCACGGGGCGGTGCATGGCTGCCCGAGGGGATACGGAGCGTTTCGCGCCCTCCCCGGAGGGGTGGAGTGGGGATGGGGAGCACTGGCTTTGGGAACTTCCTCGGTGACTTTGTTGACTCCTCGGCAACGGAAAGCAAGTAATTCGGTGGTTTTTTTCGCAGTATCGACGCATGCAGCTGGACATAATGAAGCTTTCTGTGGATGTTGCAGCAGTGTGTTTGTGGAGGAAGTTCGTTTCAACGGATGATGGTAAGTTTTTATTTTTAAATATTTTTTTTTTAAATACAGAGGCAGAAGCAGTTCTTTCGAGGCTCAGGCTTAGGCTTCAGTTAGGACCACTAAATGCCAAATAAGTTTCTTGGGATTGGAGACATGTGTAGCAGTCCACAATTTCATTCATTTAGAGGAGAATAATGTAAGTTACTCAAGCAGTCATTGGTTCGACTAAAGCACCTGGATGGTGACAAAATTTTAAAAACGTTTAATTTTGATATTTGGGATTTTTCTTTTTTTTTTTTTGAGCAAAGCTCCTATTTTTTAGTCAGTCTTACAGGAGTTAGTTTTATTGTAGTTTTAAAGTATTATGTTAAGCTGGCAGTAAGTATCCTTTAAGGGACAGTATATTCACATGTTCCTTCAAGTCCATATTCCTGTTAAAGAAGGAATAAAGTATGCTTTCAAATTTTGACTATAGCACTGTTGTGCTTTACTAAACTTCAAGTCTGTAATAAGTAGGTGTATTTTGATTGTGGTAGTGTATTTTGCAGCCATCATTAGAACCTGCTTTTTGTTGCTAGATAGACCAATCTAAATGCCATGGTAGGAATTGCAATTGAGACAGAGTGTCTGTGGCAGTAGCAGCAAATATTCTAACTGGACAGCAAAGCGAGTAATGGGAAAGCTTAGAAAGGTTCCTGCTATGTCATAAGGTGTTTTCTGTACTTTAGAAAGCTGATGGTATGATAAGTTCAATTTAATTTAAAAATTCCTGGTTTTCTGGCGCTGGGCGTAAACTTCATTTTAATATTTATTTGCCTTAATTTTTTTTTTTTTTGGAGAGATTTGGTGGGAGCTCTTACCCAATTTCAGGTTTATCTTTGAAAACTCAATTATTTTTAACTCCACAAGTTGTCAGGGCATTCTGAGAGTGGTGTGGAAGAAGCATTTATTTTCACATTTGGATCTTCTATGAGAAGATGAGCATTAATTTTGATACTCCTTAGTATTTCGTATGCGTGTTTTGGATTGGGCTGATGAGCTGCTTCAGTTTACTCTGAAGGGGGTCTTTAGCCCAGAAATGTGAATATTTGTTCCAAAGCTTGCAATTCGAAACCTGATCAACTACTCACTTTGTTCTTTTCTTTCAGCAGGTACAAGGTAGACAACATATCTTGAATTACTTAAAGTGCTGTTTACGTCAGAGTAATGTCAAAGTGCTTACAGTGCAGGTAGTGATATATAGAACCTACTGCAGTGAAGGCACTTGTAGCATTATGTTGACAACTGCCTCAGGAGATCTTGCAGGACTTCAGAGAATGGAAAGGTACAGTGTGGTGGTGTCAAGTGCTTTTTGTACTAAGGTGCATCTAGTGCAGATAGTGAAGTAGATTAGCATCTACTGCCCTAAGTGCTCCTTCTGGCATAAGAAGTTATGTCTTCATCCAGTCACTCAGGTTAAGACTGTAGATGTTCCAGTAGTTTTCTGCTTTGCAGACTTCTGTTAGTTTTGCATAGTTGCACTACAAGAAGAGAGTGGTTGTGCAAATCTATGCAAAGCTGATGGTGGCCTGTTATAATCTACATCAAGGACTTGAATGCTTTCTGCTGGTTGTGGGATATTTTGTGGCCTTCCTTATTTCAACAGCAGTCTAGTGAATGACAGCTCCTGTAGCACTAAAGTGCTTATAGTGCAGGTAGTGTTCACTAATCTACTGCATTATAAGCACTTAAAGTACTGCTAGCTGTAGAACTACATATTAAGTGTGTCTTACAATTTATTTGTTGTTTAATTGAACACTGTTCTCTGGTTAGTTTTGCAGGTTTGCATCCAGCTGTATGATACTCTGCTGTGCAAATCCATGCAAAACTGACTGTGGCAGTGACAAGTCAGTCAGTGAGTGTGGAAAAATTATACCCCTTTCTACACAGGTTGGGATCAGTTGCAATGCTGTGTATGTCTGTGGTATTGCACTTGTCCCGGCCTGTTGAGGTTGGTGGGGATAGAGGCTGAAACACCCTTGTAGCTTTAAGGAATTCCTAAGTTTCTTCTTGAAACAATGTCATGTAATGCTCTGTGTAACCAGGCTTTGACTTTTTTGTATTTGGTTTCTTGTTTGTATGTATTGGATTTGTTGCTGACAGTATGTATTCACTGAAATTCTTGAGTGTGGATGATATTTTTAACGATTATATCATTACTTTTTTATTAAACTGAGGTGGATGCTTGTTTCCAGTTTCTTCATGAATTTGTTGGGAAGAAATGGATCTTGGCTATCAAAAAATCTCGATGAAAGTTCAAACTTGTTCAGTACAAGCTTGCTTTGCAAATTCAAATTACGTGAAGGATTCAGCAGCTTCCTTTTGTAATACTTCTTACTGTATTGAAACTCTGCATTTTCTAAATGGTAATGGAGCACATTTTTAGCCTTAGTTCTTCCATCCAGAATTTGTCAAATTGAAAAGTAACAAATGCGGTTACAGGCAGAGCCTTAATCATTCATCAGCTGTGGAATCTTTAATAGGTGTTCACTTATTGTGAAGTATCTGCATTTATAATGAGTGTAACAGTGGTCAGCTTGTAATCTTTGTAGTGAATCACTTAGCATGTGACACATAGCAGTCAAATAAAACCTCTCTTGAGCTTCCTGAAGAACTTACCTGAAGGAAAACTCATCCAAATAACTGCTTCAAAGAAGCTGAGATAGGTTGTTTATGGAAGATGTGATAACCAGCTCCATAAGGAAAAGTCATTAAAATCTCGAAGTGGAGTATTCAACACAGCTTGCATTTTTGAATGAGCTGCATAGTAGTAAACTACACTTGTACCTCAGATGTTAATGGGTTTAGTTCTAAAACAGGCTTCCAGAGGACTAATGCTGTAAATTCAAATTACTCACCTCTTTAGGCCCCCAGACCCTATATAGTACTTTGAAGTAGAATAGCGTTCCTTCATTGTGGGAAAATTTGGGTCAATGCTGCCCTTGCTGTTCTTACTTAAATTAAAATAGCGTATGAAGCTAAATGGTTTGTTCATAGAGTGTTAAACACTGTGTATTGCAATGCTGTGTTGCCATATTACTCTGTCCTCTAGTGAGAAGTTGAAAACACTTAGATGGTTTTGGCATCCTTAAATTTCTTTCTGAAGTAACCAAGCCACCTTGGAGTTGAACACACTGCGCAGTTTCTACTCCTTTTTCTGTCCCTATCTATTCAGAATGTATTGCTCAGATAGGTTTCTTGCCCAAAGTACTGTTTTCCCAAGCTTAACATTTTCTTAGTCTTGCTGATTAGAGGAACCTTGTGTCTGTGGAGTCAGCAGATGAAGGTGTGTGTCTTGTCCCGATTTCTGGATGCTCAGTTTCTGCAGTAATGGGGTGATGGCAGGTTTAACTCTTTCAAGTGTAAAAGCAGTGTTCTCAAAAGTTAAAATGCAGAAAATGTTTTAATAGGTGATCATGTTTATATTGCCATGTAAGTATCAAATTTTTAAATGCCTGAAGATGTGTATTACAGTTAGACAATGAAGCCTGTTAAAATCAAGTGCTTTCACAAGCAGTTTTTATGCCTTGGTGCAAACTAGGTACACTGCAACACACTTAGTGGAGCCTTGTCCACCAAGTGTGTTGAAGTGTACGTAGTTTTAATACCTTTGTAAAAACTGTGACATTTGTGTTTCTATCATGAAATCTTTTAATGCCTAGACTACAAAAAAAACCTTTTACATGGTGCAGGTATGAGAAATGGTTTTGAAAATTACACAGCATCTTAAAGATGTAGTAAGGTCTGCTTTAGTCAGGAAGTAAATAGCAGCACTGCCTTTCTAATACTTTTCTTACTTGCATGTTTTCAATACAGCATTGGCTTATTGGTTGTAGAACTTAGGTTATCAGAAGTTTCAAGTTAGTCACATGCTCTTTGGAAAATACCTAATATTTTAATACTCTGTTTATGCTTTTATACTCCAGCTTACTCTTAATGCATGAACAGTGTTCTCATTGATACGTAGTAAGTAAATACAGTCCTGTCTTACATCAAGTTCACTGTAACCTGGGCTTTTTCAGTCATTTGAATGTTTCCTGATAAATAATCATTAACTCTCTATGTTGGTTTCAGTGTAGCTGAGACATTGAACTAGTTGACAGAAGACTAGGAAGAGAAGTAATGCTAATTTCAGCTGGTTTATTGAATTAAGTTAAAACTTGTCTGAAGTTCATGTAGAAAATGTGACTAGAGAGGAGTAGTTAGATGGCTAAAACAAGTGCCTGTTTTAAAATCCTGCAGAAATATCAAGACGCATTTCCTGCAGATGTATACAGCTTTTCTGTTAAAGCAGTCACATGTATGGGAAGCGTATTTCTACTGGCTTTTATGCAGGTGTTCATTTTTACAGTGAACTGCTGCGAAATTAGTCTGAGCCATGTGAACTTTTGGGAGATTAGTTCTAATGAAGATAAGCATGTGTGGTTTTTTAGGAATTGTCTAAAGTTAAATTATTTTTTTGAAGTGTATTATGCAGGAAGAGCATAGCTTAGTCTGTCTTTCTAAACAAAAAGTAAGAAATTCCAAGCAGTATTAACACTTCCTTGTAGTTCAGTTGGCCTTATAAGGAAAACCTTGTTTGTTAACCGTAGAAAACTCTGCATACTCAGGATCTGAAAGCATGCTGGGAAATTAAACATTTTTTCAGTAATTCATCACTTGATACTGAAAAAACAGGTCAGTTCTTTAGAATTTACTTTCTTACGCTGACTTTTGAATATCAAAATTGACTACTGAGATGACTGTCAGGCACAGATATTTTGAGTAATAGCTTGTTCAGGGGCATTAAATGAACAGGACTAGAAGGGAGTCTCCCCTGCTGTGGTGACACAGAATTGGATTCCTCTGGCATAGCTGACTTCTACCATGAGAAAATGAATGCAACGCTTCATGTTCTGCAGTATATCACTTGTATTTGTGTTATTCATAAGTGGTCTTGTGTATGAAGTCTTAGTATAGACTAACAGCTTTCTTTAAATGAGGGATTATTGGAAGTTGTTTCCATACCACCTTTCTCTTCCCTGTCCTCCCCCAGTCATAGAATTCATTCCCTGAAGCCTTTTCTCTGTTTGGTTCTGGTGTCACTGAAAATAGGGAAGAAAATAAAAACCCTCCAGCACTATATTTGAAGTGATGGAGAATCAGGCATTACTTTATTTTCTGGCCATGATGTGCCAAGGAAAATACTCCAAACGCATGTCTTCACAGGATTTTGCCCCAAACTCGACACAGTCAAAACACAGAGATGCACTGTTTCAAAGTTCATTGGTTGAGTTGAGCAACCCCCAGTATTCAGTTTCCCATTGGAAAGTTACATTGTTTCCAACACTGGTAGCTTCAGACTAATAGGCTGATAGTGTTCAGTATATGAAACACAGAAGTGTCATGGATGCAGAACATAAAGCAGTGGATTGCATCATGTTGTGACTCTTCATCAAAGCCTTGCTATGAAATCTAGTTCTCTGAAGACCCAGTTTCTGGTAATTCACTTTCCTGTTCCCATTTTTGGATGATGCCAAAAGGAAAAAATAGTGGAGGAAAATAAAAGTGTGCTGTTAGAATTATCTGTTTACTACATGCTTTTCTTCTGATGGGTATCTGGTGTGCTTGTGTCTCTTGTATCTGTAGAGCATCTGTCTTTACAGATACAGGAAGCAAGAGAGGTGTTGAAACTGGTACCTGTTAATGTGCATTAGAATTGTCTGGAGTTTGTGAGACTAGGCATGTGTTCCCACCTTACTGTTGTTGCATGCTACAGGTTCTGAAACTTGAAATGCAGTTTGGAACATGACAAAGTTGCACACATTAATTTCGACAGAGTAATACAAGGCTGTTAAATACTACAGCCAGTTGGGTTTCTGGTGGGACAAGAACTGACTAGTAGGTAGAGACTGGGAGTTGTAAAATGGATCTTGGTTACTCTGGGTTTTTCACTGTTGTAAGGAAGACAAAATAACCAAAGCCATTATAGCGTTTCATTCTTACTGTTAAATAAAACTTAGTTTTGCCTAGTTCCCCTTTTAAATGGGTGAGCAATTCTGTGAATTTCGGGCTCGCGTGTTGGGGTTTTGAGTGTTTTTATTCCTTGGTGGTGGTGTGCTAGGGTTTTTTCATTACCGTTAACTTGATAGGATGATGTGACATGCGTAATTCTGGTCTTTGGTTCCCAAACACAGAATGCTTGATGAAAAAACTATTTCAGGCTCTATGAGAGTGTATCAGGTTCTTTACATTGGTAACAAACTACAGGCAAAGCTTGTAAATGCAAATAGCTGTGACTTGGGTAGCCTTCGATGACATTTTGTGACTCAAGGAGATTAGCACTTGAAGGACTGATTTCTTCGAGCATTACAAATTTGTACCAGATTTAGGCATCCACTTGAGCTGAGGGAGGCAATCTCCTTAGTTAATTAAAGGAAAAAAATGGCTTTTAGATGTGGCCAACATGCTTTGCATGGAACTTTTTATACAAGTTTTGTAAACACAGCAAGCTGAGACTTTGAACTGAAGAAATGCTTACTTGGGTGATTGGTGTTTTGATTGTATCTGGGAATCACTGGTTTTGGTTACTGTCAGCTGGCCCAGCCAATTAATGCTAGCTATCAATGTATAGTTCAAATTAATGGAGCAATGTTTGGAAAGAAAAAAAAACAGTCTGTGATAAATGCTTAAGTGCTGTACAAATAATCTATGTTGTAGTCAGTACAAAATACATATCTCCAGTGATTTTGGTTGAATAGAAGTGTGTTCAGGGGTTATCTGATCTACAGGTAAGTGGTAGCTGGCCATGTCCCACTTTCAGTAGAAAAATGTAGGCCTATTTTTCCTCTTTGAAATAGTGTGATGCTCCCTGGGAGATGGAAGGTGATTGAGGATGCAAGTAAAGGTAGGGAAGATGAAAAATGAAATAGATGGTATAAGAGAGTAGAAAGCTCAGTTAAGGCAGAAGACTAGCATAACTTGGGTTACTTAATTTCTATTTTGTATGCCTTGTATGCTGCTCTGACTGACAAGAATGTTAAAGCAACTGTCCTGCTGTGGGGCATGTCAGCAGTTGGGACAGAAATGATCATGAATTTAACAATGGATAGGATGTACAACAATAAGAAATCCCTTGGGTGACATGTTATAGAATCTTTAAAAGATTCCAGATGCCTGCATCTTTTGAGTGCATTTATGGCAGTTCTTTTTCCTGCTGCAGAATAAATTAACTTGTTCCTGCTTACTGTATTTGATGCAGAGAGAAACCTGCTTCTACTGTTGCAGAGGATTGGCATTTTTCTAGTACTTCTCTATTCTTATAACTATCCTGTCTGCAAAGATGTAAAATCTGAGCACTCAGGAAGTACTGAGTCACAGTTAGTTGTTTTGATATGTGTGTATCATTTTATTTTCTCACCCCGTACTACTTTGGCAAAGGCCCATGATTTATGTGGGAAATAACACTGTAGTTTCTGAATAACTGTAATAGTTGGAAATAAAAGTATTTGTACCAAACCCCGTAAAGCTGTGAGTTCAAGTTGGTTTTATTTTTTTAACTTTCCCTAATAGTTTTCCAAAAACCGAAAAATGTGTCTTGAGGAACTTACTTTATGTATCTCGTTTTCCACAGTCAAACTTGAGAACTTGGTGCTATTAGGTGGCTGATAATTTTTTTTCTAATTTGATAAAACATTGACATGAAAGGTCTTATAATGAAACAGGACTGGCTTAGGGACAGCTTTCTTAACTGCAGAAGAGTATCAGTGTGTGTGATAAGCTCTGCTAATAGGGTTTTAATTTAGGTAAAATCTTAATTCTTAGCTAGCAAACGCTTTTGAAAGACAAGTTGACTGAACAGGAATTGATACCTAGATTTTATGATTGGAAGTTCCTCATTGTGGAGTGAAGGTGTGTGGTTATATCTAATTGTTTTTGATAGGATGTAATTTAATGAGTGCGATATTACAGTTCTGGGTTGTAGTTTTGTGCATCGGTGTTATCAGATGAAGCGTTAAAGCAAATCGTGACTATATATCTGTGTATCAAAACTGCTGCACTGTAAGTCACGAATCTCTGAAATTACATTATGCTTATGTTCTTAAGGCTTGTGGAGGAAATAGTCTGTTAGTATTTTGTGTTAAAAAGTGCTCCCTTTCAGCGATCACAGGGAAATATTGCAGTATAATACTGCACAGGGTGGTTAGCTTCCACGAGCAAGTTGTGCCCTCTGAGCTGTTCAGTTCATAATTAAGTTCCAGTCTGAAGGTCCTACAGCTGGATTTTAAGGTTCTTCTGTGTGTCACCAAATTGTGCTCCTTGTATTTGTCAGCATCTTCTGGTAGAGCTTTAGCCCTGATGTTGCATTAGCAGGTATCTGGTGCTTCTAAAAGTATTGAACTGGATTTGTGTGCAGGTCGGTATGCTGAAAGAACTGATTAGATGTTGGAAAGCCCAAATATGCTTACTGACATAATAGTGAGAACAGATGTAGAGTATTTTGTGCTTGATTATGATTAACAATCCTGCCAGAGGTTCTTGGAGTATTTACAGTGGTCAGCCAAGAAGGTTGGAACACCTCAGACTTCAGAGAAAACTGGAACTAGAGATGCTAAAAAAAAAAAAAAAAAACTGGGCTCAGTGTCTGTTGTTTAATATCTGGATGCCTGGGGAAGTATTCAGGGAAATAGTTCTTTCCAGTTTTCCCCATTCATGTGTCTGGATTTGCAAACTGACTGATTCCAAGTTAAATCCAAATGGTTGAGTTATGAATAGATCCTAGCAGGCAGCATTTGAGAGGTTGCTCTAGCTGTATAGTGAAAGGAGGTTTTGCTGAGAGATTGCACAAGCAGTCTGTAATATAGGTTATCCACAGAGATCAGTGCAAACAAAAGTGAGCATGTTCTTTGTCTGGCCAGGTCTGAGTCAGCTCCTGTTTGAAGCTGTATTCTGAATGAGGATGATTCCTTTTACCTTTATTTCCTAGCAACTCATGTCCAAGGATTGTACAATCACTTTGACAACAGATGTTCACTTGTTGGTATCTACTATTCAAAGTTATTTTTCTCCCTTTTTAAAGTTTGTTTATTAAATTCAGCCAGTAATTAAACACACAGTCAGTAGAAAGATGCAGTTACACGTGAATTCAAATCTGTACTGTACTTGGAATTTGGAAAGAAAAGCACCATATTTTCTTGTGACTGACATGTTTCTAAACAGGAGGTTGAGGTGGATGGAGGTTAAAACATAAGGGTAGAGTAGGAGAGGAAAGGGGAGAAAAATAATTCCTGGAAGAGAACCCTGTATGTTGGGGAGACTAGAACTGTGCTCTCTGCAAGAAAGCCTAGGAAGTCTATGTAAACTGTGCTTGGAGTGATAAATAGTGTTTTGCCATTCTTGGATTCATAATTCTGCAATAGTTGTATTGCAAACTTAGTTTCAGTCCAAGAGTGAAATAAATTTTTGTACTTTTTGTTTGGTGGGGCTTGGTTTGGTGTTTTGGGGGTTTTTTTGGAGGGATAGGGATGCTGGTTTGTTTTCCAGAGAAATAAGAGGTGAAAAAAAGCTTGAAGAACTTTGTCTGCTGGACCAGTAGACTATTCTCAATTCTTAACTTGTCTTAAATCTAAGACAGCTCTTGAGTGTGCCTTAGAGTACTTTGACTTTTCTGAGGTAGCCTATTCTGCCCTGATGATGTATTTTACATAGGGAGGCTTAGTGGTTTTGAGGGTGAAGTGGTTTTTTTTTGACATTTTTAAGAGTCAAATTGGGAGTATTAGAGTTTTTAACTATTTCATAGGTTAAGTGAAAAGTTCCCCTTCATTGTAACATGAGTTTCTTGGTTACAGAGAACAGAATCTTTATAGGTCACTACTTCAAATTGGTGGTTTTCAATTTTTTTTTTTTTCTTCTCATAAAATCAAGAACTTCTGTCTTAGTAACTTTTCACTGTGAGAATGAAGAATGATTAAATGAATCAGAGCCTTGGAAAATCCTTTCTGCAGTATTTTGTGATGGTGTATTCAAAGACTGTCCTGGATTTCAGCTGAACATGATGGGACTCTTGTGTTAACACAGCTTTGTCTTGGTCCCCAAATCATAAAGTTTCCTGGCAACATACCCTAGTATATAAAAAAGTAAGCCTTCTTGCACTGACTGGATGTTTCTCTGGGTTACCTTGATGTAGCAGTTGTCAAAACAGCATTTCTGGACTCAGCCTGGAATTTGTGCTCTATCCTTCATCTACTGATATAATTCCCACCCAAACTTAAGCAGCATCACTGGCCTTGACAGGCATACTTCATCTCTGACACCTGAGTGGTTACCTGGGAAAATAGTTCATGGGAGCTGCCAACAGCATTGTATGTACTGAGGTATTCAGTATTGACAGCTGGGAGCCACATTCGGGTATCTGCAACCATGTGGAGTTAAGCTTGAAAATTATTTACTCCATCTGTGCATGTGTAGTTCCACTTGCTAAGTGCTTCTGTAGTACTAAATAAAGAACTTGATCTAAAATGTATAGATTTGTAGGCCTGTTCCCCTTCGGGGATAGGAAGGCTATAGGATGTTAGGGATCACCTACTTCTAGAAATCTGCAGATTTCTAGGACATTTAAATTAGGTTACATTCTGCCTTATATTCTTTTATAAGAAGTGTGGGGAGCCAACAGGAATGTGTGTTTTTACAGACACAGCAGAAGCAAAAGAACTGTCTAGTATTCAAGAAAAATTTAAGGGATGTGCTATATGCATAAAGCATATGATCTGTGTATTTCAGAGTTCTGATAGTGATAAGCTGAGCCTTCCCTCTATACCCTTAAAGTGCTTGGAAAGTCTGCCCCTTCCCTCTCCCTTGTAAAAGTTAACTGGAAGGAAGCTTTGGCCAAAGAATCTAAACAACAAATGGGTAAAATTAGTTTACTAATCATCTTCTGGAGAGTTCTAATAGAGCACAGTGCAACAAAACCTAGATCAAAATATATAAAAATACGCATGTGTGTTTCTTCCCTGTCTATGTGGCTGCTAAGAAGCATTTCTTTGGGATTAAGCGATCCTTGATGGTGTGGTAAAACCAGCCCCTTGCTTGAACACGTGACCTTTGAAAGTTTTCTGTTGTCTCCAGTTGCTTTGAATTTCTTGTTTATGGGTGTCTGGTTTTGGTGTGACGGCAGCACTACTAGGAATACACCGGGTGCAGGGAGCTGGGCTCGCAGGCCGCACACTGAGATACAGGTTGAGCTCCGAGTGGGAGACTGGGACAAGAAGCCGGGAGCTGCCAACCTTTGGGATAACAAAGGGCGTGAAGATGGGTGGTGCCAGCCAGGTGAATGGATACAGAGAGACACAGCAGGAGCCGCGAATTGCCGACTGTTTGGACAACGAGATGAAGACCGGTGACGCCAGCGAGGTGGATGGATACAGAGAGGGGGCAGGAGCATGGGGAGAGTGAGGGGATAAAAGCCCGGGGGTTCCTTGGTTAGGGGTTCCTCCTCGGAGACACCAGCTCAGGGTGTTTCTGTGTTTCTGTGCCATGAATAAATGGCTTTATGGAACGAAACATCCGAGACTGCTGTGGGAAACTTGAAACCGAATCGGTAAGGGAACTGGGTCTGACTGTGAGTGGGGTGAGCGGGGAGCCAAGCAGGGCTCCCATCAAGTCACTGGAGCTGCCTGCTGGGAAGGGGCTTTGGTCCCAGCAGTGGAAGTCTGGCCTTGGGAGTGTGACTGCCAGGGAGCCTCGTGAATGGTTAGAGTGGGAAGCTCCCTTATCAGCACTTGATAAATACATGATGCCAGAACTTGAGCTGCTGTGCAGTGTGCTCAAGATACCGGAGTGCTGCTTCCATAGGGCAGCAACACCACCATGTGTTTGACTGGCAAGGCAGGGCAAGTGGTGTTCTTTCATGTGGTAGCTATAACTTGTAGAACTGGTGCATTAATCGGTAGTTTAATCTCCCGTATGATTTGTACACCCTGTCAGCCGCAGCTCTCTGCTTCACTAGTCTTTTCACTAACTAGAGATTTGTCTCTATTTTACTCACAGGGAATATCCTCATCTATTGGCTTTTTATGACCCCAGCAAAATCAGAACTTCCCTGGTGGCCGAGTCTCTGGTGTGCTTGTTATTGATAGGTGGGAAGTTTGCATGTATGTAGTAAGGATGTGTAGACATTTATAAAACTTGATTCATCTGATTGATTTATTCTAGTATCAGGGTTATGTTTGTCTTTTGCTAAGAGTTTTCAGGGTTCTTTAAGATCTGCCAACAAGTCTGAAAGTGCAGCATTTGTATCAGTCTACCTAAACTGTGTTTAAAAGTTTTCTAATCCACTCTTTGTATAATTAACCTTTTATAGCATTGTTTAGGAATATTACAATGTTAGTTTAAACTTGCTGTATTTTAGTCAGAATTTTAATAAGTACTGTGGATTGCAGGGAATGCTTTGTGGAAGCTTTTAGTAAAACTACAAATACTTGCAACTTTTCTGATGTCCCCTGACTTGCTTTCAGAGCTAGCCTTTCCCTAAGTATACAAGGTCAAAAAAAGTAATTATGCCTCTCAAATGACGTTTCCTCTTTGTCCTTGAGGGGGCTGAGAAACGGGTTATAGACAAACCAGCAGCTTTTTTTACTTTCTTCAAACTTCAGGAATTGTTTTTTCTTCATGGTTGCTTTTTGTTTCCCTACTCTATACTTCTTTTTTTACAATATATACCTGTTTCTGTATAGGTACATGCATTTATTGTGCATATAAATATATATGTGTGGGAATGCTACTAATATATAAAAGCTAGTATATATTTATGTCCACAAAATGTAAGGCAAAGAACAAGTAAAATCACTTGCTGCCTAATACCTGCCAAAAATGATCAGGAAATGGAGAAGGTATCATTGTAGTTTAACAAGACATCAGCACTG
The DNA here is from genome assembly GCA_013397935.1 of Dasyornis broadbenti. Lineage (NCBI taxonomy): Eukaryota > Metazoa > Chordata > Aves > Passeriformes > Dasyornithidae > Dasyornis > Dasyornis broadbenti. The sequence continues at coordinate 490,719 of VZRN01003185.1, read as the reverse complement.
CATGTGTATTTCTACATTCTGATTGGTGGTGTCTCTGAAACTTACGTTCTTCAGGAAAACTTGCTTGGAAGAGCAAGAAAATTTGGTGGTGTTAATTTGTTTGGTTTGGTTTTCCTGCTCTTTCTGAAATCCTGAAATATTGGTAGGGTGAGCTTTTCTGCCTTAGCTAGACTACAAAAATGGGAAGATGCCCAAATACTTTGGGAGTGGTGGGGGTTCCAATTGGACAAAATTGGGGGAGGGTGTGGATGGAATCCCTTAAGGGATGATTAAAGTAAGTGTGAACAGTTCTTCAACTGGTTCTGAAGTCATAGATAGTTGGAAGGACATGAAGGGAAAATGTTATGTTTTTCTATTTTTCCCTAGGGATCTGCTATTACAGTTGGGATACTGAGTGAACAGTTGTACCTTGCCACAGCCCTTCTTCTTACGTGCTCATGCAGGAATCTTTCTCCATCAAGGAATTGGGTGGTCATGTAATATTAACAGAGCTAGGAGGGCTTAAACATCTGAAGAAAGTTTTGTGTCATGAAACTTCTTGTAGTTGATTTAGTAAGATATTTCTTCTTGCTGTGGAGTCTGCCTCAGTATATATAATCTTAGATGCTTAAGCTTTTATTTTATAGTAATGAGTGCAACATTGTGTTAAGATGAAGTAAAACCAATTAAATTCCTGGTTTCTCATAGCTGAACAGTTCTCACAGCTGAACTGTAAGCTGACTTACCTTGTAGCTTTCTTGTTCTATTATGTCTTCTACCTGAAGACTGAAGTGCTGCGACATAAACTCATTGTGTTCCAAGATGCTTTGCAAACTGAAATTAGCATTATATACTGTTTACTGGTTAAAATTCCCAAACTTAAATGTGCTCATTGTTCACGTGCTCTTTCTTTTGTGCTGATTGAATTCAGGTAAAAATAGAATAGTTCAGTTGGGAGGGACCTACAACAGTCATCTAATCCAACTGCCTTGACCACTTAAAAAAAATAAAGCGTGTTCTTCAGGGCATTGTCCCAATGGTTCTTAAACATTGACAGACTCAAAGCATTGACTGCCTCTTTCACAGTTCGACTACCTCCTTAGTAAAGAAGTGCTTTCTAATGTCCAGCCTGAACCTTCCCTAATGCAGCTTTGAACTGTTCCCACATGTCCCTGTCACTGATCTCAGAAGAGATCAGCACCTCTCTCTTCACTTCTCCTCAGGAAGCTGTAGAGAACAATGTGGTTGTTCCTCAGTCTCCTTCTTTCCAATCTATACAAGATCAAAATCCTCAGCCATTCCACATAGGATATCCCTTCCAGCCCTTCCACCAGCTTGGTTGCCCTCCTCTGGACACATACAAGGACCTCAATATCCTTCTTAAATTGTGGACCCAGCACTGCACAAAGCAGTCAAAGTGAGGCAACAGCAATGCTGAATACAGAGGGATAATCCCCTCTCTTGACAGGTTGGTGATGCTGTGTTTGATGCACCCAGGATGTGTTTGACCTCTTGGCTGCCAGGACACCCAGCTGATTCATGCTGATCATGCTGCCAACCAGCAACCCCAGATCCCTTTCTGCAGGGCTATTCTCCAGCCACTCCTCTCCCAGTTTGTCCTGGATGCAGAATTTGGTATTTAGACTCGTTAAATTTCACCCCATTGATGATTACCCAATGCTCCAATCTCTCTAGATCCCTCTGCAAAGTCTCTTGTTTTTATAGCGAGTAAACAGCACCTCCCAGTTTCGTGTCATCAGCAGCCTTGCCAATGGTGTGTTCAACTCCACAGAATGCCAGAGCCTGGGACAACTGAGACATTTGGCTACCTTAACTGAGTTGGTAGCACTCAATGACAGAAATTTATGGTCAAAGTAGGCACTGTAAGGAAATGAAATAGAGGGAATTAAAACATATCTAGATTTGAAGACAAAAGTTTGAGATAAACTTCAAATATACCAAGGTGGTATTTTAGCAGAACATGTAGGTGTTTTAAGAGTGTGCTCTGAAGTAACTATTTTCATTTTTCTCATTAATATATTAATTACCTTTAAGTATTTTAAAATTCTGGATATCTGCTGCGTAGTTACAACTGTCTTTCATTTGAGTTTCTAATTGAAAGGAGAACAGCAAGAGCTTCTAGGGTTTTAGGTAAATGTCATCTTTAGAGATAGCAATATAATAATTTGAGCTACGTATCCTTTTTCATGGGATAACTATGATTTTGTGTCTTAAGTAATGAAGGAAGCTCAGTGGTCCCAGAACTTAGCATGATGTGTTTTGTATTCACTACTCTGGAATAGAAGTTAGGTAGCTGTTGCCCTGTTTGAACAGTTGGTGGCTCCAATGCTTTGTAGCTATCACAGCGCATACTGCTGAAACAAGTTAGTTCAATTCTAGGTGTACTGAACTAGTTAGAAGTGTAAAAGGAAAATTGGAATCAGGAACTTAGTAAATAGCCAAACACTTGCAACTTATGTTTTAAGCCACTAGCTAAATATCCCCTCTTTAGTTCTTAGATAAGCATAAACTCCACTATTGCTGTCTAGCTTAAGATAAATTTAAAAAGGGCTTCTTTACGAAGTGCCAGTTCAGAATCAGTACCGATATTCTTAAAAACAGCATAGCTGGCAGCATCCCTACTCCATATTGGAGGATTATACAGGTAGATGACACCTGTCCTGACCAAGAAAAAGGAGGGAGAGAATAGTCAATCCATTATCTGGAAAAGACTCAGAGATGAGGAAATACCATATAGGCAGTCTTTAAACTGAGACTTGTCCAAGAGCTTATGTACTTGAACAGGGAAGTGCTTTTGTTTGGGGGAGGAAATAAAGGATTTAGTAGGCAGTGGAGTTTGATAAAGCAAGAGAACAACCTCTTAATGGAAGGACAGGTGCTGCTTTTAGCTGTCTTTTCAGTCATTGCAGAAACACTTAAACACAAAACTTGAACAGGATGAAAAAGGTTGTGAAAAGTGTTAGTCCCAGAAGTCTGAAGAAAGTCTTGGATAAATGTGTAGACATAAGACTAGAAACTTTTGGTGATGACTTTTTCCAACTTTTTGACTCCCAATAATATGACTGGAGAGATGGAACATTACTCCAATTTTTCCATGTTCTAGAGAAAAGGAAAGTGTAGAATTTATTTTTGTTCCCCAGTGTTGGAAAACTACAGTTGGTCTATTTTTGATGAAATATTTCTATTATGGCATCCTGAACTAGTATAGGTACTCTGTTACCGTTTTCCTTTCTGCCTTGTTTTTCATCTGGATTGTTATTACCGTGCTTTGTTCTTGAAACTTCTGTAGTTTATGGTAGAAACAGCACTGCAGGACAGTCAAAGGGAATGCAGCCTTGCAGGCACAGCTTAGCCCTCCAAATCAGAGTGAGGTAAAGAGCAATTTGAGAAGACACAGCCAATGAAATCATATAGTGACCCAAAGTTACATGCAAGTGCAGTCTGGGTGTAGTTTTTTGTTTCTGTACAGTTGAATGTTATGTGTTGATGAAGTTCTGTTTTGGGCTGAAAAATGGGGGAAAGGATTTGAAGAACCTTTATAATGTGCAAACTTACTAAGACCATTTTTATTTCCTTCTGTCTCCTGGAGGGGACAAAAGAACAAAAATAGCCCTGCTGATCACAATTCGTATGTCAGTTTTGATTGCTGTATAGCATCATACTATCTTAGCAATATTTCATCAAACAATATATGCTAGCCAAGTGATGCAAGAAAAAAAAAATCAGTTCAATATCTACCCTTACTTTTATTTTTCTATTTAAATTAAGATTTTTGAACTAATTTTTTAATATGAAAGTCATCTAAGAGCTGCACTTGAAGACAAGGCTAGAATATAGTTAGAGATACTGTATTTACTGGAGAACCCCCTTAGCTTTTCTTCTAAGTCTATAAAATTTTTTCCAAGCATGTTCTGTGATCACTTTTACCTACTTTTAATAATATTTCTATTATTTTATCATACTAATTGTTGATCAATTTTATTGAAACCAGGTAGTACTAAGTACTAAGATTAAACTTACATGCTTGTATTATCACACAGTAGTCTGGAACAGCCAGTGGACAATAGCAGATTAACATCTCAAAGTATTTACATGCTGCACTGACTAATTCTTGTTCCTGCAGTGCACTCCTAAGCTGCTCATGTATATAGCTTCCATGAAATATATGTTAGTGGTATTGGGAAGACAGAAAAAACACACCTCATCCAGGACGAATCAGCTCATTAATGGGGATCAGTTTGTGAAATATTTTGTATTTATGTAAGAAAAAAATTAGGTCTTTTGTGTGTCAGTAAGATGTAGTAGGAGAATTTGTGATATCTGTGTATCTCCTTAAGCACACTATTTTTTTTTTTTCTTTAATGAGGACCTTGGCCTTACTTTTTCCAGATACTGGTTTTATTTTTCTGTTTAATACAAAATGAAAAATAAACTTGAAGTACCGCTTCAAAGGTAGTTCAGGGATAGCAGTATTCATGAAACCTTATTGTGTGGTAAATGGCTTTGGTATTCACATAATTTCCACTTGAAGATTCTTCCTGTAACCGAGGCATCTCATAACACCAGAGAAATACCTATTAACAAATAACTACAGTCATTAGGATATAGGTATTAACATCATTACAGTGTGAGTTTAATTTTTTAAAAATTAAGTATAAGATGGGAAATTGACTTCGCATTGTGGATTTCGTTATCAAGTTAATAAAGTTCTTGTGTGCTGATGGAAATTGTGTCCTGGGAAATACAGACTGATATTTTTTGGTATTTTTTGACTGCTCTTTTTGATAAAAAGAGCACATGATGTGGTTCAGGAGGAAGTTCAACAGCCTTTGAAAGCTGTGGCTGTATTTTGTGTATTTATAATGCAGGAAAAGATCAGTGCTAGCATTTTCTGGTTTCCCCAAACCAGCTGCTACAACTACTACGGTGCGTGTTAAGATAACATCAGAGACTTCATTGCATAGCCTTGCCACTTAAAAAAATACATTAATATCTCACATACTCACCTGGGAGAGGCAGGAAAGTTTGGATCTGTGTCAAGCAGCCAGAGACAGCCAGTCACTTGCATCTTGAATGTGTGAATGGTATTAAAGAAAATGAAGGTGTCTGTATTAATTTTCTTTGCTGCTTAGTGACATCAGATGTAACAGTTACTGTGTTTTGGTCTGAATTCGAGATGTGGTAGGAGTTCTTTCACTTAGTTTGGCAAGTTAGGGGGGACCTAATGGTGAGATAGGTCACCTGTTCAACACTGGCAGCATATAGCTACTAGTAATATAAAAATAGATTCCTGGGAGTTGCTACTAATTGAAACGGAAACCTTTACTGACTTTCAGGAGTGCCTAGGTCTGTCCTGATTTTTACAATGAAAAGAAAATAAGAGATTAAGAGTGTTCACCCTAGAATGTCTGAGGAAATCTCCATGGAAACAGTGTACCTAGCAGTAAGGAGAAGTACTTTTCACAGTAAATGGCTGACTGCTGAGCTATGTTTGAAGTATTAATTATTAAATTAATAAAACCTTTATGAAAATAGATGTGTAATTGCCTTCTGGATACAGTACACCGAAGTGAGTAGTGGAATTCGGCATTACTGTGAAGAAGCGAAGCTGTGCCTGTGCAGGCAGGATCCCACGCCTGCACTTCTGCGCCCTTTTCCCTTCCACTTTAAAGGAGAAGGCAGCACCGCAGAGCTCGGGGGCGGGGGATTTGACGGGAAAGGGACCTTCCCCCCACCTCCAGCTCCCCAAGCCCGAGGGTGCACCTGCGGCAGTGGCGCATTCCCGGGGAGCAGCGACAGCAGGCACTCACAGCACTTCCTCGGGTCTGCCTGCCAGCGGCTTTTCCTGGATGAGGGCGGCTGGCTGATTTCACCGGGAAGATGAAGAGCGTATGGAGAGTTATGGAGGGGCCAGGAGCTGGGACAGAAGGGATACTGGGACCGTAATGCGCGGGGGAAGCATCAACTGAAGTTTAGATTGGAATATTAGTTAATGGAAGAATAGCATTTGCTGCGCGCTTGGGGTCTGGAGGAGCAGTGCTGGTGCTGTGTGACTGTTGAAGATGTCCCTGCTCATCGCAGGGGACTTGGACTAGAGAACCTTTAAAGGTCCCTTCCAACCCAAACTTTACTATGATTGCAAAGTACTTCTCTGTGGTCGGCATCTGCTTCCCCAGTTTTCTCTCTCTCATTTGTCCCTACCCGAGTTCTCAGCTGACAACTTTGTCGTTGTAAGCATGAAACAATAATACAGTTTTCTCATTAAGATTTCAAAAAGATTTTTGGTTAAAATTCATATTTTTTCCCTTTTAAAAAAAATTTAAAAATCCCAACCAACATTTTTGAGAATTTATCTCAAAATCAGGTAAAACTTTTGCAAGACTAGTATCAACTCTTTCAGCTCTACTTTTAATGAACCATTAGATGAATTAAATTTACGAGTTGTGTATGAAGTTTTACTGGCCTCACTAACTTTATGGGGTAAGAGTGTGGCACTGTTATGAATACAAATGCTCTGTAGTTTTTAGACCTACTTTACTAGCTTAATTATCCCAACCTAAAATAAGAAAACTGTTTAGGGGAGTTGGGTTTTTTTGGTGGTTTTTTTTTGTTTGTTTGTTTTGTTGGTTTTTTTTTTGTTTTGGGTTTTTTGGGTTTTTTTTTGCTTACTATTGATAGAATCTGTAGAACTGAAGAAAAAGTTGGTGATTTGTTTGTGTGATTTTTGTTTTGTTGTTGCTCCCCATGCTGTTGCTATAATTTCAAGAAATTCCATTTTAGTGCTAGGATCTCTGCTCTGTTCAAAGCTATCAAAATCAAAAAATCAAAAGGATTGTATCAGAACCAAGAACTTACAGAGAGCATATATTAGACCAGAAATAGAATTTGGCACTGGGAGATGATGTGAACATACTAGTCAATAGAGACACTAGTCCGTTTTCTTAATAGAGAACTTCCTTAACTACTGTGATATGTATAAAAGTAATGGTCAAAACATTTATTCTTTTAAGTCACTCTTCAAATCTTTTTTTACTATGAGGCAGCTTAATAGATGCTTGAACTACTTTCAGATACATGACACACAATAGGATAGAGCATGAAAGTATTTTATCATTTCAGAATTTGAAGATGGAGACAGGTGCTGTAGTCCTTTGGAAATGGAAACTCACCTTTGCATCCTGAGATGGGACTACTTTAGATGGATATGCAATCAAAACCAAGTGACTTGTGTTGGACACAATAAAAAATGTGAGAAAAATGAATGTGGTCAAAGCAACAGGTTGGAAAGGGTTATTTTTGTACTAGCTCTCTGAAGGAATGGAAACGGGAAAGAAGACAGAGCCATATAAAATGTTTTCAGTAGATACAAGATGACAGTCCAGAGGAGAATGTCATCTGTTTAGATGAGGAGGAAACTTAGCTGTGTGCTAAAAATAATGGAAAGCTTCATTTTAGCTTGATATGATTTAGATGGATAAATTGAAAATCTAACCTCCTCTGGCACTGCACCAGTGTTTCAGGTAATAGAGCGGTATTGTTTGTGATTAAGGAAAAGGGGCAAAGGGAGAGTTTGTGGAAGGGGTATTCTTAAATCATCTTGTGCTAACAGCTAAGACATCTATGAGGAACCATCAAGCGTGTATGTTAAGGCTTTGGCCAAGAAGATACAAGTCTAGCCAATGCTAAAGTTCTCTCATAAACTTCATATATATGTATATTCTCATGGTAAAGTGAAAGAAGTTCCTTTCTTCTGCAAACCTGCTCCATCACAGGCATCTCACATCCTCCCTCAGGCATCCACCTGCTCTGGCATGGGGTTCTCCATAGGCTGCAGGTGGATCTCTCCTCCATTGTGGACTCATTCACAGGTCACAGTCCCTTCAACTCAAGTTGAGACTGACGTTCCAGCCTGTCCAGTACAGCAGGACAGGAACAGTAGCCACATTCTGGCCACCTGCCATCCTCATGGAGCACATCTCCATGGCTGTTATCAAAGCATTCCCAGGCACGGTACAGTAAGGTGATAAGCAGTACAGCACTACAGGAAGCAGCAAAAGCAAAATGTGCCCACTAAAAAGCATTAGACTTGAAATACAGTCATGAAAGCCAGCCCCATGGCAAGCACAGAAGCCTGCTCATTAATAGCTAAGCAGCACTAGCAAATATAAATTCAGTCTAGTATATCCCTGAATAATTAATTCATAAAACTTGTTAGCTAAAATATACATTTTAACACTTAAATCAGGGAAGCTTTGAAGCATAAAACCTGAAATTAAATTCAGTCTCCTAATTAAGCCAAAAATAATTGTTTCCTTCACATTTCCTATGCTGAAGTTATTAACAAAAAAACAAAAATCGAAAAACCAACTCCCCAAATCCCCCAACAAACAAAAACCCACTTCGTCTTTTGGACTAAACTAGAATCTTCCTCATCTTGAAAAAGCTTGTTAAACCATGTCCATTGAATTTCTTACCAAAAAGCTCTTTTCCCCCTTAGCCTGTAGAGTTGTAGGACAGAGGTTTCTCTGAATTCCATTAGTGGAAGATGAGAGAAAGTGCTGGTTCAAATTGAAGCAATGGGCTTCTAGAAATTTCCCAACATCATCTGTTGCTGTAGGCAAACTTCTGTGTGGTTGTGATGTAAAGGAGAAATCTTTAAGTAGGAATACTCGTCTGTATTTCTTAATTTGCAAAAAATTTTTCGCTCAATACTAATATTTTATTTTCATGTGTTTACTGTGAGTGCTGCACGTCTGGTATTAGGTGTTGAGGATGGCATTTCATCAATCCCAGAATTTGCTCTACCATCCTTGAGTTGCTGAATAAGAGCCTGTGTTTTCTGAGTTCCATATTTAGGCTGTTTTCTCCAGTGATATTTTTCAATATTTTGAAAAAGTGTTATGTTTAAGAAAGTATTTTACTGACTGACAAGGGGTTCACTGCCTGCTACCAGCTTCTACATAAGACATGGCATTTTTGGGGTGTTTTTGTTTTTTTTTTTTTTTTTAAATCTAAACCAAATGTTTTTATTTGCAGTAGCACTTGCTGTTTTCTTTTCCCCCTTATTTCCTCATGGGGGGTCTAAAATGTCTTTTGCTGTAGTTTGTTTTATCAAGAAGGTTGTAGCTTGTTACCTGTGTTCACTCTTTATACAACAAAGAATAGGAACAGTAGAACAAATTCAGTTAAAAGACATTTCATATAACATATGTTAGAGCTTGCTGACAGAAGGAAGTTGCCAAGCTCAGGAGTATGGATGATTTCAGAAATACTAGTCCTCTCCCCTTCTTATGAACTGTCATTTAGTAGACTGGATAATGTTAATGACATTCTTTTATTGCTTTGCTCAGTAGTGAAATGGTTGATCTCTAGTGCAAATTTGAGTAACTTATGTTTCAGTTTGTTTACTGTATTAAAATGAATGCGTACAATAATCCACACTTAGAAGTGGTTTTGCAGTCTTGTGTTGAAATTGCTGGCAGGGATTAAAGATTTCTTTTAAATTGAAAGCCTTATATTTTACAGTGCTGAATGACCACTGGTAGCTTAAAAATGCACTAAGAAAAATTTCTGGCTCTAAGGGGTAAGGTGTGACATTTAACATCTGTGCGTGGAGAGGATTCTTTATTTTGGCATCAAGGAAGCTGTTCTAAAGATAACCTGATGCGTCCCAGCTGCTTCATCGGCTGCTCTAACAGTTCCCATCGGACTTCAGCTTGTAGACAGGACAGGGTTTTGTAAACTGGTCCCATGTCACTTCTGCCTGAGGAAACTGGAACTTTTGAAGATGTCTTGAAGACTGCTGAATTCTTGGAAACTTTTGTCAGAGAAACAAAAAGTTTGTCATTTCAAGCCAAAGTGAATGGCATACCTTATTAACAGTGTTAAGCCTGTTGGAAGTAGTTCCCAAAGCGCTACAAATGTAATCGTTCTTTTTTTGCGTGTTTTTCGGTCGAAATTGCTCCTCTATCGTGCCATCGCTTCCTTTCCCTGTGAGTTCCTCCTCCGCAGCCCGCACTCCCAGCAACTCGGGTATACGTGGAGGAACTGTCCTCGCCCAACAGCCGGTGCCCATCCCAAACCCCGGCACCGGCACTGGGCAGCGCCCCCCGCTGCCGCCCCCGGCGTGGGGGCCCCTCCTCGGGCGGGGGCCGGGCTGGGGGAGGGTCCCGGCGAGNGTGGCGGGCCATGGGGGGAAAGAGTCTACGCCTCGGCGCCCTGACCCTCGGTGTTCTGCTCCTCCTGACCACCGCCTCGCAGGGTGCGGAGCCGCCGCCGAGCTGCGAGGCGGTCCGGAAAGTTTTCCAGTTGCGGCGGCTCCGGCCGCCTCGCAGC
>VZRN01003185.1:412485-480285 GCA_013397935.1 Dasyornis broadbenti | reverse complement strand
CGGGTTTGAATTTGGTGCCGCCGGGTGGGTGGTGCTGGCGGCGGGGCTGCGGCCCCGCGGGCACCTCGGGTCCCCGGCGGGCTCCCTAGCGACATCGGGTCTGGGCGAGGCGGCTGCCTGGCCCCGAACTCGAGAGAAAACGCTCTTCTCGGGCTGTGGGCGCTGGAGCACCCCGACACTTGCCTAAAAACCCCTTGTGCCCACCCGCTTCCACTCTGTATCGAGCAGAGCGAGCCAGCTTCAGCTGGGGTCATCCTGCTTCCAGCCGTCCGTGGGACGGGCAGTGGTACATTGGTGCCCGCGCGAACCCTGGAGACTGGGGAGAGCCACCGAACTGCGTCCGGGGCTGCTGGAGTTACTCTGCTGTGAAATGAGAATGACTTACACCGCTGCAAGTGGTCGAGCCTCGTATTTTCTGTACTGGATATATGCCTGTCACTGTAGTGGAATAGGATTCCCGGGAAAGTCATATCTTTATGGCAATTTGAGTATATCTAGCATTTTCATCAACAATGAAACTTTCTTTTTAAAGTAGATGCTGAACGACGTTGCAAAGCACGTACGTAATACGGTGTACGTTTTTAGATTTGAGGTTTCGTTTCCAGGTTTGTGAGAACCTCAGCTGAACTCAGAGAATTAAAATGCAAGTATTTTTGTGATCAGCGATATAGGATTAGAAAATAACTCTTTTTTTACACATCTGTAAAGTGTGTTCATGTTTGGATGACAAGATAACTAGTAAATGTGAGTCAGTTCTTTCTTGACATAAAATCCAACAAAAGCTGAATTAATGTCCCCCTCCCTTCAAAACATCAATAGGTAGCCTCACTTTTTTTTTAAGATAATCTGTGTAGTTTTTATTAACTCTGCAAATTGAGATGAGGTATACTAGGTTTATTTTAACAGAATCTCTCCAAAATACAGCTTTTAATTACTCTAGTTTTAAATGTGACAGATAACTTTTAACAGTCAATGTTACAATATGCAGTTTATAAATCAGAGTACTATTTTTAGGTTACCAGTACATTTGTCAACATGCATTGCTGTCTTCTTGGGTTGTCCTAACTTAAGGATTTTATAATTGTCTTCGATAAAAAGAAAATAAACACTTCAATTAGAAAGCCTGATGAGACAGGTACTGTGCAATTGAAGGTGTATGGAAAGTGAAATCTGAGTTAAAGCCCTGTCAGCTATTTAATTTTTTGGTGCTGATTATTTGTGTGAATAGTATCAGTATGGATGATGTGGTATCACTTTATCTATGTTCTTCTCATTCTGTAGCCTAGTGTAATTATTATGCTTTCTCTGTCATTGTCATTTATTTTAATTACCATACCATTCATTTATGTACTAGGGATAGGGAAGAAATATGTTGACTCAAGAAAAAAATCTATAGTACCTTATATATGTTTCTTCTGCTCTGCTCCTCCAAGTTCCTCCTTTCCCCTGTAATATTTCTACACCACCGCTCACTGTCTTGATGTTGACTTTTCTGCATTTTCTGTTTGAAGGAAAAACTGGCTTTGAATTGTAAGTATATAAAATAATCCCTTTCTCTGCTGCTGCCCTTGCATACAGTGGGCAGCAGGAGGTGTGGTACAGCTGCATGGTCAGCAGCCTTTCACTCGCTGAAAGAATTATATCGGTGTGGGCAGCCAGAGTTCTTGCTCTGAATGGCATTGATCTCAGATATCATAAAACAAATAACTGTGAACAGTAAAATCTATCCAGAATTGGCAATGAGAAGAAAATGGGGATTAAATGAGTATTTTAGAAGGTTTAGGTGTGATTAAAGGTATTTGTAGGCTGAAAGCATAATGTGAAGAGAAATGTCACTTTTTGCTACAGATCTTTTATATTAAGCCTGCTTTTGAGGCAAAATTTAAAAATGTTTTAAAACCTTTTCAGGTGGCACTTAGAAATGTGTTTGTGTATGAGACACACATGCACCCATACAACACACACGTTTTTTATTTTTTTGGATCAATGTGACTTGGATTATTTGAAAAAAAAAAATAAATTGTTGTCTGCAAAATAGTTTTTTACACATTTTTATTTCCTATGTTCAAGGTATTTCATATCCTTTCTGGTATTGTAACCTAAGCAACTTTATTGATGACTTCCACTCTTTTACCTTGTATATGCTAGTAAATCTAGAGCTTTTAGCTGATTTCAACAGCTCATATTTTTCACACAGATCAAAATGGATGCTCTGAGCTCTTCTTGTTATCTTGGTTGCAAATAATGTTTCTTCTGTGGCTTCCTTCTCGCAGAATACGTAGAACAGAGAAGCTGTGGATCCCCAATCCCTGGAAGCGTTCAAGGCCAGGCTGGATGGGGCTTTGAACAACCTGGTCTAATGAATGATGTCCCTACCCATGGCAGAGGGTTGGAACTGTATGTTCTGTAAGGTCCCTTCCAACCCAAACTGTTCTGTGATATGATTCTATCAACAGCACAATAGGATGGCTGGTAAACCATTCACGCTTGCGTTCTTGACAGGGAGCTTCCAGTAGGTATGTCAGGGAACAAACTTGCAGTCTTCTGTTTGCACCAAAAAGCTGAATTCTGTAACTTACTGAAAAATGTTACATTTGCTGTCACTGTAGAATCAAAAAACTCCTAGTGAAGTGTCAGGGGGGAAAGTGCCGGAGATGTTTTTTTCTCAACTGGTTGGTTGGTTGGTTTCTGTTTGTTTACTTTTTTGGTTTTGGTGTTGGTTTTTTTTTTCCTCAGGAATCAATCTAGACTTCTTTTCAGCAAACTTTGGGAGATGATGTATGCAATTATGAGAACAAGAAGCATAAAAGAGAGTGAAGACTGTCATTAGCATAAATTTTATTGCAAAGGCTTTTTGGTAGAGAATCATTATGAACAGGAGACTGAATAAATGAGGAAAACTATGCTGGAAGGATGAGCTAATGTCAGACAAAATTGGTCTATGGTATTATTGTTAATTCAAGTTAAAATATCCTTGTTAGCTCCCCTTAAAGTAACAATAGAAATCAGTTTAAAATCCAGCAGGTTACTTTAATGCAATTCCAAGATCATATTTGAATGTTAATTTGGGTTTCTAGTATAATTTACATTCAGGTAATTTGGATTTTGGTTCTACCTCAAGTAAAATTAAGATTTTTTTTTTTGTGTGTGTTTGGTGTGTGCAGGCAGGGGCACTTCTAAGTACTCTAGTTATTTAACAGACATTCAGAGCTCTGGAAGAGCATTTAGTCAGAGACAGAAACTGAATTGCTCTGTCAAATCAGTTACTGATGTTCATTATATCACATCTGTTTTTGTAAGGACTGTTGCCAACAACATAATTTTGTGTGTGTGTGAGCATTTTGCCTCTGGATTCACAAAATGATCACTGTGAAAAAAACCTGACAATATTTTGAGATTTAAATCAACAACAAAAAAATGGGCTCAACTATGTAGTAGTTCCCTTATCTCTATCTCCAAACTTTCAACCTCTCTAGGAAGTCATCAGTTCTCAGTAGTCTTTGGACTTGATCTGGCTGGGATGACCTGGAAGGTGGTGCTGCTCAGTAGAAGATAGAGGACTTGATCTGGCTGGGATGACCTGGAAGGTGGTGCTGCTCAATAGAAGATAGCGGACTGACTCCTGACTCTCGTGCCAAGTGAAATAGACAGGTTCATGTTTCCATTGCTTAAGGCTGGTGTCCTGTAGAAGGAATGGACTGTCGTCACTCCATTGGATTTGCTCTTGAATCTTCCTGAGAACCAATATGATGCTTTTGTAATGCCAAGACACCGTGGGTTCCCCTGACCCGAAATTCAAGCAGCCTCAAAAGTAGGAAGGGTTTTGGACAGGAAGACATATTTTGTTCGGTGAGCTGTAGCTTGGGTGTATGGAGGGATGGCTTCACTCTGCTAGGGTGCCTCCTAGTAGGCAGGAGTATGATCTTGGGGTGTATAAGAAAGGAGCCAGACTGTGCTACGACGTTTTCTGGAGTGTCTTTTGAAAGCAATGTATAGAATGCACCATCTCTTGAATTGCAGGTGAGAGAAATACTGCTGCCTTCTGAACAGAGCCACAGAAAGAAGTGAGGTGATAGGTCGACAGTCAGGGCCAGGTGCTTGAGGCAGATCCCCATCTCTTTTACTGAGCAAAGCTGAAGTACTTTGCAATAATCATAGTGATAGCAAATAATGCTACATCTGGAGTGGTGCTTGTAGCGAAAATAAGTTAATAAATATTAAAGGCTAAGCATTGGAAGGAGTCATGTCTGATACAGGTTCCAAATCAATTTTGAAATAAAGCACTGATTTGACAATTGCTTCCAAACCATATGGTTTTTCAGTGCTGGCTTTTGAAAGACTGTTTGTCGTGACAATTCTAAGTCTGTTTTGGGATTTTTCAGACACTGGATTTGATCTCTTGGAAGTCTTAAGTAGATAGGCAGAATTTTACCATATATTTGGTATTTTCTCTTCCTGGCAGTTAACGTCCTCATCCTGTCAGCATTTGTTTATCTCAAGGTACTGAAAATATGGTTTTGTACAGCCGAGACCACAAATAAAAGTTTGAAATCTGTTCCAGATAGGTAAACTTACACCTAAGAATAATTATGTTTTTCTTCCCAAAGTATCTTTCCTAGACTCATCTAGATTGTTTTCAGTTCTAAAACCTTTCCTGTACCATAACTGTTTCCATCAATATATTTTTATTGCAGGCTAGGTTATTTCACTTCTAGCTGTCTTGTGATCTTGCCTCAAAGTAGATCACAGTGTACAGCCATCAGAATTTACTGAAAAGAGCCAGTATGTCTTTTTGGAGTAGAAAGCGTTTTCTCCATTTCAGAATTGGTTATTGGTGAAACAATTCTTGTGGAAGATGGAAAGATTTTAGATGTGAAAACTCAGAAAATAATTGTGTGGGTTTTTAAATATTGTTTGTACTGAAATGAAAGGACCTGTTTCACTTTCTGGTTTACATATCTTCTATTGAAACATTATCCTTAAGTTGTTCCTTGTTCTGTAGATCTCTAAAGAAACTACTACAAAATCACTCTGTGGGTTTTGAGCAACTATTCATTTTTCAGTCAATTGGGTTCTTTGCATGTTGTATTTGGTTACTTTTCCCTGGCCATTGAAAGCAGCTGTGTTTAATGAGCTGGAACAAAAGTAGGTCAATAAAATGTACTTTATATGTACGTGATTAGCAGTCTTAAAAGTATAAAACAGGATTCCCTTAGGATTGAGAATGAGATCCGTCTAAAAAAGATGCTGCTTTAAAAAATATTTTTCATAAAATCAAGGGATTAAAATAATATTGAAGAGTCATCTGGAACCATAAACAAATACTCATCATTATTTTAAGGTTTTGCTGAAGGTATAACTGTCTTCTTGAAGCTGTACTAATGCCATAAAGCCTAGATAAAATTTCATATTAGCTTCTGTGTTAAAAAAGGCAAAGGCTTGAAAGCTAAGCAGTGCTTAGCAATTGTTTAAAATACTAAGAAGAGTTTGGGTAATAGACCTAATCTTCAGGTTATTTCATTTTAATATTAGACAAGTATTATGCATGTCTGTGTCTGTGCACACAGGGAACCGTATATGAGCAGTTACCCTGTGTATTATTTGCAAATAACTAAAAGGGAGACCTTGAAACGTCATGCATATTGGAAAAATGGCACAGTGGGTTTGTGCAAGATCCACTTTACTGAAGCTCATAGGGAGAAAGGAGATCATTGCCTCTGAAAAATGAAGTTATTCTTTACTTGTGAAAAAAACACGTCAAGTTAGTAGGAGAGTAAGGAATAGTAGTGCTCACAAGTTCTAATTTCTGCTTGGTTGGACAACTCAGCTACACACTTCTGATTATGAAATTATGGTTTGTTACATAACAATGTCTAAAACGCTGCTGGATGCAACACAATGTTATTTGTGTTTCAGGCAATGTGATAATAACACTTTGCCAAGCTTTCTTACATTTTCAGTTCCAAGCAGAGAGAGGACTTTTTTGTGTAATTATTATCTGCTAAGATTTATAGGGTAAGGGCAGTCATCTTATATAGATGGCCGTGAGATGGGGTTTTTAAATATTCTATAAAACAAAGCAAAACCCTTCCCAAATCCACCCCAGCTATATTCTTTGTTTGGAATAGTTGTAAGTCTCCTGCTGGTATTTGGTCTCATATGAAACCTGTATTGAAGTTTGAAGATGAAGTTGTTGTGTTGGAAAGACTACTGTACTATACAAAACTGTATAATGTCTTTATAATAAATCACTCATCATAAAAGTGTAAGACTATAGTGATGGAAGGAAGATATATCCACTTGGGAGTTTTCTTTTTTTCCAACTTTTTCAGAGTTATTTTGTGTAGCAGGTTTATTGTTGTTTATGCACTGCAGTGTTGTCTGGAGTAGTGTGAATTGTAAACCTGACACATTATAATTAAGGTTTGATTATAAGTAAGGTTTGATTGTACACCCACCCTTTACAGTTAGTGATGATGGGCTGGGTTGAAAGCCTCTGGGTGAGGATTAGGGGGATGGAAAAAAAGGAGGTGTAGTGGGGGTCTTACTACTGACCACCCAGCCAGGGTGTAAGCACTGATGAGTTATACTATAGGTAATTAAAAGAATTTTCACAATAGGTAACCCTTGTCCTTAGGGGACATTTCAACTTTCCAGATATCAACAGGGAATATCATGCTGCTGTGACAAGCAGGTCTTGGAAATTCTTGCAGTTTGTAGGAGATAAATTCTTGTCACAAATACTCAGCCGATGACCTCTTAGGCTTGCTGTTTGTGAATAGACGGCTCTTGATCTACATTATTTCATGGGCACTCTGCCAAAGCTGCTGTTGATGATCTTCCCTGTGTCTAGGTCCTTCTCTGACTAGTTTCAGTCTACAAGAGTGCCATAGTGGGTTGACCCGTCTGGCTCCTGTGGTAAGAACTTTTCCCCAGTTCCCTCCAAAAATCTTGCTTCTCTGAAGCAATCCTTCTGTGAAGTTTAAAACCTCTGGTAAGAACCAGGGTCTTGTTTTAAAGAAGACTCAGCCCACTTCCTTTTCCTGACTTTGCGTGGTATCAAATTCATAGCACAATGTCATCCATATTGGGCCTGGGTAATCCCATGTCATAACCAGCTTGTCCATTCCATACCTTCAACGGTTTTCTTAACATGAAGAGCGACCTTCCTTCTTTTCTCCTCATCTTTACTGACAAGCCGGTATCTGTCCATTGCTGTGCAGTGGGCACTCAAGTTGTTTCATCATGTATCAGTTATTCCTGCTGTATCTGGTTCTTCTGGGCATGTGCAGAGCTCCAGCTTTGCCTATTTGTTTTCCAGTGTTGAGGTTGTTATAGGAATTGCTGAATACAGCAGATGCTGCTCTCAGAAATTCTTCCTGACAGCTGAAGCATATCTGGATGCACTCTGAGAGTTCAGTACTAAAGTTCATTGGTGAAAGCACACCCTCCCTATCCAAATTACAAGCAGTCACCCACCACTGTGGTGCTGACAGGTTAAAATACAGGAGCCCCATTTACAAATGCAGAGAAGCAAGTTGTGAAACGAGTGCATGAATCTTCATTGAGACACAGCATAGTTCTGTTTTCTTAATTTCATGTTCTCAGCTCGTGAAAAAGAACAGAGAAAGCCTTACTGTAGACAATGCTTAATCTAGATTAATGTATCTTCGTCATTTCATTCTAGTTCAAGCTATTGCTGTGTTTCTTATTCTGACAGATTTGTTGGGCTCTTATAATCATGCTTAAAATTTTCTGAGGTTAAGAAGAAAATAAAGCTATTTAGGTGTATTAAGCTTCAAAAATATGAAATCAAGAAATAGGAAACTTGCTAAGAATTGTGCTAGAAAATAAATCTTTATACATGTATAAATACATAATTATGTTAAATATTTATAAAAGACAGGTGCCTAAGATGAGTAGATCAGGGTTCTCTGGATGCTTTGGGAAATTGGAAGTGAGAGGAGTATGTTGAGAATAATTGCTTCCAGTGTCTGGTAGAATAAAAGGATTGGAAGCCAGAGTGATCCTGAGGAATCTCAGCAGTAATTGTAAATTGAAAGAGCACATTGAAGGAAGAGTATAGAGCTCTTTTAAGAGTAATATAGCAACAGTGGTTATTTCCTGAATATCTTGAAATTAAATCATCTGTTTAGTGGTTTTGTCCCTGTAAAATATACACAGCTTTGAGGGAAAGTCAAGTTCAAGATTGTTCTTGAGTTAGTGTCTGTCAGTCTCTTCAGTAGGTGCTGATCATGTTTCTGTAGAAGGATTGGTGTTGGGCAAGGTCAGGCATGAATTTAACATCTAACATATAGTAAGATTTCTAATAGCCCTCAAAGTAGCGGCAACACAGAAGTTCATAATTTAATCCAGATGTTAGTTTGATTAGATGAATTGTTAAAATTATGAATTTGTGCCTAACTGTTCAATTTGTTTCTTGAGATCATCTGATAGGACAAAATCATCTCTTAATAGGGTATTTCCACTGTAGAGTCCCAATTCAGATGTACTTAAATTCATGATATATTAGTTTTGAAACATAAGTTTGAGCAGCAGTATTAGTAATGATGTAACAGACACCTCAAATTCATGTGTGTGGGTTAAAAACATACGTTGTCTTAGATTTCCAGTATCACAAGTGACCTCCTACTCCCCAGGCCCCCCAGTACTCTTTCTTCCTAAGTTATACTGGCTTCTTTATGAAGATAAAAGACTTTTCTGGAACAGCAAAGTTGGAGTTTTAAGATAAAACAAGTGCTGCAAAGAATTGTAAAGTTCTTTGGTTTGTCAGTGTGAGACCAATAAACAAACTCTAATACTGATAGACAGACTCTCATGAATCAGGTTGTATGACTAATTGTTCTTGAGTTCTCTGCTGATTTGTTTGAAGGTTAGAAAAGAGAAATCGTATGCATAAATAACTTAAAAAAAATTAAAGAGGGAATCTAAATAAGCAGACATGAATAAAACCTTTTCTTTTTTTTTTCAGAAGAGATCCTAAAAGACACGTGCAAGGGAATAGAGAATATAGTATGTCTGAAACTGGTGTGGCACTGAAATGTGTCCAAACAACTTAATAACTCTTTACTATCCTCTCTTTTCAGTGTCTGTTACATGACTAGATAGCTGCCTGTCTTTTTTCGACAGTAGTTAGTTGCTTTGTGTTAAAGCAGAAGATAGCATTTGGTAACCAAATAGGGAAAAAGGCTGTTGTAATGCCATACGATGAATATTGCTATCAGTATAAACATTTCCTCTTGATGTTTGTCAGGTGTATCACTGTTGGCAAGCTACAGGCTATACCTTGGCTTGTCTCGTATTATGATAATTCTCTGTGTGATAAACTCTTTGGGAATAACAAAAAAATGGAGAGAGAAAACTGTGTGTCATACCTGTGGATAGACCTTTCTGGTATGCTGGGTAAATATTGCTACAGGCTTATTCATCATTCCTTTAATTTCTTTGTAGGTTTGTGGTCTATTAGTCCAGTTTTCTTCTTGTTGTTTTAACAGTATGCTATTTTAAAAGTCCCATTTACTGTAGCTAATATTTAAATTAATTAGTATTCAATATGTCAGCAAATTTATCTACTCATGAGTGAGAAGATTTAAAAGGATTAATGGAAATCTACAATATTTTATTTCCAATGTTTATAAATAATGTTTATTTATTAAACAGTGTGAACTTAGACAAGTTTTGCATTGGAGTTACCACACTTGAGGTTATGTATGTTTTATAAACATGTAGCATAGCTCCCCCGTGGAACATACAGTAGTAGCATAGCTTTGATCCTTGGATTTCTTGAGTCATGCAATACTAATCTGTTCTCTTGACCCAGTCCCTTGAGTAACCTGCTGTCTCTTCCCAGAAGCAAAATGTGCTGAAGTCATCATCACTTCCCTGATAGTAAGATTTAACTTTTAAACCAGTGTCATAAGAGCTACAGGTGTAGGTTGCAGAAAACAAACTTTCATGTAGTTCAAGTTCCAGCTTTGCCTGTTTTAAACCCTCGGTATGGTCACTGTTGTGCACAAGCATCTGAAGTGGTTGATTGGGTCCCATGACTCAGTCCTTTACTGCCACTGCTCCCTCCCTTCTTTTTGTGGAGTTTTAGCTGCAGTGCAGCAATTGCCCTCTGCAGACAGGCCTGTACCCAAAGGCAGCTAATCTGCATTATATTGCTCTGAGATTATGTTACAGTTTCTACATCTACTTTGGTTTTTATGTTGGTCTGTGATTTGAAATATTGTAGGGTTGTGTCTTTGTTTTGTGAGAAAGAGTGGGATGAGAGGAGTCTTGAGTACTTTGGGAGTAGGGGCATTATGTCTGGAACTGGAAATGTGGGAATGCAGGAATGGGATGGTCACCAATAGGGATGGTCAACAGTGCAAATGCCTCAGTGTGGAGAGCTGGTATGGACTGGGAGGTTGGAGTCTGTGGGGTCAAAGGATTGAAATCTGGCTTGGGGAAGTGTGAGCCATGCAGAGGAGATAGCAGTGAGGGTGGCTCTGTATAGGTAGTTACGTGGATTCTGAGGTTGTAGAGCACTGGTGAACTGGATTTTTAATATTCATAATTAAAATAATTTTAAGATGTGTATTAATTACCTTCTGATACTTAGAAGCAGCAATTTTATTAAAGGCTGACTCTGACACAAAGCACTTTCTTTGGCATGCAAGACATAAATACTAGAGTAGCTAATAAATAGATGACTTAATAGATCGGCTTATTTTTTACAGCTTTATTTTCTTTCCTTGCTTGAATTAGAATGTCAGAGGTTGGAATATTAAAGTTTTCACATGGCAGGAGATTTGTAAAAGCAGCCAGATGGGATAAATTACTTTATAAATTGTAAAAATGTGCATATTGAAGAACATAGAAATATTTTTGAAAAATGATGAGGATAAATAGCCTTTGAAAACATTCAGCCATACAAGGAAAAAAGTTACCTTATAGCAATAATAAAAACCTTAAAAACCAGAGTTTCTTACTCTCAGAATTTCAGTGATTCTTTCCTTTCTGTTATGATAGTAAGGGTGTTCAGCTTCCTGCACTGTGGCTTGTAGGTACATCAGTCCCTGTGTGTTAAACTGCTACCGGAAACCACTTCAAAGGGATTTACAGGGCTATCACTTGCTTTAATTAATTTTCACATCTGGAGGTTAAGTTCTTAACTTTTGCACACCACCGTGAAGGCAATGTCAGACTTGTAAATTCTGTGTTGTATTAGGATTTCTTAAAGGACCTACTGCTTTTCCTCTATCATAATTATACTGCTGCTAATGTCTGCAAAATAGATTTATTTCAAGGCATGCATTTTTATCATGGGCAGTAGACTGTTCTTGTGTATAGAGAGTCAAAATTCTCTGTTTATAAGTATAGAATTATATAAATTCCCAAGCAGCACTACTCATTAAAATGAGTTACTTTCGCCTGGAAACATCATACGACCTAAAGTGTGAAACAGAAAAGATCCTTTAAAAATTGAGAGAAATGCTGTAGTCTTTAATACTTTCTACATGTGCTTTATGATGGATGTACCAATAATTGAGAAGATGGAAACCAGTGATGCTAAAAGGAGATATTCAGCAAATAGAAGACCACATTGTCTGCAATTTGCAAGGGAAATTTGTTTGTCATGAGTATCGATTACCTCTGTGTAGTATTATAAAGACAAGTATTCATCCAGGATTCTGATAACTCCATTTTTCATAATAGCCCATATAAATTACCTATTTCATTCTTGTCTCATGCTTTTCTAAATGTGATTTCTAAGGAATCTACTGTGTCTTTTCTACCTGTCTAAGTAAAACACAGTGGATTTCTGCTTTAGATTTGGGATTACTGTATGTAAATAATAACTCCTTTTCTTGCTGTGCAGCTGAAGTGCTTCAACCAGCACATGGATAAAGGGACATGAGTTTGCTATGACATATTTAAACATTTCACCATTCTTCCAGAATGCTCCAATCCAGCTTTCAGTAGCGTAACTTTTTCTTTCTTATCTTTCTGTAATATATTATTTAAAACACCCAATTTACGTAAGACTTAATATTTAGGATACAAAATGTGTAAAGCCTCCCTTTCCCCATAGCTATATTCATACTGTCTTAGAATGATTTATTAGAGGAAAAATTAGGAAAAATTATTTAAAAGGAATGTTAAATCTTGTAGGTTTAGTGGTATAAAAATAAAAGTTTAAGTACTAAGAGGTGGCGTAAGAGCGGAACATGGCTACAGAGTCATGAGCAATATGGGTTGGACTTTTTAATTTCTTACTTTTTTCTTCCAATCATAATCTTCTTTTTTTACCTATTATGAAGAAAGAGTGATGTTTATACATAAAACTTCAGGTTTAGAATTTAGTCCACAGGGCAGATTAAAAAAAGTTTCTCACTGTGTTTCCTAGAAATTTTGTCATACCTGTAAAACAACATATTTGAGAACAGAATTTGGATTGGACTGTTAAATTTTGTATTAATATAATTTAAATTCCCATATTTATTCTTTCATGATATATTTGTTCCTTATATTAGAAAGCATTGTTTAGATACAGTATTTTAAAAAAGAAAAGATTTTGAATACCCCACGATAACAAGGAAGGTGAACAATGCTTTTTATGCTTGATTATGCTCCAGTTGTAAAGTTATTAAAGTACTGAATTGTCACTCTGGGATTTCAGCATGCCCCAAATTTTAAAAAGTACTCATTTCGAGAAATGTTTCCCAAGCATTTCCCAAGCATGGGAATGTTTGACATTAGAGAAAAACACAGTAACGGAGATTAGACTGGAAGTTAGGACTGCTCCATGTAAAAGTTAATATAAGTATTTTCATTATGAACCTGTCAGGAATGAGCTTTTCACTGCTGTGTTTGTAATGCTTAAAAGTAGTTAGCTTTTTCTAGTCCATGATTTACAGAAGCCCAAGAGTGCCAGCCATGAGCTGGTCCAGCAGTTCAATACTCTAGAGGATCATAGAATTACAGAATAGTTTGTGTTGGAAGGGACCTCTTAAGGTCATCTAGTCTACCATGAGCAGGGACATCTTCAACCAGATAGATTGGCCAGAGCCCCATCTAAGCAGATCTTGGGTGTTTCCAGGGATGGGACATCTATCACCTGTATCGTGATGTACAGTGCATATTCAACATATTTTACCAACATTCGTTAGTAATATTCACAGCTGGAACAAAATTACAGTATCAGGGAAATTATATTGTATGACATTAATTAACTGTAATAAGTGTGCTCTTCCCACAGAATTTTAATTAGTATCCCCTTCTTTTTAACAAGAACAAATGTTTTAAAGTTTTGGGTATTTCTTCTGTGTGTCAACCCCCATTTTAAAAAAAAAAAAAAAAAGGTAGCTGTTTTCTAGGTGTTTGTGTTTTGCATACTTCTGGTTTTTATTAATCAATATAATTGTCTTTTCCTTAGGTGTTGATCTCCAGGTTTGTACTTCTAAAAATCCAACATGCTGTACCAAAAAGATGGAAGAAAGGTATCAGACTGCAGCCAAGCAAGATATACAGCAAGTGCTTCAAACATCAAGCGCTACATTAAAATTTTTAATATCTCATAATGCAGCTGCTTTTCAAGGTAAATCTTTCTGGTTTTTGTTTCCAAACTTGTTTATACTTTTCTTGATTTTCATCTTTGATTATTTTATGATGTAATAAAATGATCTATTAATTTTTAGCTTCTCCCTATGCTTTTATGCTTTCAAATAAGGAGTATTAAATCATGCAGGTGATTAAAAACTGCATTGCTTTTGAAATTTGTGACTTTTAAAAAAATATATTTGAGAAAATGTAAGACAACATTTTAGTAAGATGCTTTGATTTTAATTGTCAACCTCTAACTTGACATTCCTGTTTAACTTCTTTAATTTGTGCCATACTAAAATGCAAAATTAAAGCATGGAGCACTACAAAAGAGAGATTTTTGTTATACCACTGTTTCTACCCACCCTGCTCTTCGTCTTTTTCTAGTAGACATACTTGGGTAGTTTGTTTTTGAGATTTTGAAGTTTGTTTTTGGGATCTAGTTTTGCAAACTTTTGAGTTTCTAAGTATAATTGAAAAAAAATTTGTAGGTTGAGTGATAGTTGCTTTAATAAGCAACAGGAAGCTACCTGGTTAATGACAGTTATTTGGACTGGTGATGGGGTTGTATTTTTGCGATTACCCTACATATGATATTCATTTCTTTTTTATTTAATTAGGCATAAATTAATGCAGAAATTGGTTAGGAGCTGAGAAGATGTGGAAATAGTGAAAATATGAGGTTGTATGTGGTAGAAAGAGGTTTAGAGTTCGGATGTTTTGTGGACAAAGCCCTAAAATCTAGTCATTTGTCCATTAATACTACTTATAACCTTTATGACCACTTGATTGGACAGGATAATGGTAACTTCATACATGCTTGGGAAGTTGTCCTTCTGGCAGCTCTCTTGTTTTTAACCTGTGATGCTGAAATAATTAGCAGAATGGGATCCTCAAATGGGCAGCAAAGTTGACTTTGGAGTCCTGAAGACTTCCTTTTTTTTAAATTTAGGCTGTCTAATGCTAAAAACAAATTGCAGTTGCTTTCTGCCTTCTGGGAGTTTTGCCATTTAGCCTTAATGCAGCTGTCAAAGGGTGTTATAATCAGGGGATCACTGGTAAAATGTACAAAGAAATCTCTCCCTCTCTCTTCTGACTTTGTTCTTCCTTTCAATTTCTGTGCATGAACTTTTTTTTTTTGGTACCATAATTGTTAACCAAGAGTTTGGTACGTTATATGTTGTATTTCTTTGCTGACCTAGGGCTGTAGACTCTACAGAGCTCAATAACCAACTGTGCTTTGCTTAAGTGAGGGCTGTTTTAATATCTCCTCCTTTCCCCCAACCCAAGAGAAAAAACAGCGCTCAAAACCAAACCTTAGTTACCTTGATAATCTACTTGTGCAATCCCAAAATTTCTCACTCTTCACAGGAATGGGATTTCAATGACATTTAAATGAAATTAGGTGACATCAGAACCCAAAACTTGTATTTCTGTTGCTTTTATGTTCTGCGTGGCTTAGGCAATGGGGTATTTACAGAATGTGGGCAGGATATGTCTCCCTCTAAGGTGAATTCTCCCTGAAAGACAGGGACACATGCATGCTGTACCAAAAAGATAGAAGAAAGGTATCAGACTGCAGCCAAGCAAGATATACAGCAAGTGCTTCAAACATCAAGCGCTACATTAAAATTTTTAATATCTCGTAATGCATCTGCTTTTCAAGGTAAAGCTTTCTGCTTTTTGCTTCCAAACCTATTTATACTTTTCTTGATTTTCATCTTTGAGAAAATAGTTGTTCCCTCTAAACAATCTGAGCACTTATTCAGGGAGTTGGTTTTAGGCCCTTTTCAGTCAGTACACAGTTAAACTGTGTGGTCTGCCAGTCCAAGGAGGAGCCCTAAACACAGTGTCAGAGGCTAATGTGAAACGTGCACTTTTAACTCCCCTAGCAGTGCTAATTTACAGTATAGAAGGGAATTCAAGAAGTGCTGACGCAAAGAAAGGAGGCTGTCTTTGTAGCCTCGTGACTATATATCCTTCCTCTGGAGGGATGGGTTCAGTATTACTTGAGAATTAGTTTTAAATTTTTTTTTGTGAAACACTTGTAAGCAGTTCTTTTTGGAGGAATGCAAACCTTCTGTCCCAGATATGTAGCCTAACACTATTTGCTTGTCCCACTGTCATTGTTTCATCATTTGCATTTAAACAAATACTCTTCAAAGTGTATACTTAAAAGTTACATCTATTTTATATACCTTATATACTTCATATATTTTTGAAGTACATGCTTTTGTCTTTACTAGTTTTGTCCTTATTTTCCTTTTATGTAGAGAAGTGTAATTGAAATGTTCCATGAATTCTGGTATTATTTAGATTTAAAACCTTGTTTAACCTTGAAGTAATTATTTGTGGAAAAACATACGGTTGAACATACCACTCATCTTTGAAGAATTGCAGCTATTGCTAACTAAAATTAAAGCTAAATTATTTCAGATTCAGAAACCATAATAAGATGCTGCTGGTGTTTTTTCAGCTTGGAATTCTAGGAGCATATTAAGACATTACGTCTGATATGAATTCAATTTTGACCCTGCTTTGAGCAGGACTTTGGGCTGGAGACCTGCTTAAGGTCCTTTCCAATTTGAGTGACTGTATGACAGAGTGCCTATCTCACCACCAAAGGTTTAGGCATTACCTTTATGTTTAGATGAGGCCAGGCTGGGCAGCTAGGAGTGTCATTACCTCTTCTGCTGTTTGGCAACTTGACAGACATCTCAGCAGTCACGCAGAAAGCATGAAGGGGATTGCTGGAGTGTGTAGAGAAGGGAGCAGATGTCATGGACTCTGCCACTGCTGTCACCTGCTTCTTTTCAAACTATGTATAGTTGGATGCTGTGGCCTTAAAGAGGTGGACTGGATTCCAACAGAAAAAATAGCTAACGTTTTGTCTCAGTTTCTTACATATTCAGTTGAGCAAAGTAGGCAGGTAAAATAAGTGATGTGTGTCCAACTCTGGAGGTCTTCAGAGATGTGTTTTCACTCAGCATTAAATACAGTCCAGAGATCCTGAGTCTTCAGGATGTCTAACTACCAAGTACTTTATAGGGTGACGGTGTTGGTGAAATGAAGCAGCTCTTTGCCCATCTGTCTACTAACGGTAATGTGTGTGCCTGTATCTTTATATGACGGTGAATTCAGCTATATATATTGGCATACCTTTGTCATCTTCTAATGTCTGTCAAAATTCTGTGCTTCTGTATTGTGGTAAGAGCTGCCTCCTGACAATAACTATTGGCAATTTTCAAATGTTGCAAAAATTCCATGTCTCTTAGGACATGTCAAGCTACATGGTGCAAATTGCTCCACTTGTGTAATGCTTTCTACTGAATAGTGTTACAGTTTTTTCCTTATGTTTCAGGGTGTTTCAGAATGCATGTTTTCTTTTTCATTGTGTATCTATTTCTTTTTAATACCTTTGAGAAATGGTAAGGGAACAGAAGGATAGGTGACAGTGCAGTTAAATAAGATACTAATCCAGTAAATGGGAGATATATTATAGAGAGCAATAAATCATTAGTCCCTTGGGAAAGGTGACTAGAGAACTTGAGCTATATGATAACTGTGTTTCAGGACAGTCATTTGATAGGATAACATTCTCGCACATTGCTGATTTTTAGTATGTCTTATCTTAGTGTTTAAGGAAAAGATTGTGACTGCTGTACAGGGGTTGCTATAACATCTCCATTCTAGTAATCATAAACCCAAATCCTTTTTAAACCTTAAATTTACATGCTGTAGAGTTCTCTCTATGTGTACACATGTACACACACACACACACACACACACACTTGTTTTGTACACTTCTTAGGTGTTATTCAAAGTTCACACTGACCCGTGTCTATACCTGTAATCAAAAGATCAGCAAGTACCACCAGGGTCACAGTGTAGCGACAATGCAGTGCCAGTTTTCGTGTAGAGAAAAAAGAAATGCCTACAATTTCTAAAATTTGGAGAGGAATTGAATAGGCATCTAAGAATCTAGTGATCTGCAGTAGGATGGAACACTGTGCAACAGAATAGCAGATCTTGTGTCACTTCACTATTCTTCCACAAGAGAGCTCATAACCCTTTAAAAAGTGGCCGTGTATGACACAGAACAAGATAACAGCTTGTCTGATTGAAAGGGAAATTTAGAGATAAGAATTTGGTTGTGGAGTCCAAAGCAATTGGACTTTTCTTTGTTCTACTATATTTGGCAACTCTAATACTTTACAATAGTTTTTATAAATATGGAAGCATCAATCATTTCTGAATGGGGCTACCTGTCTCTGAAGCAGTGGACTTGGCAAGTGTGTGTCTGTATGCAATAGGTGATAAACAGCACTCTTCAGTAGAGCATTACCTGACACTTCCTACTGTGTAGGAAAAATTTATTGCCTTTGCTGTATAAGTTCTGAAGTTTATTGAATCAAGCTTTCATGATGCATTTTCATGGGTTTTTTTCTGTGAAATTATTGCTACACAATAGATCAATGTCCACTTTATCCTAGAGCAGAATTAAATGAAGTCAAATTGTTGTATCATATTGTTTGAGATCACAGTACAATTATTACATTTAAATAGGATAAAGTTTTATTCAGTAGCTAAAGTAAATTGTGTGAACTAGAAAATGTGTTGAAATCTTCTGAGCGGTTTTTCTGGTAAGACCTAAGAAATAATGGATTTTTTGTTCATCTGTGTAAATCTAAATATGCCCTGGCACTGATAAAATTTCTTTCCATTTGTGAGGTTTTCTGAAAAATGATTTGAAGATAAGAAAACTTCCAGCTATATCTCTCATGGTTTCAAATGATATGTTGCCCTTCAGATCATTTGCAATATGAACTGCTTTGATGTTCCAACACTTTCTTCTTTCTCGTCTCCATAATCCTTTATATTTAAAGTGTGATATAAATCAGCATAAATCTAAATACTGGTGAATCCCAACTTCTTTTAATTAAATGAAACTTAAGGATTCTATTAAAAGACAAAAATATGGACAGGCTTAGAAACCCCAGTTGTCACATTTATATTGAGGGATCAGGGTCTCAAAAATATCTCTGGTTCACTAGAATTATGTTCCTTTTTCTCTGTTGCTCTGCAGCCCTTCTCCACAGTGATCTCTATGATCATGCTTCCCTCTAGACTGAGGAAGTATGGAATTTTAATAACACAGAGGAATGATTATACCCACTGATTGGTCTAAGGAACAAAGCTGTTATACAAACCTTATTAATTTCAGAAATGATCTATGCATATGGTATTTTAATTCCTTTATAATAAAAAGGCAGGATAAACAGTATTCTAATGTTACTTAGAATTGGGCCCAGTATGTTTGTATGTACATAAAACACAGAATTAAGGGGTTGCTGGAAGTGCAGAAATCTGGAGATTTAGATTAATACCTAAAATTTCATTATTAACCCTGAGTTTTATTTCTGTATTGCAAGCAAGTCTTTTATCATTCCAGAGGGATTTGCTTCCACTCTATCTCATTCTTATCTTTTAGGTACTTGCTTGCTGACATGCGTGCTGTGCCTATAGGCACTCCTGGGGTGTGTGTATATGTGTATATATATATGTATATATCTTTATTTGCACAGGGATTTAATGGGCTTCTGTAACAGCTTTCACCACATCAGTCTTTTCTTAAATTGTACTTTTTAACTGTGCACTTGTGCTCCTGGATTCTAGTCTCAGCCTGTTTATTTACCATCAATTATTTCCCCTAGTTACAATAATGTCTGAGTTACACTTAAGCTTATGTTGGTGCACTGTTCAGTCTCATACTCACTAAGATATTTTTCCATTTTTTTGTTGGTACTCAGCTAACTATTTTGGTTTATGTTTCTGTAGCACAGTGATCAGTGTATACATATGCTAATTTAGAATTTTTTATGTTTTATGAAGTTCTTATGCATTAAAAAAAAAGTGAAGTACACATTTAAAGCACCATTCCCTTGGGAGCAGAGACCATAGAAAATCTGCATTTTCATGGATGCCTGCTTCCTGCTTATTCTGAGAACTTTGGGAAGCTAAAAGCTGACAAAATGTAGGGGCTTGAAAGAAGACTGAGGCAGTACAAAGTTGATGGTTTTGAATGAATGTTTAGTATTGTTTCAAAGATAGAATTGCCTTCAGTCTTTTAGATTTCCAAGATTTTCAAATTCGCATGGAAGTTTTCACTTAGTATTTTTATTCTGTGTTAAGAAAAGAAAAAAGCCAAAAAGTTAGCAAGTCAAGTCTTGTTGAAAGGCAACTCAAAATAGTCCTGACATATTGGAGACAAAATGTGAAAAAATTGTTGTTCTTTAGGAACAAATGCAAGGTGCACCATTTAATTGGGGAGAAACGGTGGAAGATATAATAGTATGGGGGGTTATCTTGCAGTGGATTTGGTCTGTAGGAGAAGTTCTGGGAGTAATGATAGATCAAAGATGACAAAAGTTGGCAGTTTGATACTGTTTCATATTGTTGTGAGGCAGGCAGCTACTGTAAGATTCTTAAACAGAAAAAGAACAGAGATCCGTGAATTGAAACTTCTGTTTTGCATTGGTAAACTGGAGAACAGTGTTCAGTTTTGGGTAGTGTACTTGAAAGACATGGATCAGTTGGAAAAAAGAGAGAAAAAGTATGCCCTGAAATCTACATAGAAGAAACAACATAGAAAAAAGTACTTATCTGTACTCCTTTATAGTAGATAAAAACCTAATGGTGTCATATTGCAGCAAAGAAAATATAGGCTCATTATTAGCAAATATTTTCCAATGACAACATTAAAATGCTTTTGGTTAAAAATTTTTGGGAATTCCATGTCTTAGAAACAAGATGGACAAGAAAACAGTTGCCAAGAATTATCTTCTAAAAAAATAAGATTAATTCTGCTTGGGTGGCAAGGGTTAGACTGGACTACTTATCAGACTTTTCTTGGCCTTAAGACAGGTTAAAAATGTGATTTACAAAGAAAAGTGAAGTGGTTTGAATGTTTTAACTAGTATTAAGATTAATCTGTGGGTGTTATGCTCTAGCAGAAAGAGTTTTGTTCATTAATATCTCTCCAATAAGATTACACAGTTCTTTACTATAACATAGTGGGATGGGTTGCTTCAGTCATAAAGACTCTAGCAGAATAGGTTTAAATTTAGAATGTATATTAGTATTAATAGAACATGAATTTGTTCGTAACTTTGTACATGATTTTTTTTTCATTCCTAGTCCTACAGTGTAACTATTGTGTATAGAGCTAATAGATCTGTACATTGTCACTTCAACAGATACTTATGCTATTATGAACTACATATTATACATGAGAAATTCAAAGAATTTTGCAGTTTTTGCAATATAGACAGTCTTATTTTTAACTTTTTTTTTTTTCAAATTTCATCTGCGTGAACCTGACATACTGCGTAGAAATAGAATCATATACTGCATTTTCAAAGGCTTTGTGAGAGGTAAAACCAGTTTTCTTTCCCAACAGAAGTAAACCTAACCTTACATGGAATTTTAAAAGATAGATATGTTTACATCTAGAGTGGATAAATCTGATTGTATTTTAAGTGACTTTTTAAATTAGAAAACCATTTTGTCAAAGCAGCAAAAAGAAAAAGTTGGAGAGGGTAGAATTGCATTAAATTGGAATGAAACATTAAAATACATTATTACAAAATTTAGCAAACTGAGCACTGACTTTTCCTGTAAATATCTATACCTGTACTTGAAGCAGATGATATATAGTAATGAGGGAATTAAGCCAGGAAATATGCAAAAAGAACTGTACTGTACACATAAACCTGTGAGGAGAATTTTGCTCCTGGGGAGACAAATACCCAACATTATTGCTAAAGACCTCAGGAGTTGTGAAATGTCACAGGAAACCTATGGTTAGACAACTGAGCTGAGCCCACTGTTACCCTTGACTGTAATGTCAGCTTGGACACAGCTAAATTTCATGTGTTTAGATATCTACACTGAGGTGAATCTATTCTCCACACCAAAATAAGAGCCCTCAGAAATTCTCTACTGTCTTGAAACCTTACAGCCACCCTATGTGACATAGCACAAGGATGTGAGTAAGGTTTGGAAACAAAAGCAGATTATTGAGCAATAAGCTCATGCTCGAGTTTCCAGTCTATCAACTACTTGGAGGTGATCGCTTTTATCCTGAAGTAAATGAAAGCTGGCTTACTGCATGGAGCTTCCCTCCAACTGGAGAGGTAGAAATGCACATGGAGGTTTTGTAAACATATTGTCAAATCTGTTGTTCACGCCTTTGCTTATCATGTGGCAATTTGCTTAGATGCAAAGTGAGAAGTGAATATCTACTTTTCTTTCTGTTCTTCTTGAATTAAGCAGAAAGGTATGTGTGTCACGTAATGAAGTAGGTGACAGTGATTTTAACAGTGGCAATGAAACGAACTTTTACTAATATAAAACAGGTCATGAGCAAGTGTGAGTAGCTGTACTTTGGTTATTAAAAGAGTTATTGATACAAGTAATATCCATTTTTAGTCTAGAAATATCACATTGCGTTAAAGGCTTGAACTTAGCATGCTACAGATTTACTGCAGATCAGCTGCATAGCCATTCAGCATTTGTACAATAGCCATTTATGTAGGGGGTTTGGATAGAGTCTAAAAATACAGCAGAATTTACTGAGGAGAGTTGGCTGTTTTCTGGGTTATTTACTCTGCAGTGTATAACTCGTGGAGTTCCCTGTTGCAACTGTCCTTGTCAGTGTAGCTGCTTAATATCCACTGTGACAGAAGCAGATTGAAAAATTAGCTCTGTCGTTCGGTGGTTAGGGTACCACCAGTGCTCCAGTGAGTATATTTAATTATTTGTATAATTTATAAATATTGTCTGCACTCACAGGCCTGAATTGCTTTTAGAACAAGTGTTTTTCAAGATATGTAGGAGCTCTGGGCTGGATATAGTTCAATGTCCAGCTCTCATCGATTTTGTTGCCCTTTTCAGTGAATCCTCTAAGGTCACCAGACCTTTTAAAAATGGAATTATTTGCTGAATGGGTGACAATTAACTGACTTCTCCTGAGAATTAAGAGAAATGTATCTAAATTCCAGTGGACACTTCTCTCCACTGCTGCCACTGNCTGGCATTTGGCCGGGCTCAAACCTTGACATAAATTGGCGTCCCAACGTGTGGCTTGAGAAAGTGGAAAAGAAACTATAACACCTTGTCAGTGTAGCTGCTTAATATCCACTGTGACAGAAGCAGATTGAAAAATTAGCTCTGTCGTTCGGTGGTTAGGGTACCACCAGTGCTCCAGTGAGTATATTTAATTATTTGTATAATTTATAAATATTGTCTGCACTCACAGGCCTGAATTGCTTTTAGAACAAGTGTTTTTCAAGATATGTAGGAGCTCTGGGCTGGATATAGTTCAATGTCCAGCTCTCATCGATTTTGTTGCCCTTTTCAGTGAATCCTCTAAGGTCACCAGACCTTTTAAAAATGGAATTATTTGCTGAATGGGTGACAATTAACTGACTTCTCCTGAGAATTAAGAGAAATGTATCTAAATTCCAGTGGACACTTCTCTCCACTGCTGCCACTGCGATAGCCATGGACTGGCTGCTTGTGGAAATGAATTTATGCAAAGTATAGCAAAGGTGTTTTGAAGGGCCAGGCTTTTTATGTGGCTGAGAAGATTTCTTTCAAATAAAGTTAATGTGTTATTTTTAAACTGAAATATACCAAGTCTTTGTTTACTAGTTGTGTAATACACACGATGAGTATGTAAATATATTTATTTATTGTTAAGTATCTGAAAATAATTAAATATTTGGAGTATTCCTTGTTCTTTATGTTGTACCTGTGAGGTCTTTTGAGTTGTGTAAGATGGGATAATGTAGTTATAATTTACAAGCTTTGTAGATGTAAAGAGAAGGACTAGAAATTTGAAGTTATAGCATGGCTTTCTGTTGTGCTTCCGTTATGTCATGACAGTTTTAAACTAAAATAGTTTGCTAGCTAATTTTCTTTGTTTTGCCTAACACAATTTTAATGTCATGTTATTTAAAAAAAAATTACTGATAGTGTAAAATGCCTGATTATCACCAATGAGTAGGTTTTTTCACTCCTGGTCTGTTACTTAAAAGTTGCAAGCCAGAATCCTATAAGCAAAGTAAGGCCTAGTTCAACCATATTAAAATTCTACGTACATTTTAATTTGATTTTGGCTTTGTGACCATGTTATACCGAAACTATTACCTGGCTCAGTGGTCCCGCAGACAATTTCTCTTTCTCATTCCAGTTTTATTGTAAATGATTGTCAGCATAGTACAGGAAACTGCAAATTCAATTTTGATCTGTCCCATGAGAACTTGATTCTTCATAACTTATTCTTGTTGTTTTGAAAATAAATTGAAATAGCCATCTAATTTAAGGGTTTCCTTCAGAGTAGAGGATTAAAATCTGTAATTTGTTTTATGCAAGGTCTTTTTCTTTATTGTGTTATTAGGTAGAAGCTAATATTTAAGGAAATTTCATTGTGATTACTCCCTTGGGAACGATTTAGTTCTTCATTTAATATTTCCATTTTATATTTAATGGTTTATTAAGATGGCTTTTTTTCCTTTCTTTTACTCCTGGGGATCATAAACCTGCTGTTTTCTTTTAAAGATTTTTTTTTTTTTTTTGGTACTTACTATAATTCAGGATTTAAAGATAGCTCTCCCTCCACTCACTGCACTTAGTCATTACTGTGAGACAGATTAATGACCCCTTTGGTTTAAAGAACTTTGATTTTGCTTCCTCTTTCTGTGCTGTGTCACTGTGGTACAAACTAGCCAAGAACATGGAAGATGAAATGGTGAGAAGTTAGAAGGGCACCATGAAGAGAAAGAAGGTAACTGCTCAAGAACAAAATGGGTTAATGACATGGTGCAGTGTGACCCTCCCAGAGGCGAAGGTATTCTGGGCTTGGTTCAGCTGTTTTAGCTGTCATAGGGTGTCCTTTCTGTCCTCCAGGCCTAACACTACAGTAAGATGCTGATCCCACAGAGGATATCCTGCAAAACATTGAGAAAAGCAAATGACACTGTATTGTGGGCAAAAGATTCAAGTTCACTCTTTCAGAATGTAGAAGTCAACCATTCAGTGTCTACATGTGAGGTGGGGACATTTAGTCCCATAATGTTCAAAGGAAATGAGATCAAATATATCTGTTTTAAATGGAGTCAAATAACTCCAATGATGATGCCTTTTTACTAACATGAACTGTATATGGTGTATATGTATATTGTGAAAGTAAGGGGCTAAGTTATATTGAAGCCCTAGACAATGTCACTGCTACAGAACAGTCACTGGAGCCTAGGGGAAAAAAATTGCAATTAAAATTTATGCTTTTCAGGAACATCCCAGTTTTTGAGTTAAGATATAGAACAGACAAGGTAGTTGGGTGAAAAAAATCATGATCAGAGGTTTGTTTTTGCTTCTAACTAGAGATTTGCTTCAATAGCTGAAATAGTTCTTTGATACACAGCTTCCTTCCCTACAGTTTCTATAGTACCTAATGCAACTGGAACAGGAACATACTGGTTAAAAGATTTGGGAAGATGCACCAAAGTGCATGCATTTTGCTTATTTTCTTAAAACTCAACATCTCTTATAAAACCATTCAAGAGCATTTATACTAGTGACATAAATAATTAAAAATATCCGTGTCAATTAAAGATCTTTAAAAAATATCTGAGCATTAGCTTATGTCTATGCACTCATCACAGGAGTGGATTAAAGAAACCAAATAAATCTGAAATGAATAAATTCTAAAAAGTCAATCTTCAGAGAAGTGATAAGAGAAATGTAAAATTAGGACATCAAGCAGAAAGAAGAGAAATAGGGAAATAGGTGTGTCTTTTTAATTTCTTCGTTTCTCTAGAACTTTACAATCTCAGCTCCCTCACCTGCCCAGTGTACAAATAAAACCAACAGTCCTTTCTTGAGAAGATCATAACCTAAAATGATTGTAAGTATCAGAAAAGAACATGAAAATCAAAGGCAGTATTAAGAATTGATCAACTGCTTTTTGCAGAGAATCCAGAAAGTTTCTTTTCTGCTTCTATAATAAGGACACTGCTCTCCTTTTGTAACCTAAAGAAAAAAAGTTTGGGTTGTGTTTAGGAGATTATGACTTCTCTCTTCTCTGCATCATCTAGCTTTAAATTTCAGTGAAACACAATACAGCTAGAAGCTGCAGCTGTAGTAGAAGTAGTTCCCTAACATGGCTCATTTACATGAAAGTTTCTTCTGTGACGCTGAAAGATGTCCAGCATTGGCATCTTCTTACTGTACATGTTGGGAATACATAACAAGTTATAGTTTGTAACTTATCGCACCTGAAAATGTAAAACCTCTTACAGGGTGAGAACAGCATTACAGCATTTTCCTAAAAACTTAAAAATGAAAATTCTTAAGACTTTAAGAAAAGTCGATTTGATGTTCTAGGAAAATGAAGCAAGAAAAATATTCTAAAGAGAGCATGTCAAGTTTAATTCAAAATGTAAGTAGTTTCTCAAAAAAACCTTCTATCTTGCTTCTGTTCCCATGATTATATACGAGAAAGTGGTATTGGTTACTCTGGACTCAAAGCTTTAGAGCACGTACAAATTCTGGGGAAAAATGTGCTGGTTTGTTCTACATCCCTGTTTTCCTCTTTCCTATTTTTTCTTTACTATTTAACCTTCAGAAGTTGACACTATCTGTTTAATATGGAGATGCAGTGTTAGTAGCATTCTTTTTCTGTCCCTTTGTATTCACATTGAGAGAGTAAATACTCGGCATATGAACCTGGTGAGCTACTAAGTAAATCTAGAGTGGTGAATACATCTTCTAGGCACGTTGATTTCTGGCCATGGGGAGGTACTCAGCTGGTTGAGATGCATTTCCGATATCCAGGCATAAGCAGTATCTAGGCCAGTGCTTCCCCATTTGGTTAACCGCATACATGAGCCTAGCCTTTAGCTGTGCCATTTGCTGCCCTTATGCTGTGATTATTATCACAAGTTTAATTTTTTTGTGAGAAAATGTGTGAATAATGATTATAACCCATCCGAGCAGTGTTTCTAGAGCGTAACATCAAATGTATGTGTTGCCCTTTGGTGTGGCGTTGGTGCTAATGGTGCTGCAGGAACCACCATATATTGTTACATAAATCTATGTTCTCCTGCATTTTGAATACCATATGCAGTAGATGACTGGCATAGGCTTTCAGTCTCCTGTCATTGAAGTTCTCTAAGTTCTAAACTGAAAAAATTCTCGTCATCTGTCAGGAAGGTTATAGTTGCCATTTATCCTTTCATGGGGAAGAATGAGAGATTTTATGACTTCTCAGAGTTGCTTCAGTCTGTGTTTTGTTCTGGGATTTTATTTTTATAGCTTATCAGTGTAGCTACAATATTCTAGGTACTAAAGAGATCCTTAATGACTGAAGCCATAATAGGAACCACTGTCTTGGAGCTCAGCCAGATGGATCCAGGTGAGAAATAAGCCGTACTTTTTCATAGTCAGGGTGATTAGCCCCTGAACAGGCTGTGTTTGGGGATGATAGAATATCAACCCCATTTCAAGTCGTTCAGTTGGGTTTTAGCATCCATCAGCTTTTGAAGATGCACTGCAATCAAATGCCAGCCACTGCCCTGTTTTGAAAAGAATTATTTTGCAGGCCCAAGATGTGTTACAGTGGTGAGATCTACAATCCTGCTCCAGTCTTAAAAATGGTGAATGTGAATGTAGGAAAGCATTCATCATAATACAGTCTGGCACTGGAATGATTCTTTGAAAGATGTATAATGTCAGTTTAATTAGAAAACTTAATGCGATCTACTCCGCACACTTCCCCCCAGGTTTCTTCCGCATGCAGAGATTTAAGGGAGGACCACAAAGCTATTCAATCTCTCTGAGCAGCTTTGCAACTAAGTGGGATTTAGCATTGTATATGTATCACAAAATTCTTTTCAAAATGTCATATCAAGTGTTTATGGTTGATTTGGATACTGTGCATGCTCTGTAAATTTTTAAGGGCCTTACGATCCATGCACTTTTGTATCCTAAATGAATACTTTCTGGATGGCTTGGGTTAGGGGTATTGAGTCACATTACCTATTTAAGTACTGAAGTCACTTTCACTTATTTTTTTCGACATCGCAGACTTGTACACCACTGACATTATTGCTTTGTGCAGTAGTTTTTGTATAGTTATTCATTAAGGCTTTTTTAAAAAACAGATAATGGCCAAAATTTCTTCCTTTCTTTTCGTACTGTTCTCCATGATTCATACTGTCTAACTGAATTTGCCTCAGGCTTTTAAGAAAGTAGGAAAACCTGACATCCATTGATAAGACTTCAAACTGTCAAGTGTTACAACAAAACAGGACTTTAAAGATTTTGTCAAACATTTTATTACTTGATCACAGATGGAGAAAGATTGCGCATGACAACTATTTTATTTTTTACAAAACTGAGATACTTTGAGCATCTTGACATCTTATAACACTATTTTACCATGAAGAAACAATTCCTGCCTGTTCCTGCTTTATGTAATTTTCAGGTTATCAAATTCAATCTGTAGCTCTATGAAGTGAAAGAATGACATTGGAAGCAAGCTTCCATGATTTATTATTACTTGCTGAGTCCTTACTTTATATAAGTACTATTTTGCCTACATTCTTGCGTTACATGCGTTACAAGGTACCTACATATTAAGTGGAACCCGATTATTTTTACTGTGATTCTCTAGTGAATATTATTTTGAGCTGTTTTTTGGGTTTACTTTCAGCTATCTTTTTTGTTTCGTGACTGTTGCTATAGTAAGTGTATAAGACTGAGAACATTCCTAGTTGAAGGAAGTAAACAAATGATAGGACAAAAAAAATAGGACTTTTATATTGTATAAATTATCACTAAAATTCTAATTTTTACTGGAGTTTATTATATAAAATAAGTTAGAAGTCTGTAGATGGAGATAAGTTCTCTTATGATCTGTACTGAGTGGATAAACTTTCAATGATGTTTTTTTTAACTCATAATAAGTTATTATCAGTGTCTACAAATCCTGGTCTTATCTTATAACTTATCAGAGTTATAAGAACAGTCTAGTAGTATATAGCCTACTCTAGAGGTAAGAAAATTAGTCTTAAGAGAAAATTCTTGTACTCCATGCTGTCTCAATTAAAGTCTACTTCAGGAATTTTTCATTGAGATAGTGTTTTCTGTTGCCCGCTCCCAGATCTATTCCAACACCGGTATCTAGTGGCCCTGTGAACATCAAGGCCTGTTCTAACCTACTGGTTACTTCTCTAGTAAAGTTATGCCTTGGAGGACCTTTGAGAAATGCATTTAGTGGTTTTTACTTTGATTTATATTTTTCTCTTGTTGCTTCAATGAGTTTTCAAAAATTAGATGTAGTAGCTGCTTCTAAGTATTTACTTTGTAAGATAGTAGGAATCTTTCCTTCTCTCCTAAGGCTTTAATTATGTTACTTTTTCTGCAAAACTGTATTTTTTCCCCTTCCTTTCTGTTCAGGGAGGGAAAAGGTGTCTACCTAGAAATGGACTGTAGGGTGACTTGGGTTCTGTTCTCTCTTATATTTACATATTTTATTTTAAACAGTCAGTGAATTCAAAACACGGAATGCTTCAAACGCTAACAAAACATCCTTGTTCTGTGTCTTCATAGCAGGGGGCTAAACCCATAGTTCTTTTTGCCTTTATCTATGAGTTTTTGATGATTATGCTAGAGCTAGATTTCTACCTTCTCTCCTTCCCACACTGTGAATTTTACATCCCAGGGCAGAGGGTGACTGGGTGACCTTTCACAGGACTAGTGAGAGGTGCTTGCTTCCACACTGTTTGTTAATCCCAAGGAGAAGCCCCATTTGTCCCCTTCCAGATTTAAAGAAAATAACTTGAGATTTGGAAAAATGTTTGGGTCGTTTGTTTTTTTAGATCAATATTTATGTATACTTTAATAATTTATACTAAAATAATCTAATTTTCCTCTGAGTGATGTGCACAATGAGTTAATCCCCTTGTGTTAGGCTTTAATATGTCTTAAGGAGAACCATCAATGTTTTAGGTGTTAGATATTTTAACAACATGGACGTCCAGATCTATTATGTTGCTGGTATTTTTTGTGTCTGTGTACAGCACAGATATCATATTCTTCCTTGCCTGAGGAGGCCACAGGCAACTGGCTTAGCTAAGGACAAAGCCATGGCCTAAAATACAGAGGAGCTTAAACAATGAGCTAAAAACTGTTTGAAAGGCTTGTTGTGAAGCTGGAGGGAGAAATGTGTTCTTCAGGGAAGAAGATTAAACTTTATTTCCAAATATTATGCTAGGAAACGCTAGCATATCTAACTTAAGGAGAATGCTGCAGTATGTGTACAGCCCTTTTGTTTTAATAATTTTCCTTTGTGTCTGTGGATAAGTTTTTATTTCTTATTTCTTTTTCTTTTTTTTTTTTTTTTTTTTCAAGAAAGGTTGTGGTCTGTCTGTATCATCTTTAGACCAATTTTGCAAAATAAATCTATTGCAAAAATAAACCCTATTATTTTGTCAAGGAAACACAGGTGGTAGTCATTCTCATGTTAGAATCCTTGATAATGCCTTTGATAGACACACTAAGTTCCTCAGCAGAATAAATGTGGAGAAACAAAAACATATCCAGTCACAGAAAGATAACAGTTCATAGTCAGCTCACAGAGCATGAAGGGTCCTGGTTCTTTTTTAATGTACTTTTTATATCAATCTTTAACTTGAATACATAATTCTCTTGCTTATCCATGTACATTTCCTGTCTGATTTATCTGATGTTCTTTCTTATGCTCGTAACTTTTACCTTCTTTATCTACTTTTAAGTTTGGATATTTTTAGTTAGCAATTTCATTTAACTCTGAGATTAAAATCAGTAATACTAAAAGAAAAGCTCTTCTCTTCCTGTGCATTTGACATATTAAGCATTTTTTTAAATTTGGTTTCCTAAGCACAAACATTAATACTATATCCAGTGACCTGAAACCTCTTCCCTGGCCTCAGGGGTTCTTCTGGAGAAGCACAGGTCTCCTGTGATATCACAGATGCTCTGGGGCTCCTTCTGTTGCGCTGTATATGAATGGTTAAGTAGCATTAACCCATTCGAGTTGCTTTAAAGCAGATTTTATTAATATTAGCATTGATTAGCAGTTGAACTGCTGGACAGAAGCATTTTTAACACTGCTGTTTAGGAATTAGCTGAATGCAATGAGACTGGGAGAATAACCTATTTTTTACTCTGGAAACATGAAAATTTTAGTATATATCTATAGTTTACGGGGATGCATGCAGAAATCTGGCTTTCCAAGGAAGAATAAGGTACATGATATAATCACATCCTCTTAGGGTATTTTCTGAAGTTAAACAGTTGTCTTGCCATGTAAAGCTGTCAGCAGCCCCATAATGAGTTGAAAATGCCTTGATTCTTCCAAAGAGAGATTCTATGTCAGTGGTAGAATTACATAGATAGGCTAATACCTAGTCATATATTTTTTTAAATTTTCCTTTTTCAGATATTGTTGCTCATCAAAATATCTAGGAGCTAGATTCCTGTTGGGGGAATGTTGGACAATGCTTTGTTTTGGATCAAGGCTTCAAACATTCATTCTCTTTGACATGCCATATGTAGAGATAGAATCACATGCTCCCTCTTTTCTGTGGAATCTGGTGCTGTTGCTGAGGGAGCTGGAGATGTTTAGCCTGGAGAAAAAGAAGGCTCAGGAGTGACCTTACCATTTTCTACAATTACTTGGGAGGAGGTCATAGCAAAGGGGTAGGCCATTTCTCCCAGGCAATCAGCAACTGGACAAGAGGAAGTGGCCTCAGGCTGCACCTGAGGAGGTTCAGGTTGGACATCAAGAGGAATTCATCAGGAGGAATATGTTAACTGAAAGGATTGTTAAATATTGGAATGGACTACCCAGAGATGTGGTGGAGTCACCATCCATGGAGGTGTTCAGGAAATGACTAGATCTATAGTCTAGTTGACAAGATCGTGTTCAGTCAAAGGTTGGACTAGATGATTTCAGAGGTCTTTTCCAACCTAATTGATTCTGTGATTCTTTCAGTGTTTAGTGTTGAGGTATCAGAAGCTCAAAATAACCTGATAGCATTCATTGTTTCAATGTAATTTTTTCCTAGCTAGACACCATTTGTTTCATCGTTTAGATTCTTCTTGTGGTAGTACTTACTGTTACCATTTCCTGCATCCTTTCCCAAAAAGGCTTAGAAGTCAAAAGAAATAGCATTTTCTTAGGTGTCTCTGAAACCCTTTAAAAAAACATAGAGTTCTCTTTTTAGACAGTGTGAGTATTTCAGTCAAAACTAACTTGATCAAACATAACAGATGATGGAGATTTTAACTGCACTTTCAAAAGACAGCTTTGTTGATAATGTGAAAGTTAAGCAATTAGTTTGCTTTCCAGACTTCTCAGCTGTTATTCACAAGGAAAGTATTGAGAGAAATTCTACTCTTGCCTTTGACCCTTTCCTTCACACTGATAAAGATATGAAAGTGAAAACTAATGTTCTCTGTTCTTTATAAATTTTTCACTTAAAGCTCTCTTAAGAATAACCATGAAGGATTGCATGTAATGGTTTATAGACATAGTTTCTCTAATACTTCTTTTTCAAGAAGAATAAAGAAAACCATTGTGGTTACATTTGCTTCAAAAGTTAAAATTATTTGTGTTGAACGTCTCGAGTATCAGTCTGAAGGAAAGTACTTACAAAATGTTTTATAGCTAAACAGTTTTCTGTTCTGTAGCTCAGAATCTACAGGCACAGTAATGCATCAGTTCTCAATTTATGTTGCCTCCTCTGGTACAGTAAAAGCGGGTGGTTTTGCTACACACACTATTGTGTTCAGGTTATATCCCTTTTTCTTTTTTTACAAATTCTCATCAAAAGGATAGGTATTTTTTCCACCCTTCCATTCTTACATTAAACATGTGAAGATATTGAAGTCCAGGATTTATATTTTTCATCTGAGTGGTGGCAAGTGGAAAGCGCACCTCACTGAAATTAGTTTCATAGCATGGTGATTTCACATTGAATTACTCAAGACAGCTGAGTGGTGGAACCACTGAGATAATTAACTCGTCTGCTGAGGATGTGCTGAAGGACTTTACCAAGACATGGGATCTGAGTTTGCCATTGAAAGGTACCTATTTCTTACTGTTGTTCACTCATACTTAGTGATTATAAGTTTTAGAAATTTTGCTGAAAGTAGTTCTGTCTTAAATTAGGCAGTTTAGCTCTCCGTGTAGGCTGTGGAGAGAAAGGATGG
The DNA here is from genome assembly GCA_013397935.1 of Dasyornis broadbenti. Taxonomy (NCBI): domain Eukaryota; kingdom Metazoa; phylum Chordata; class Aves; order Passeriformes; family Dasyornithidae; genus Dasyornis; species Dasyornis broadbenti. Next base: position 447,357 of record VZRN01003185.1, on the reverse strand, counting down.
TGAAGTGCACTAGCCATGACTCCTGAAGGTGTCTTTCTCCATTAACAAGAGAAAAAGCCTAGAGCCACAAGACTCCTTGCTCTCTGTACTTAAGTGGAGTGCATTTGAGCAGCTCGAGTAAATCCACAAAGGTACCAAAACCCATCTTTCTTCCAAATAATTTGGACACCTAAATTAGGAGCCTAGCTTTCCTTTGTTCCTTTGTAGTCAACAGAGAAAGGTACTTGCAGAGGAAAATTAACCTACTCCTTCTTCTCTCACATCAGTGCCTGAATTACTCCCTGAAGTTAGACAATGTCAGTTGAGGTATCAAATCACGTCGATTTCAGTAGGAGTTGGGTTGTCATTGTGAATTTGAGTATAAAAAGACATATTCATTGTCTTCAAGTGTTTTGTTTTCTAACATCTATGTTCAAGCTTCTTGTGAACATAGAGGTTCAGTGGATTCAGTTAAGAATCTACTTCTCTCTGTTGCATTTGGGGGGTGCCCTATAATCCTGATTTCCTTATTTAACTCAGGTTACTGAATTAAAGTAATTAAAGTAAAGTATGAGTTTTTAAAGCATGGCTTTTATTTTCATCTTCCATGCTTGCATACCTCCTTACCTTTAAAGTATCTATGGTACTGGAAGGATAAAATTCATTCCAAAGCTTATGAGCCAGCTGAATACTGGAGATCTCTTTTAACAAGGGTAGGTAATTTTGCCTTGTTTGACTTACTCCACTTTATTTTCATTGATTTCTATGAGAAACATTTATGCCAAAGAATAGTATTCTAAAGTGTTCAAAAAGAATGGGATAGCTTTGTCTGGCAGTTTCTCAGTTAAGTACCAGTTTTGATCATGGGTATTCCTAAAGCTCTTCTTTATTTTTGTCTTTATTTTTAGCATCAACATGAACTTTAAGTTATTCGTGTTCCTTCCTTGTTGATTTTTTGACAGTATGTTCTGTCCTCTGTTCTTTGTAGTAGCCCAGCCACTGTTGTGGCTTCTTACAGAAGTACAGTGGGAAACTAACACTGGATAATTTTTCCTGCTGTATTATATTTAAGTTGGATACTTTCCCTGATCTGCTTCATGGAGCAGCTGCACAAACAGTTGTGTGTCTGTCTGGTACTGCAGCCAAAGACTTGTGAAACCAAAGCCTAAGTCATGGTGCTTTTGAGCTACTTCCAGTGCTTATAATTAAAAGGCAGCTATGATTACAGGTCTGCCATAGCTTCTATTTTTGTAATCTTTCTTGCTAGAGTATGTACTCACATTCATCCCAAGATGCAGTTATTAACCCCATCTGTAAATCAAATGGGCTACTTTATGTTTGGGAAAGGGAAGCAGTAGGGCAGCCTTGTAACTTCCAGTGCTTTGTATAACTAATACTAAAATGTATTATTTAATGAAAAGGTTGACATAGTTTGTCTGTAGTGTAGTATAATTCCTATAATATAGTATAATTCCTTGGATATTTATAATCAAATAGAAGCCTCAGAACTGTGTTCTACTTCATACAGATTTGTTTGAATTTTTTTTTTTTTTTAATATGAGTTTAGTACAGTGCAGACTGAAAATAAACTGGTATTTAATCAATATACAAACTTCTCTCAAGACAACTGTTGGAAACAATTTTCGTATAAAATGTGACAACTGCACAAATTAGATCTATAAGTTACTGTAGAATTCCTGAATTGAACTCTGAAATTCAGCAGAACTCAATCTGGGAATAAATGTTAAGGTGCATTGAAGTTACAGAGAGAGCAGATATGAATAATATTTAATTTAAAATATTTCTTCTATCCTGTAAGTTTGCATCCGTCTGAAGAAAATACAGTTTTGAAATGTAGCAGTTGTCTCAGCTTAAAATAGGGATTTGGTTATCCAAAATAAATAGTCATATTTTAGTTGATAATTAATAGTGCAGAAGACAGTTATGAATCAAAAGAAGATGGAATATATTTCCTTACTCTTGTATCTGACCAGCAAAATCTCAGAAGTGAGAAATAATCTATAAGTTAATATTTATTTAGAAATTATCTCAAATACCATCAATTTTTTCTCTTTTATACGTTTTTTCCCAAGTCTTTCCTATCCAAATCTTGCTTCATGTATATTCCAGACATTTACTGGGGCCTTTTGGAGAGAATAAGCTTGGAATAGATCCTTGTTAAGTATCTTCACTTTTTGCATTGTGATATACAAGAATTTTCATCTTTTCATTTTTTCAGTAAATAAGCATACATATGTTGTTCTTAGTCAAGTGGGACTACCTCACAGCAGATTTGTTGTAATCCTTAGTGATGTGGCACTCTGACTCTGCTAGGTTTCAGTATAATTGTTTTCAAAAGATTGTGTTTCTTATCAATGAGGAGTGTGAAATATGTCTCTTTTTTGTTTCTGGGGAGCAAGTATTACAAAAATGTGGTGTAGAGATTTTAGAAGTAAAGTGAAAAAACAGGGCAAATGTTTGTATAAACATTCTTTTCGATCCAGATGTGGCAGATCCTCCCGGAAGTCTGTTGTCCTAACCAAGTCTGTGCTGCTTGCAGATACACCAGCTCTCAGTGATTTGCAAACAAAGCATAGCAAAGAAACAAAATGGGAAATCAGCAGGCTTTTGAACAAAAAGAACCATAATTCATCTAGTGAGCCTAGGGGTAGATTGATGTTGACAGTTCTTAGTAAGGGAGAGGTGCAACTCACACATGCACACATATGGTCACAGAGATGGGACATCACACCAACAACCATGCCTTCAGCACCTAGTTACTCTCACTCTGGGTGACAATACTATGATCTTAGGCTCATACTCATATTTCCTTGCTTTAATTTGTGCTGCATGTGTACTTATAAATAGCATATTGCCTTAGAGGAAATTTGAATCTATTATTCATTCTGTTGCCCAAGCATTAGTGTTTCTCAGATAATGTTTGACTTGTGCCAGATTGTACTTTCTAAAATGTTCGTCACAGAGACAAATCCCTAACGGCCATTCGGATGAGACCATGGTATTTACCCTGCGTGGACCTCAGACATTATTGTCACAACACATTATATTCTGGTATATGCTATGGCAAGTGCTGCAGCTGACTGTGACAGACCTTCAGACACTTTTGAACTGAAATGAAAAAGGAAATGAAAAACAGGTGCTGATGGCATGAGATTCACCGGCTACTTGGTGGGCAGAACCTCTGCTTCAAAGGTGGTACAGACTGCCCAAAGCTGACCTGATCTCCAGGATGTCTCTCTCACTGGTACAGAGTCTGAAGTGGCACTCTTTAGTCTTCATTTAGGCACTCAACCCCAATTTAATATGAGATCAGCTCTAAGTTTTTTGTGTCTGTTCATACTGAGCTTTGTAAAGAGCTTCCAGAGTATATAAAAAGTGGAAGATTGAGTGATAGTAGTTCATTTTTCATGTCTATCATGTATAAGAGCTTTCTGGTTCTCTCTAGAGATCTGTACTTGGAAGTATCAACTGAAGAGGAAAAAGTATCTTGCCATGAATATAATTTTCTTAGAATTGCTTATACACTATGGCAATGAGTATGTATAGATAGAGAACATAACCCATTTCTTTTAACTTACGGCATTTTGTGGCTGACATATTTTAAGACTAAAATTTAAATATTTCTGTGTTAGGTCAGAACAATCTACTTTCTCGCAGTTACCGCATGCTTTACTTTTCCTCTTACTCACCATCACACCTAAACAAATGCATTCTGCTTTTTATATCTGTTAAAGTTTTTTTTCCCCCCATTGTCAGTTAACTGACTTTTAGTAATGCACATTAAAAATGTGGAATCTAGAATACTAAACTTTTTTGTCTGTGTAGTGTGCAAATTTACACACACTGCAGAAATTGATTTTAGAGCTGCTCTTCAAATAATGAATTATTCCTATAACAGTTAAATACATACAGAATCTCTTTTTGTTGTTTTAAAATTCTGTGGATTAAGTATGTAAACAGCAAATGAACAAACATAAGAAAAAAGCAACATTAAAAAATATTAGGAGATTAATTAAATGCAATAAGCATAAGGAAGCAAATTTCCATTTTCTGTTCTATCACCTCCAAGTGATGATTCAGTTATAGTGTTAATGTACAGATTCTGGACTGTGAATTGGAAAGGACATACATGCTAAATGAGGTCAAGCCTGCAAGACTGAGGTATTCCTGTTGTGCCCGCTACTGTTTCTACAGAAATCCAGATGTTTAAAGACACATAACACTATTCCTTGTGTCACCTTGGTCGTCTTGCTCCACTGCAGTACTAATGCGTAATTCTGTGATGTGTACTGGTTTGTACTTTCTAGTGACCCAGCAGTAAGTTCGGGAGAATCACCATCACTCTCACCAGCTGCATGTGAAAAAAGTATATTATTCTTGCACAGATCTGTTCATGTAATTCCTTTCTTGTAGTTTTTGACAGCTGAAGACCTGTCCAAACTGTGACAAAGTCTCTCACTAACAATTATCAGTAGGTCATCTAGTCAAAGATTGTGTTTTTACCATATATATTGAGTTTAATGGGCAAAATTTAGCTATAAGTATTTTCCAGAGAGGTATCCAGTTTTGTTTTGAAGCTGTAAGGAGGACGATATGGAGCCATTGTTTTCTTTGATAATTTGATTCAGTAGGTAATCACACTGCAAGTGAACATCGTTTTTGTTAAAGAGTCCTTTAACATTCAGCATTTTCTTCATATGAATGCAATTATATAATTCTCAATAATAGTTTCAGTAAGCTAATCAACCACTAAGTACCTTACTGTAAAACATTTTACCTAATTGTAAAATAGTTTTACTGATATAAATTATGTATCAATTATGTATACAAACCACCATAACACTGTATACAGAAATCAAATTTTCTCCATACTTCTTCTGCATTATTAATAATATATATCTGTATTGGGATTTTTCCTGAACCCTGCCTGTGATATTTGTTACCATATCTTATATTGGAGCTTTTCCTTCCATGATTAGCTGACTGTGATGGGGGTGACTGCACTTCTTCCTCCACTGTGTCATCTCTGGTGTTTTTGTCCTAAAGACTTAAAGTGTTCACCTGTTGCTCAGTGGAGCTTTTGGAGAACTTGTAAGGAGCAATACCTGTAGCATGTAGATAATATTACTCTACTGTGGTCCTGAAAATATACAAAGTAGTGCTGACACTACTAAAAGTTAAAAATGGAAAGTTGAAAGCTCAAACCAGCTAACTTACACACAAAATTATCATAAGTCCAATAAACTTCTTTTTTTTTCTATACCAAGAAGCATCAAGCTGCCTGAAAACACAGAGAATCTGTGGGTTTAGGAAAGACTTGGTTACAAGCCTTGTGCATTCAAGGTGAGTGCAGGATGGAATAACAGGATAATAATCCTTCCACTGCCAACAGGGGCAATATTTGCCCTTGTCTCTTCCTGACATGAGAAATGAAGTGCTCTTGCAATCCAGCCATCTTCTTTCAGTGCCAAGAGAATGAGGAGAATTTCCTGTTTTTTTTTTTTTTTTTCCCAGCATTTCCAACATCTTGGAAAAGGAGTTAGCAGAAAAATGGGGCCCACATTCTTTTCCTAGTGTATGTGAGGAAAGAGGAAGGCCTCCATGTCCCACATCAGGTGAAGAGAAGGCAGAGAATCGAGACTTCTTAGGCTGAAAATATGTAACAACAAATTCTGGCACCTCTGGTGTATAAAAGATTTTGGTGTCCATATTCCTGGAATTTTCAGCAAAAGTGTTAGCTGAGAGATAAAGAAACACTGTTGGGTTTTTACTTTTCATGTGGGCAATGGAAGAGTGTACAGACTAGGGAGAAATCAAGTGGGAAGTCAAGAATTTCAAAATATGGGCAAGTATGGAGTGCAAGGAAACGCCACCCTGGTGAGAGGCTACATGGGCAGTTGAACCACTTTTAGATAGAAGGTGGCTCATGTGGTATGTATGGGCTCAAGTTTGTAGGCAAAGCAAGCTTAGATCACCTCAGAGTCCTGTGTGGACATATCCTTCCACTTAGATTCATTCCTCCCAATTCTGGTCATGTAACTTGTGAGGTTAAACACAGTGGCCTTACTTTTTCAGTCCAGAGAGAGAAGTAGAATGGGCCCTCACGGCTGTGGGAACATGACTAGTCCCTGTTTGAGGTTGGGATAATCAAACAGGATGTTAAAAACTTCTGGATATGACGTGAGAAATAGATGTTTGTGGCAAATGACTGTGTGACGTTGACAGAAACTGCAAATAAGAAATGTCTGGATTTCTTAAGTAGCTAAGCAAGAGTTACGGGAGAAATGGCTGAATGTCACAGGGGGTATGGGGAGGGGAGCACTGAAGATCATTAGAGCAAAGTCTTGCCAGGCTGGCAGTACATAATGCTGCTAGTTGCAACTACTGGGGTAATGGTATCAGATGTTCTGAATTTGAGTATGAATGTGACAAAACAGGCACCAAAGGGGAAAAGCTAGAGCTGGGTTGTGGAAGTGAGGAGACTGGTTGGACAAAGGGAGACCCAAGAGTGGTGAAAAGGAGAGCAAATGAATGAGAGAAAGGATAAGGTGCTATTCAAGCCATGTCATGGATGGTGGCCAAGAGCCCCTGTTACACAGGGTAGGACAGTAGACTAAACCCTTGTCCTGACTGTACCATAAGTCAAACTTTTATGTCAAGGAGGATTGGACCAGGGAAGCATCTTGTATTTAATCTTTATTTCTCACAGATAGTTTTTAATGTTTGCAGTCTTTTTATTGATAATTTACTTCTGCAAATTTAGTACACTGGATTCTGATATATTCGATGACTGAAAGACGTCTGCCTCTGTGAACAATTATGCATCTATTGGTTTTCCATGGTAATGCTAAACCCACTCCTTTTAGATCCTTATTACAAGGTTTTCACCAAAGAATGTATTCTATCTGCATCTGATATATTCATCTAATTCCCATTCATTTACACTTTGTTTTATTGAAATGAAAGTGTAGCCTTTGCCCTTAACTGTTGTTCATCTTCCTTTTAACAGCATCAATAAAAGGCATTTATGCATACATCATAGTAAATTAAGAAGTCTTTCTTTTGTAGGGGCATATTAATGTGTTCTATTTATTAATTTGCAAAGCTATTCTAATTCTTTTGGGAAAATATGATCTTTTATTTTCATTACAGTCTTGCTAGATCCCTTTATCTTCTGACAGCTTAAATCTCCAATGAGAATATTATATAAACAAAGTCATATTTTCCTTTTAAACATTCTCATGGTCATTTCCTTCTGGAGTTTTTGATATTCTGTATTTATTTGTCGTATGAAGGATGATTTAGAAACAATTTGGTTCAGAAGCTAATTGGTATCTCTGGTAACACAGTTGTTTGGGTTTTTTTATGCATGCATGTGGGACTTTTAAATTTATTTTAATTTTTTAAGATTATTTTTAGTAACCTAATTGCTTGTACCCCAGGAGTCCTATTAACACAAAAATAAGAGTTTTGTAAGTATGATACCTTAAAGTGCGTATGTACATCTTTTCCTTTGCGTGACTGGAGAGAATTCTTGAAGTATTCATAACCACAGACTATTTATCTTTATGAAAGTTAATGAACACTAGTTAGCAGCTAAAAAAAATGTTTCTCTGGCATTTGGTATCCTTTTCTTTCTTCTGAAATATTACATATGCTAAAAGTGTCTGTGGTTTGGCTGTCCATGGGGATTAATTTCATTTCTCGGTTAACAGAAATTTCAGATTATAGCTACTAATTAATTATTAAAACCATTCAGGAGGGAAGAATAATTTTACAAAGGATATAGATGTACAGGATATATGTGCAAGAAAGTCTTGCTTAGACTTGGGTGCACATATATCCTGTATATATGTATTTTGTTGACTTTGCCTGCACAGTGTTGGCATTGATAAAGTTTTCTTATTATCATACACACAATTCCCAGCTCTTTACCTTAGATCTTCCCTTTAAGATAAATTCATCAGTGTTTCAGTAGATTTCTGTTTTCGGTTCTGTTCAACCCGTAATGATTAAACCAAATATGTGTTAGCTCAAAATTCTGTTGTTCAGAGATCATGTCACTTGTTTTTACAGAGGACTAATTAAACCATTTGCAAATTCTCCATTGTATTTTTTAAAACATTTTTCCTGAGATGATAGTCAAGTTTACATAGTCAAAGAAAGCAGTGCTTGAAGATGAACTGATAGTGGCAATTGGGACTTAACTTGTTAGCTCAAAATTAATCAAAATTTGTGCTGTATTTTTATAGGTTAATAGGCATTAGAAAATATACTATGAGTGTTCCTATGTACAAGGGAAAGTAGAACTGGTGCTGCATGTTAATGAGAATGTGCTCAATGAGATCTGACAAGTTACATTTATTACAATATTTTCCAGTTGCTGAGAGAATGAATCTAGACTAAGAGATTTCTGAAACTATCTGAAAGTGATAGTGTGACCAAATGGCTTTTGAGAGAGAAGTAGTGTAGCTTTCCAGAAAACATTGCACAGAAATGGGGATGGTGTGAAGGTGGCAGATTGTAGCTGCAAATATTATAAAACTTGATAAAAAATATGGCTTTCAGGTGTTGAATCAGAAGAAAGTAGAACTTTCTTTTCCTTTTAATCAAGAAGAGTTTGAAGAGCTACAGGAAAATCAATTCAGAACTAAAAACTCATGTTGATTTCTCTGTTCAGTCAGAAACACACTTGTTTCCTGTTGGAAATTCACTGCAATAGTTTTCAGTGATTTGCAGGATTCTCCTGTTCTGTAAAGCTGGGTGCTATTACCAGTCAATGAAAGTGTGATCAAGTACTAATATGTATTCTAGAACCACATAAAATAGTATGAAAAATAGTGAGAAACAGTTTTCCGTACCTTTGTACTGACTCAAGTACTGTGATTTTTCTGAGAAATCTACAACTGAAAGTCTGTTTGTATTTGAACACATAAACATGTTCATTTAAACATTGAAATTTCAAATATCCTAGGTTTCTGAGTATGAAATACCGTTTTATTTATAGATTGATTTGCGGTTTCAACCTTTTAGTTTGAAAAGAAGTTAGTCTGTTCTTTTAATATGGGAGCATAGGTTATAGATGACCTGAGGGAATTCATTAAGGACAACTCATGCAACCAGCCTTGCATCAAACCGTTTAGGGAGTTATCAGTGCAATGCAGAACACTTTCAAAGTGTAAAGAGAATCCTGGATATTTTCACAGAAATGCTTGATGCTGTGCTACTACAGTGAGTAGTGTGTGCTACTACAGCACTGTGCTGCTACATTTTAATATTTTATTGCTTCCTCCAATGCTTGGATTTTGGTTTGTTTCTTTTTGTTTTGATTTTTTGTTTTGATTTTGTTTTGATTTTTCATTTAGTTGTGGATTTTTTACAAATAAATACAAGAAGAATGCTTGTCCTTGAATTGTTCTAAAGTTTTATGTAATTCTATGAAGGGTTCATGTAAGAACAGGTTGTCTGCTCTTTTATTATACATTTTTCTTGCAAAGCAGAACATAATAATTAAGAAGCCCATTAGTTTGCTGTTGGGAAAGGATTATTTATTCTAAGGTGACAGATAAGTTTCATCAGCAGAGCTTTATGGGCAGAATCGCATGCCAGATACTTGCACATCTTGGTGACCTGAGCAATATCCTTTAAAGGTCATAAAATTCTTCCCTTGGCAAAGCAGCAGAGTCTAATTATTCCATTCAGCCTCTACACCACCAGCAAGGGGAGCGTTTAAACAAAGGTTTGGGGTCTGTTTTCCCCCCTCTGTAAAAAAGCACTTTTCAGAGTATAAAGCAGAGTTGAGGGCTCTCCATCAACATCTTCATATGAGTATCTCAAGATGGAAAAACATTTTATCACCAGATGAGCCAAAAAAGGAAAGAAAGACAGAAATTTTCCTTTTTTTTTAGTACATTAGATTGTCCACAGTTAGGTTTGAAAAAAGACAGGAGCCAGCCATGCTGTTACAAAATTAAATCAAGTTGCCATTTATGTTACTCTGGGAGGAAATATTAGTATATTCCTGTAAGTTTCAAACTTGGGAGAATTATGCGAAGAAGCAAATTTCATTTTCTTTCTGTTCAAGGGTGATTACATTTACTTTATGCTAATTGGGAAATTGGTAATTCAGTGTAACTTAAAATAGAACTATGTTTAAAACAGGAATAAGGTAAATATTTATGATTTTAAAATTTATGTAATTTTTGAAGGATGCATTTTAGAAATTTAGAATTAAATTTCTAAAATCTATCAAGTTGCTGTATTCACCAAGAAATCGTTTCATAAATTCACATGAAAGTCAATCCTGTGAACACTTACCAAAATTTACGCTTTGTATATTTGGCTAAAGATTTTAAAACCAGAACATGGTAGTGATAGATGATGTTACAAAGACTTTTTTTTGATTTGCAAGCATTGTGTGGAGTCTTTACAAAGAACATCCTATATTAATATATTTTTTAACAGATGTACTTTGAAGAACACTTGAAAACATTCAAGGGATTGTTGTGGTGAATGATTCATTGTCTTGATTTATGTGCTGGTTGGCATTGTTGTGGGTGCTCATAACTGTTAAGCCAGATATTTTTGTGAACTAACAAGATTCTGTCCTGTAACAAAATCTGTCAAGGCATGACTTCCCTATTTATTATGTCCCAGGTCAGTAGATACTTATTAATGGAAAAAAAGCTAAGATGGCACATTAGAATGCATTTGTATTGCTGATCTCATGCTTTGGTATATTTGTCCTTATTTCTTTATGTATTATTCACTTAAGGCATTATGTTTCATCCTAGTGACTGTATTCTGTGTGTCCTGTGAATAATTTTCTTGGGTAGAGTACACATGTACTTTTTTCTCCTAGTGGTCAGTAATGACCTGTTTCCTTTTGGTATATTTTTGTTATTTTATTTAAAGTTAGCCCTATGTTTTAAGCTGTATATTTCTCTGAAATGAGAATTAGAAAATATAATGCACTGTCTCCAAAATAAAAAATGACCAGTCACCACAAGTTTATGTCTTTATACATTAAAAACTATCCTTTTCCTTGAAAATTAAATCTAAGAATTTGAATATCTAAGTTTCTTACTTGAATATAGGGAGCTAATGTTACACGGTTTCTTCCCTGAACAAAATGATGGTTTTGTACACTGCTACAGCCACCACTAGTGACATTTTAGGGGTTGATTACTATAATTCCAAATTTCAGAATCTGGATTTTCATTATGGAGAGTTAAGTGGCAAATAGTTATGGCAAGTAGGGATACTTAATACAGAATTCTGACTAAGGCACAGAAGCTCCACAGAAGATGGGAACTCCAAAATGTGTTCGGCATTTTCCAGCATTTACTGAAGATAAGTTACATCTTGCAGGTTGTGCAGCAGCAGAACTTACCTAACCAGCCTTATTTAAAGATTAAATCATTAAATATTAAATCATTGTACAGGTCAGAGGTTCACACCTGGCCCCATTTGTATGGGGTCTTAACCACTTACTGCCATTCCTGTGAATCACCTTTCCAAAGTCAGGGACCTAACTTTTAAATGTTTTCTGGTCTAAGTTAAAGATGCTGAAGCATTTTTTCTGGATTCGTCAGCACTGTGTGTTTATTAATGGCTTTCTACTTGTCACTCTTGACCTGTGGAAAGGTCAACCTCCAGCTAAGAACTTTAGGTCTATGAAAATATAACCTATGTTTTTACTAATGAGTCAATAACAGAGTATGGAGGCAAATGCCTGTGTTCTGGAATTGACCATCCCTATGGGTGACAGCTATGTCAGAACACTGTTAGTCATCCAGCACAATATCAAAAACTTCCTGTGTATAGTTCTGCAGTTATTATGGTTCAAGAACACTTGCTTCTGGAAGTCAAGCATGCTGGTTTGAAGTGGGTGTGGGTTCATTCCACATAATTTGTCTTCCATGACAAAGTACACAGCCATGTTTAATTCATTAGGAGAGATGAAACTTAAGTGTCACTGATATCTGTAGTCTAGAAGTTCTCAAAATTACTTTCTTGCCTCTTCAAGCAATCTGTTCATAGTCTGCTTTTAATAAAACACTGCTGTACAAGCATGTAATAATTAGAATTCTTGGAAAGTTGAGCTACTGATATTGGCATTTAGAGATTGTTGGTTTCTTTTTCCTTTTAACCACAGAAGATTTGAGTGTGTATTTTAGTATTGTGCTGAAGTGAGCTTCCTTATTGCCTGTGGTATCTAAAGCAAAGTGCTTTATGTGGGATTTTTGTCAGAGGTTACATCTGATTAGGAATTGAGTTAATGCGAATTTAAGATTAGATCTTTTCTTTTTTTCCTTTGCTCTCTTGACTCACCATGGTTGAAATTGAGTACAATGATGAAATGCTCTAGTTTTAATCTTCCCGGTAAGAATCAAATGATCAAGCTGCTACCAAGCAACATGTTGGTCAGTTGAATAAGTCTCCTAGACTTTGCAAAAGAATGTGCTGGCTAAATGTGAAGGTTTCACAAAGCCATTTAATAGCAGACTGCTTGCAGAGCAGTTCATTATTGTTTGAAGGAATCACTGCTGAAATATAGGAGTCACATGTTTTGTATTTCATAAAGGCTTTTAAAACAATCCTCAATCCAAAGGTGAGGCTGACATTGTTCAGAAGAGATTAGGGAAATAGCATGTGATAAACTGTAGCTCAGAATTTCAGTAATTTCAGTGGAATCCTACCATAAAAGTGATTAAGTCTTGAACATAATCCTAATGAAAAAGTAGTTAATTAGCAATAGCACTACTTTCTGTCTGCTTCAGATGTGAAGAACCAGCTGAGAAAAGTAGGGGAACAGTCGGCTTGTTTTTACTGGTAAGTTCTTGAAAGCCTGGTATATTCTATTTATTCAGTTAACATATATTTAAATACTAAACTATTTATAATGATCCAATTATTTGTCAGTAAGAAATGATGACTTAGGTATTCTTGAGGCTCTTAAGAGGCTAGGATCTGTGTAATGGTAAATTTACCCTGCAGACTTTGCCAAAGAGCTAGAATAAAAAACTTGCATTGCACTGAGAGTGTGGAAAAAGAAACTTGAGAAGTACTTTGGTTTTCCACCACCTCTACAGTCTGTATAAAAATGTGGTGTGAGTCTTCTAAACTTTAGCATATGTAGGATCTGTAATGTTTTCTTTAGTGCATATTCTGTTCTCCATCGAAGTTAGCTGAAGCACTGGATGTAACTCAAGTAGGATGAAGTTACACATTTTATTTATAGTTAAAGGACGTGGTCTCTGAATGAGAATAAAGAAAAGCATGAAACTGAAAGTATTTGCACTCACACGAGGGAATGTTAATAGATTTTCTAAGTATATAATAGCAAGAACTTATACTTAAGGTGTTCTTAAAAATAAGTATGTACTTTTATAGCCTGTAAGATTTCATTAATGTGGCTCTTCTGTTTATTAGCTTCTTTATAACATAGTTGTGGATATATAAATATTTTATAATTGTAACATCCCAACACAAGAACTCATTTGTTTTAATATTTATGTATAATTCACAATTAATATTGAAGCATAATACTCAGAAAATACAGTCTAGCCAACTAGAATAAAGGTAACCAGATGAGATGAAGTTCGTAAAACAATATTTATACTCACAAATTTATCTTAATTATCTCAGTTAATAAAAAGTGGCAAGGAGATTTTAACAGAGATTATTTTAATGAACTATATTCACACTGTTAAAAAAAAAAAACTCTGCTGATAAAGCAAATAAAAATTTGCCAATGATGAAAAAAAAGAAAATAAAATTGCTGTTTTAACTTAAAATGAGATTTGATGGAAAATAGTATGAATAAAATTAGTTTAATCAGGTACTGTGATGTAGTCCTTAACTGCCTGTCAATACTACATGCAGAAAGAGTGATGACTCAAAATGTCTTACTTGTTTTCTTTGTGCTGGAGATACTGAAACAATGTGTTACTGTCATCTGCGCAGAGTAATCTGTACTTGATTGATCTGTTGTCTTATTTCTGTATGTCTTTGACAATAGTTGAAGCAGAGGTTTCAGTCACTGTTAAACACTGCAGAGAAAACATGGAACTTGTCAGGAGAGAATAGCAAGTACCTGAATAATATGTTTCACTTCTTAACCTTGAACCCCCAATTTATTTATCAGCTTTATGATTAGTATCAGAACTTGGACACAGCCAATATAAGATATATGTGATTCCTTGTACTGTCAATTAAATTTCTGGAACTGATATTTGAGGTTACCTATTTGTATATATTTAATCAAAACATGTTTATTCTTGTATATGCACATAAAATCTCTCATACATTACCAATATTAAATACAACTTCTAAGAGATTACTCCACAAGTTATTTTGTCACGTTTTGCTTTTTGTGGTGGTTTTTTTTGGTAGTTTGGCTGTTTTCTGTTTGTATTGGCGGTGTTTTTTTCCACCAGTCCAATGGTCTTCTTGCAAAGAATCATTTCTCTGTCTTGGTTTAAGACAATTTAAAGGGGAATACTCAAAAATGAGTTATTCCCTTTGTTTTAACCAATCCCTTTCCACCAGTAAGGTAAGGAGAAATGAAATATATGCGAACAAATAATAATTTACTAACAAGTGAAACTGCAACAGAGAAAAATAACAGTAAATAATCCCTAGATACAAAATTCCTAAGTCTCATAAGCTCTCCGAGAAGAAAGAGACACCCAAAATAGTGAAAATGCCCTTTCCAAGATGGCGTCCACCATGGGCAACTGTGTGTAGGGAGTGAGGGAAAATGTCATCAGACCTTCCCCTTTAGATGGTGACCTTTGTGGGTGACTGTGTGCTCTGGGAGACAATGGGAAAGGATGGTGGCAAACCCGCCTGGGTATCTTGGATTACAGAGGAGCTCTACTGGCAGATGAGAAGTGTTGGTGTGTGTGGTGTCCAGCACCGCTGCCTCCTCCTGTCACCCGCCGGACTCCGAAGGTGTTGGTGCTGAGGTGCCCCAAGCTGCACGGGTGTAGGGTGTGGGGAGAAAATGGTCTGTCGGCTCTGACACAGGGTGACCTTGCCCCAGGAGCTGGCTGGAATTACGGTAACGTTTTCGGTTACCCACAATGCATTTGTGACCTGGAAGAAACATAGGTTCAGTTCATGTTATGGCCTCATTCATATCCCTTTTAGGAAATTCCTAATTTTGGTTGCAATCTTATGCCAAATTATACCAGAAAACAAGAAGCATAAAAAATATGAAACACAGGCAGACATCTGTCTGGTTTTGAGAGCACCGAGATACAATTTTTTTGAACAGTATGTAAGTGTTCAGATATATGTAAAAGATTTTGGAAGCATTTTGATACTACTAAAGGATCTGTTAAACTAAAGAATTAATACAGGGAGCTTTTAAAAGCCAGTGATAATCTAGTGTTAATAAATTCAATATACTGGGCATCGAATTTCACCTAGTAATTTTTACATTGATGAAGCTTTTTTGATCTTTACCGTATCTTACAAAGAGATTTCCATTCTTGAATGGAAAGCTTCAAATTACAAAGGATTTGTGGTATTTTTAGGTAAGTCACTTCAGTAATTAATGTTCTCAGTCCTGAAAAAGGTGTACCGTGTTTTTGTTATAATGTAGCCTAGTGTGAGCTTTCATTCACTTAATCTTGCTTTCTGTCACTTGCTGTCAGACGTCTCTTACCCGTGCAGCGCAGGGTAAGACATTTCCTGGACGTGCTTTTGCCTGGAAATTTTTTGCAGGCATTTTAAAAGATTCTGTACTTTTACTACCATTTTCAGGGGTTTGGTGTTTTTTACATGTGTATATACATGAGGAGATGAACTGTTGTTAATACATTGGATGATATGTGTGTGCTTGGTCTGTAATGAGTTACTGTGACAACTTAGTGCAAACGTGCTGCAACCATGACCCATGACCCTTGTATACTCCTTAAATCTGAGGATTTCAGGAGGCATAGCAGTCACTATTCACGTACAGTTAAAGCTGTAAGAATATGGAAAGCCCTATGGAAATGTATTATTCATTATTGTGTCATCTATTGACTTGACTTCGTAATTTGGGCTGAACTTCTTAAACCTCTTACTATAAAATGTTGGTTATGTAATTGATTTGATGTTGTTGTTTTCTGAATTGTTTCTAACTTTTCTGCATTCTCCTTTAAAAGATGGCACAGGATTGTAATACTGGTTTCACTGGGTTTATGTATGGGTGCATCAATTCTGACTTGATATGATCCTAAGGACTGAGTTATCCTTTACCACTGCACTGTCATAAAAGCAATTTGAGCTCAGTTCTCTATATGCCAATATTTCTAGGTCCCTCAGTATCAGTTTATTTAAAGATATTGCATTACCTGTCTTATATTCCTCTGACTCTGCATTTGACAGCTATATTTCATCTCAGTGCAAATAACTGCATATTACCAAAAGATCCAGATTTAGCTGTATGATTGGCCTCACCACACCATTGTTAGTATTCCTGACAATTTTATGTCACTTGCAAATTGTATCAGCAAAGATTTTATCTTTTGTTCCAGTTAGTCACAGCAGAGGATCTTAAAAAAATCTAGTTAATTTCAGTGATCCAAGAGGGATATTTACTTCATTTTTACTTCAAGTGCTTGTTCTTGTCTTAATTATTAATTCAAATGTTCTAGGTTCTCATCTCATTTTCCTTTGTGAACTGAAAGATCTTGTGATCTCATTAAAATGTAGCAATCTTGCCAAGAAGACCTATCGTCCCCAAAGTCACACTTCTCGGAATTACTGTGGTGTTACTCTTACTTAAGAACATTTTGTTTTCCAAGTAAAACATTATTTTGCCTGTAATCAATATCAGGTTAGTGAAACAATATCCAGTAAGCATAAGTAATATTTATGAACTCTTTATCTTTCTTTTCAAATAATTATTATTACAATATACGTTTTTGAGTCTTTCAGAAATTCTGAAAGTCAGATATTTTTGAAAGATCCAAACTATTTATTCCAGAAGTAATTTATAATAGCCTTGGATGAACACTGTTTTTTTTGTTCATTTAATAAAATTGCATACTTTCTTGTCATAATAGTTATCAAGCAGAATAAAATGTCTTTTTCAGTTACTATTTCTGTAACTGAATTCTCCTTTGGCTATCAGTTTTCTTGAAGGCTGTCAGTACTTTTCCTTAACTCATGATTGTAAACTAGTTTGGTGTTGCTCTCACAGGGAGGTTAGCCTCTCACAACAGGTCTGAGTTATTTTGCATTTTGTGGGTTATTGGAACGTTGTCCAAATTTAGGTATCAAAGCTTTGAAGGTCTGTATCTGAGCTAGGTGCCCAAGTGTCATTTGAAGGCACTGGAGAGAAAGACACACGGCAACATGTTCTGCCACATACTTTAGGATCAGATAAATGGTGTGTTAAACAGCCAAGTTCTCCATATCGATTCTACAAGTATAGACTAGTAGGATTAGTTCAGCTGCAAATATTTACATCAGCACAGATGAATTTTAATGTCTCTTATTGCTTGCATATGCAAATATATATGGAAAGGTTCTTCTTGCACCCACAGAATCATCAGGACTTTTTGGTGGTCAATCCATTTAACCTGTTTAAGAATGGAGTGAATTGTCTTCTGGATCTATCTGTTTATTTCTTGTGAAGTGAATGTGTAGAACTGATCTAAATTTAAAAAAGTTTATTTAAAACAACTGTATTAAACTAGGTGAGATGAAAAACTCATCCTGTGCGGCTAATTTCCATCAAGAATGAACACTGTGTGTATTTTTTGTTTAAGACAGAGCTAATTCAAATGCCTGCTATGAAAGTGGTTCTTGAATGAAAACGTAAACACCCAACTCTGTTCAACTAAAATTAGTCTAGTGGTAAAATGTGGTACACAACACTAAGATATCAAGATCCAGAGGTATCAGAATGAGGAAAAATAAGTTAACAGCATGTTGCTACCATAGTTCATGTTATGGAGCTGCAGGAGATAACCATTCTCCTTGCTAATAATTCAGCTAGAAGACTGCTTTTTCTGTAATCAAAGTCTTACACTTTTCTTGCTTTAAAATACTTAAACGCGAAGTCATCAGAGACAGCAGAAGCTGTCAGAACATCCTTGCAAGTAGCTGTATAAATAACTTTGATCTGCTGTGGTTGAAAGATAATTACATGTTTGCTGCAGAGAGGAGAACCACAGTTTCACTCATCCAGCATTATGTGAAAAGACACTCATATACAGAAGATACAGGAGATGCTGCAAAAGTTTTGCTAGCAAAATACAGGAAGTGCCTTTTCAGAGGCTTCCATTAGTACCCTGACTGACCATTATCTGTGCCTTCAGAAAGGGCCTTACAGGCTCATGTCACACCTGCCAGTCTCATGTGGAATTCACTCCTAAAACAGCTTGTCACTCAGTACTTTAGAGAACTGAATATACCCTTTTGGACTGCTTTATTAGAGATCCATTTTCTGTACCCCAGGACAGAATTGAATCCAACTGAAATAAAATAAAGGCAGAGGTTGGCATGTAAATACATGTTCAAAATCTGTTACTATTTAAGATGTAAATCATCACCTCTTTTAAGAACTTTGGAAAGATTCTGCATTATGGTGTGAAGAGGAAAAATATGAGTAGCCCAACAGCAGTATGCAATAGCCATGAAATTTGACCATTGTGTAATTAAGTGCTATTCAGCTCACTATTTTTCTTTAGACTTGGGCTATGTTGACTTCAATGGACAGGACAAGGGGCAATAGTTTTAAATTGAAAGATGGCAGTTTTAAATTAGATTTAGGAAAAAACCTCTTTACTCAGAGGGTAGTGTAGCACTGGAAAATGTTGCCCAGAGAAGTTGTGGATGCTCCACGTCTGGAAGTCTTCAGGGCCAGGCTGGATGGGGCCCTGACCCACTTGATTTAGTGAATTGCATCCCTGCACGTGGCAGGGAGTATGGAACTGGATGATCTTTAAGGTCCCTTCAAGCCTTAACCTTTCAGTGATCTATGATTCTATGTCTTTATTTTTTAAAAAACTGAATGTACACTAACTAGTACTGATTTTTGCATCTTATGGAAGTTGTTTGTAAATTCTAGATTTTTATTAAATGAGGTCAAAGAATCCACAGCTTTCAATAGTTCACGCTCTTTTTTTAAGTAAAGATTGGCATGTTGAAGGTGAGATCATCTTACTGTAAACTGTTGAAGGATCTGTTACAGTGTAATTTAGTTTGCTTGCTCGAGTGTCTTCCTTCAAGCCGATTTGCTCTTCCAGAGCAAGTCTTACTCTGTGGACTCAAGGTAAGAGTTGAAAGTTTAAGAAATCATTAAAGCAATCCAAAATTCACAGTTCAGGCAGCTGCAACAGAATTTTATCATCTTAATAGATACTGTGTAGCAATAGCATATCGTTAACTTCTCAGTGGATAACTTGAAGAATGAAAAATCATCACCTCTTGTATCACTGTGTGGCTCTTCCGTTCATATTTTCCAAAGTCCATCACTAGCAATCCTTCAAATAAAGAAATAGATAGGACACTAGTAAGTGGTCTTATCTTTATACTTTCAAACAGATGCGTGAGGTTGTTATGAAAAGACAGTGCTATTCAGAAAACTGTGGTGATGTTATTTAGGCTCTGTATGAGAAGGTAAATAGTAATTTATCAGAACAGTAACTCCATTAGGCATAATTAGTGTCGAGATCACAGTAAATCAATTGCTGTCAGTTACTGACAAAGATAATTGCTCTCAACTGGAAGCTCAGGGAAAAGATTTACTGTATATACATGCTCTGTAGTTCTTGGTGTTAAAGAGACCTCTGCTGCATACTCATTAACTTAAGAAACATTAAGGACTCTGTTTTCACCTGGTAGCTCATTAAAAGCTGTAATGACAGTAAAATTTTGGCTTAGGACCTGGCTCATAAAGTTCTCTAGAAAAACAACTTGCATTAAGAAGTTTGTGTGTGTGGATGATAACATTGAGATTGCTTCTCACTTGGCAAGAATTATTCAACAAAGTTATTTTTTCGTTCATGTTGGTCTTATTTGTATCATAAGTAAAGGTTTTTCAGTGCAATATGAAAGAAAACTAATACAAGGATTTAGTCTGTAGAAGAGAAAAGTAGTCAAATGAATTAAAAATCAAGTAATGAAGGGAATTTGTGCTATTTCATGTCATACTTACCTGACTACTATTCATTCTTGAGTAGCAAAAACAAACTTTGAAACCAATGAGATTTTTCATCTAGAGGAAAACTAGAGGAAAATAGTGATATGTTATAGTACTTTGATGTTAGAAGAATTTATTATACAAAATATCTGCGAAAGTCTTTGATCCGCTTTCAAAAAAAAAATCCAAAGAGAGTTAGGAGCACTGAATAGCATACAAATATTAGTACTCTCATTTCCTTCCGCTGAGCTTTTTCTTCTTTGTTCCAGATGGTTTCTGTCTTTTGAGAGAGGAGTTTTAGGAAATTCAAATAAAACAAAAGCTCTGCATATAGCATATGACTAAGATGAGGGGAAAAAAACCCCTAGGAATCTCTTTTTCATTTTTACTCCTCATTGCTTTATACACTGTGATTACTGAAAAAAAATAAGCAAAACAAGAAAGGCTTCAACCCAAAGTAGCAAAATATTACAGATTTGAAAGATAGAGATGAAATCCTCATTAGGTGGAAACATACAGTTGAAATTAGTTTAAATGTGCTTCATTATTTTGATCCTCAAAACTTTCAGTGGCTGTCCAAATACCTAATCTTCAATTGGGTTGTAAAGCCACTGTATATATGTGATTTTAAATTAGGCTGTATCTTCAAAATTTCCTTGATGCTCAAGATAACACATACATTGGTATGGATTTTGATATCTTATTTGTCTTTGAAGAAATTATTTATAAATAAGTTCAAGCATGAATTTAAATTTTGTTTAATTAAAAATAGTAATTTGTTATCATAGTGATTTTTTTTTTAATTTATAGATTTTTAAAAAATTTATCTTTTGTTATTATTAGTTTAAGTAATTACCTTGAGATAGCATTAGTTTGTTATGGAGTTTTTTATCTTCATTATCAATATGCTGTTTTGCAAAACTTAGAGAAAAATCAAAATTTCTAAGATATTTCCCTGGTTTTTTTGAGATCATTGTGAGTGAATAGGGGTTGATTCAGATGTGTGTGGAAGATGTTCTATTTGCTTTTTAAGAAGCAGTTCAATCTGTGTAAATTAGGTTCTTTCTTCAGCTGAAAAGACACAGTCTGTCTGTTCCAGAAAGATTCATTCTCCTTTGGTTTGCCTAGGAGTTGACACCTATTTCTGATACCAAAAATATTTTAGAAAATTTAGGTAATACCTGTTACCCATCCTGGTGCAGATGATGCAAGTTGCTGGGGCTTCCCTAGGGTTCTTATGAGGGATTTGGATGCCCGTCTACCTAAACATGTATTGAAATGCCATTCTAGGCAGGAGAAAAGTGTAAAACTCTCAGAAATAAGCAAATGCAGTGGATTGTAATTAAATGGCAGAAGACCTTCCAGAGCAAAGAGGATGCTGCATGAATAGGCACTCACAGTTAGGCAGACGCAGAAAGTAGGGGAATGTATTATGTTCTGAATTATTTTTGGTAACTCTATAAAAGCATAAAGAAGACTTACATAAACTAGTTCCCGTATTCATTTTCTATCATGAAATCAAATAAATTAATCTAAATAAATTATCTGTGTCAGGACTGGTAGCTTCACTACTGTGAGTGATAGTTAGTATTCATGGCCATCCTTTTAGTAAGCAACAACTTTTTAGTTTCCACAGACAACTGTACCATAGAAAACAACATCCCTCACACTCTTTATCCTGCCTTTCCTTTTCTTTTCCTTCCCTCCCATTTCCTTTATTTTCCAAATATTGAAAATGCATCTAGAAACAAACAATACATTTTATTACTGTGAGAACTGATGAAAAAATGTCTTGTAATGAGAATAAGCTACAGTTTTTTTTTTTTTTTTTTACTCAGACTGATCTGCACTTCATTGCCTAAAGCTAAGTGGAAGAGAGAAATGCTATGCTTATATTATGAGGATCTCTATAAAGAATTTCAATTCCTTGCAGGCTTTCAGATGTATACTTCTGAAAGATTTTGATGATAATTCTTGCTATATTGCCACGTATTGTTTAGTAATACTACTCTTTTTAGTATGCCACATGTGATTACACAGTATTTATTTTTTTATGTTACAGAAAATATACTTCAAAAGTCCATGAAGACAAAAGCCTTTCAATTTTCTGCATTGTAAAAAATAATGGATTAGCCAGCAATACAAATCCTGTTCTCAGAGTTTGCTACAAGCTCATAGATTTACTTGTTGGTGATTAATAACCATAATATTTTTGTATAAGATTCTTGCTGACCTCAAGCCCCAGTGAAGCTGAAGGGCATCAGGTGTTGTGAAGAATGCCACTGGAAGACATTAATACAAAGTTTCCTTAATCTTGGAAACTGAAAACATCTGCTTGAATTCTATGGCACGTTGTGTAGGTTTTCAACATGAACGTAGCTTTTAAAAAATTGGCTGATTTTGCTCCCTGCAGTGGCTTTTGCTTCAGCCAGTGGGAAGTTATTTCAGAAGGATTTAGATGGTGCAGGAATAATTGGTTTAATAGAAAAGAATGTCAGAAGTTAAAGAAGTCAAGCACTTTTCCACTACATTCGTATATCTTTTCTTACATCAACTGTTCTTTAATAGGAAAGTATTAAACCTTATTTAATTCTCTTTCCTACAAACTTAATGGCAGCAGAACAAAATAAAATGGATAACACTGTAGTTGGTTTCTCAGTTATTACAGTATAATACTTTTACTGATGCACATTCTATAGTATTTTCATGATCATTAATTTCATGATAAGGAATACCTTCTCAGTTTAATTTCTCCTACCATTCAACGAACGAAAAAGTGCATAATTATTTAGATTTTACAGAAAATTAGTCTTAACATTTGTTTTAAAAACTGAAAAAACCCAGATTATGATATAAATATATTAGAATAGTGTCTTTAAAATACAGTGTGCTAGTGAGGCAGGGAGAGATTGCATTGGTATAAATGCTCGAAGTTGATTTAAATACACAGATTAACTTGCTACAGTACAGAAAGTACTGCAATATCAGGTTTTTTTCACCCCTAATAGCATTTACTAGTAGGAGTCTGAAATACAGCATTCCTTAAGATTGATTCCTAATGATTCCAGATCACCTGAACATTGTTTATTTGGGTCTTGGGCACCTGCAGTGTTCCCAAATCCTAGTCAGCAGTTCAGTCTGTCTCCCTTCCAACATTCTGTGTCTTTACAAATTCATTAGGCACTTTCGGATTTTGGCTGGAAATCACTTGTTAGCTCAAATTTAGCCTGTAACTGAAGAAATGCCTATTCTAAGGAAAGGAAAGAACCTGCCTTACTGCATAGATGAGGAGTTTTGCAGACAGCCTGAAGCAACCTCACACATGCAGGCCCTGCTCCTCATGGGCAATTTCATCCATCCCATTATCTGCTGGAGGGAAAGGCAGCAGGACATAGGAAATATAGAAGGTTCCTGAAGAGAACAATGACCAGTTCCTGACACAAGTGATAGGCAAGTGTGTAACTAGACCTCATACTCAGGAACAAGGATGGGCTCATTGGGGTTGGGAAGACAAGGCAACCTTGGCTGCAACCGTGGCAACCTTGGAGTTCAAGATCCCAGGAGGAGGGAGCAGGGCAAAAGGCAAGATCACAAGTCTGGACTTCAGGAGAGGAGACTTTGACTTCTTCAGGGATCTTCTTGAAAGCGTCCCTTGGGATGAGGTCCCACATGGCAGAGGGGCCAAGAAAGCTGGTTGATACTCAGTGATCAAGTTTAAGAGGTGTCCATCCCACTGGTCAGGAAGATAGGAAAAAGATGCTAAGAGTAGTTGCTGGCAAAAGTCAGATTTAAGAAGGAAGTGTCCAGAAGGTGAAATTAGTGACACATGACCTGTGAGGAGCAAGAATTGCTGTCCAGTCTTACAGGTATGAAGTCAGCAACGGCAAAGCCCACCTGAAGTTGAAACTATGGAAGAATGTTAAAGGCAACAATAGAGGAGACTATGAATACATAAACTGCCAAATGTCAGCTAAGGAAAACCTGTTCTTGCTGCTGAATGGGCAGTGGTCATTGTGACCAAGGACATGGAATATGCCGAGCTATTCAATTCCTTCTTTTCCTCACTCTTTACTAATAAGACCAGTGTCCTGTTTTGGCTGCTCCTCTCAGCATAGATGAGGTCAAACCTGGAGTACTGTGTCCAGTTTGGGCTCTTTAGTACAAGAGAGACATGGTTATATTGGAGAGACTGCAGCAAAATGCAACAGGGACAGTTAAGAGACTGAAGCATCTTTCATATAAGGAAAGACTTAGAGAGCTGAGACTGTTCAGCCTGGAAATAGAAGGCTCAGGGGGATCTTACCAATGTTGGCAAATACCCAAAGGGAGGGTGCAAAGAGGAGGGGGGTCAGGCTCTTTCCAATTGTCTTCAGTGACAGGAAAAGAGGCAATGGGCACAAACTGAAACACAAAAGGTTCCCTTTGAAAATCAGGAAATGTTTTGTCATGTTGAGTGGTCAAACATTGACACAGGCTGCCCAGAAAGGTTGTAGAGTGTCCATCCTTGGAGACTGTGAAAGTCATCTGGACATGGTCTTGGACAACTGGCTTTGGGTGACCCTTCTTGAGCAGGGGGATCAGGCCTACTGAACTCAAGAGGTCCTTCCCAACCTCAGCCATTCTGTGATTCTTTGATATGAGACAGTTTTTAACTAAATGTCCCACCATTACTGCCTGTTTCTCCAGCTTGAGGCAGAGACATATGAATTCTTTCAATTCTGACCCGAGAAACAGAGAAGTTAATTGTGGTCAAGACTATAAACTATTTCAATTTATTTTCTTTACATCCTAGAAGGGGTCTCTTATCCCTGGTCTGGCTTACACTAAAGATAAGTACTTTTTAATATTTTTTTCTTTTTTGTTTCCATTGGGCTATTTTACATGGGACCTAATCTAGGCTAGGTAAGTAAGCAATTGTTTTCAGAAAGGGAAAGAGAGGTGTAAGGTTCTGTTCCTAGGATTGATAGTTTCAGAGTACATGCATTCAAAGAGCAAAGATGCAAATACAGTTCCATCCTGGAATATCTGGATTGTTTCTCATGAAGATTTCTATTTAATGTGACAGCAATAATTTTGGCAAGAGGTGAAATAATAAATTTAATTTCTGATTTCTTGAGGCAAATGGAGATTAGTTACATTTGTTGCTAGTTTGGAAGCATTTGTGTGATTTTTTTTTTGGCATTTCTTTGTTTTAAGTAATAGTAACAAAAAGAATCAAATGACCAAACTTGAAAGAGATCAGTAATGATACTGTGGATTTATGACCATGTGTTGCGATCTCTTTGGACTCAGTCACGTGGATGTCTAAATTGTAAAGGGAGAGTGGTGTGTGTTGAGAGCTGCAAATTTGGAACATTGCCTGGTAGAGCTCTGCAGTCTCACAGTTAAAACTCTTCAAAGAATTATATCTCTATATATCTCTTATTTTATGTCAGTTACAACAGCTAAACAACTAGAGATAATGAGGGAGTACATGTTATTTTATATGACTTTGGAAATGTTAGGAAGAGCTCGTAGTGTAGAAATGACATAGTACTTGAGGTTTGCAAAGATCATAGCATGGCACACCAAGCATTTAACTGTGTACTTAAATTCATTCCAAAGTGGCAATATACATAAGCTGGTATTTCAGTGCTCAGATGTGTTGGAATTTTAATCCTGCCAAGTCAATGAACTTAGCAGGCTAATATGAGAGTTAATGTAAAGCTAATGCACCTGAACAGAGTTACCGGAAGTTTCCAGGTGCAGCTTGTGGTGTTGGCCGTGTTCAGCTTTCCATAAGGACTGCAAGGATGGTTGGAGTCCCTTTATCTGGGGTCTCTCAATCATTTTTAAGTGAAATTGTTCAAGAAAACTGAAGTAAGAGGACCGATTTTTTTTATCTATTGTCAATCAATGGGAGGGTTTTTAACATCAGCTGAAGTCCAGCGTAGGAGTACTTAAAAAGGGCAGCCACAGAGAGGACAGAGGCTCTCCCTTCCTAAAAAGCCACATGGAGGTGACATGAGGTAATGGCTCCAAGTGATGCTTGGAGAGGTTTCATCTCTATATAAGAAATAAATTTTTTAAGTGAGTAAATACATTTCTTACAGATGAGTGCCCATCATTGGAGATTTTCAAGATTCAGTTGGACAGGGTGTTTGATAATTTGGTCTAGTCTCCCATTGCCAAAAAAGGTTGAACCAGTTGATCTTTCAAGATTCCTTCAAACCTGGACTACTCTAGGATGATATGTTTCAATTCTCATTTTGTTTCTCTGTTCTTTTATGTGACCGTATCCAAGTCACCATCTTAAGCAGAGTGAACCAAATAAAAAATTACTGTGTTATTGAACAAAACATGATATTTTTACAGTTATCTCAAATTCATACAGTACCTTTCAGGATGATAAATGATACCACTTCAGTGATTTCTTTCCTGAGGCTGAAATGAAGAAACCTCCATTTTTCTTTTCTAAAGCATTGTCTCTTTGAGGGAACTGAGAAAAGCATCATTAAAGATTGTAAAGAAAAACATTTTACATTTTCATATTTGAATTTTTAATTCTAAGATGAAGTTTACCTACCTTAATTAGCTTATGGCAATATACTATACATAACATGTACTTTCATGTCCCTTATACAAGGTGAAACAGATGGTGATGTTTTAAAAATATATTGTTAGACACTAATTTACATGGTTTTGCTCTTGATATTTTTGAAGTATCTGGAAGTTCAGATGCTGATCATCTTATAAATTTACCTGAATTAGAAATGTTATTTTGCATGTATGTATGATTTGATTTATTTAAGTTACTCTAAAAAAATAAGTCTATTTTCCCTTCCTCTTCCAGCAAATCATAAATAGGTGAAAAACCACTTTGTATATGTTGTAACTTTTAACTTAAAATTACTTTTGTTCACTAAATGCTTTTTATCATTTTCATGACCAGTCATTAACATAAAATACAATAAACTGCAAATGAGAACTGCAAAATTAAAAATTTTACATTGCTGCCAAAAAAAGAAAGAGCAAGAGCATTCTACATATGGATTGCTGGTAACTAGATTTCATTCCAGTCTGAATGGAAAAAGTTATTGGGTTGATAACCTGAAAAATGCTTTTATGTCAAGCATTTAGAAATGAAATCATGAGACCAGAGGCAGACGTGAGTCCTGTTGAGTACTTGGGTATTTTACATGAATCTTTGGATAGAAAACAAATGAGAGTGTTAGTTTTCTCACTTTCAGCTTAGTGCCCTTGCAGCAGGTTAAAAGTAGGTTTCCATTTTTCTTGCTTTCTGTTGGAACAAGTATTGTTGCATTTCTTCCTTTGTCTCTAATGACAAAGGGACTGTTTATGGATTGTCTGAAGCAGTATGATGTGTGTTAGGGCTGCTATGGGTTGTTAGGTTTGCAGGTTCAACCACTAGTGAAGCTAAGTATGTGTCTCAGGGACACATGGATGTGAGGACACACATCCGCACCGAGGACACCAACACGGCTGATCACACAGGCTGCCTTGGGGGGTCTCCAGCAGAGCACACACACACAACACTCTCCAAGCTCACAAGCACATGGATATTTGTGAGATCCCTGGGGTACCAGTATGGTCCCTTTACCCAAATGGCATCTCTGTCTGGATCCCGACTCCTCTTATCTGCCCCACAGGTTCCCAGCTTGCCAGCTGGTGCAGCTCGGTGCTCCCTGCAAACTGTCAGTACTCACACACTTACCCCACAGTACCCCCAACTAAATACCAGCACGGACTCTGCCCATCCGATGCCCCTGCTGGGCCTGGGGCCTGTTCACGAACACTCACACTACCCCAGGCACACGGGCTGTGACCCACAGTCCAGCCACCAGCTCTGAGCCCCTCACTCACCCCAGTACCTCAAGCTTACTTTTACATTCCATTTTTTAACATATATTTACATTACCATTCAGAGTGGCTGTGGGATTAATACCCCCACTGCCTCTGTCAGACAAGCATACTGACCAACACTGATTAATATGCAATTGTCTTGTTTTATACCCCTTTCTGCCTACCTCTGTTCCCTCCCGCACCCCCTTCCCCTGCACATTACTTCACCATTTGACACAGTGCCACCAAACCCTTCCAACATGCAGAATGCCCAGATTCGCATCCTCATCTGTTGAAAAGTGCAGTTCTTTGATAGCCCAGTTAGTTTGACTGACCAGGTTTGTTTCTGGTTACTGTTTGCTAATGGTAATTGGCCTGGGTTTGTGTCTCTCTGTGTTTTGTCTCCCTTCCTTTCCTTACCCTCCCTACTGAAAAAATAGATTCTCACATTCCACATCTTATTATCTGGTATGCCACCAATCCAGTTTGTTCATAACATGACCACCATTACCATGTGTTGTTCATATCTTTATGGCTTCTTTGACCAGATGCTCTCAAAGGAGCAGGCAGTTCTTGCATGTGCCCTGGAAAGAATATCTGCCTGAGATGAATTATTTGTGTTCAAACTATATCAAGTTGAACATCTAGATTAGAGTTGTCTTACTTTCTAGGAAAATGGCATAAAATATTGGCATTAAAGCAAAAATATATCTAACTAGCATCACTTCGTGGGAGATGTAGGTAGCTGCAGTGATAACTCAATAATGAGAGTTCTTTCAGACCTTTAAGGCAGGAGGAAGATGCAATTTAATTTGACCTTAGGTTACTTAGGTGTGTAAGTGGGAAACAGCTGTCTGTGTTCTTGTTGCAGGACTCTTGCGACCTAGGATATGTGAATATCAAAGTATGGCTGTCCAGAAAACTGTCAGGACAAGTGAGGAAGTGTGTACAATAGCGTCTAATGCTCTGAGAGTAAGCAGTGATGGAAAATAAATGCAAGAGCTCATTATGACTAAAATTGCTATTGGTTCACATTGAAGTACATATTTCCCCAAGTCTCCCATACTACTGGTTCTGTGCAGAGGCATAACAAGGAAAGTCACAATTATAAAAAGTTCCCAGAGTAAGTAAATGAGAAAGAGAAGCAAAGCACAAGTAGTACATATATTTGCTTTAAGTCCCACAGGTGATCAGTGGCAGATGAAAGATGAAAGAACAAAGGCAGTCTTCTGAATTTTTTGATCTAGAGTCTGTTAGTTATATTTCATTACATATAGGGTATTATTGTCACTCCATTCTACTCCTCGTGTTCTTAATGAATGATGCTATATAATATGAAATTCAGTAAAAGCTCCACCCAGCAATACTGAGTCACTTCTTTTGAAATTTTGTTGCATGCATATCAAAAAGTGATGTTTTAATAGCAGCATAGTTTGGTGTTTTGCATGTCTTTGTGGTAGGATTTTTACTAATCTTTCCTGTCACAGCTTGGATTATACCTGTCATGCTTCATGTAGATCAGCAAAGACATTCTTGTAATATTGTAGAATTCCTAAGCACTTCTTTGCACCTTTTGAACTGCATTGGGCTGTTTTTTTTAGTCCTTTTGTTCTTCAGATTTTCTATTGAGCATGGAATTCCTTGAGAAAGCAAAGATTTTTGTGTAATACCCAGGGGTAGTAGGAAAATTCACATCATTGTGGCTAACCGTGAGAATTTCCAGTAACAATTTGTGATTATATCTTTTAGAAAAAAGTCTTACTTTGAAAATATTGATGTTAGTAACTTGTAAAGAGTTAGCTTATTATCAGGTTGTCCCTTTACATCCCAATGCAGTAATGTTTCACTGTAGGGGAGCCTGTATGGGTGCCCAGTCCTGTCACTTGCAAGACAGCAGATGTTTACCTTCTGAAACGGCAAAACTGTAGAAAATTCAGAATATTTATGATTAATAAAAAAGGATATATAACAAAAGATTGTTAAACCAGGTATAAATATCTAGATTGTAAAGTAACTGACTGCTTTAGGCTATTGTAGACTGTTTGCATTTGACAAACAGGAGTGTGCTGTGACCACAAAAACAATTAGCTGTTAACTCTTTCAGAGAGCTATTTTTAATGCGTAAGTGAATTCCTGAAGATACAACTTTACAGAGTTTTCATTTTAGAAATATGGAAGAGGACTGGAATCAAGTTTTCAGTTACATTGATAACATTTTGGGTAATTTATTTATAGCTTGCTTGAAGAATGAATCCATAATTGGAGAAAAAAAAAAAAAAACAAACCCTGCAGTAACAAAGTTGATCAAAACTGAACAAAACTGTAATTGTGTTTGTGTCACATTTCAGTCCATCTTACTGTTTTTATAGTTCCACAGTCCCTTCTCCCAGGGCTTTTCAACCATCTCTGTTTGCCACTCTCAGCCACCCAGGCTGCGGCTATTTCCACAAGTACCTTTCTGAGTGACCATCAAGTAGATAACGAGCAATAAAGCACTTACTGCAAATTCAGTCTTTCACCCCTTTATTTAATATGTAAACATGAGACTGTGCAAAAAAAAGAAACCAAGTGATATTTGCTTACTCACAACTCATTTTTTGGGGTGCCTCTGAATAGACTCAGGATCATTTATAATTCAAGGTATAGGTAAGGATAGCAAAACATAAGAATAGATTATTGGCACCTGGAGCAGTTAAGAGTCAGTACAATTTTTAGAAGAATATCAAGGGAAAGTGGAGGACTAGAGAGAATGTAAGCTTGTTAATAAATAAGGTAGATTAAATTAATGATTAATGACTCTTAAGTAGCCAAGTGCCTAAGTGATTAAAAAAAAAAATCAGTCTTGGGGGAAGAAAATAAAAAGGAAGGTCATGAGCAAACAGAAGCAGGTTGGCACATGAGGATTTATTCTAAGGCTCAGGTGAGACATAGTTATGCAATCTGGGTGAAAAAGAGGTATTGAATCAGGAGGCTGAGATCCGCATTTGACTATGGCTTGCTTTTTCTTCTCAAATCGTACTCATGCTCATGTTTGTCTTTCAGTGCACACAATTTCAGCTGTGCACCGAGGAGTGGCAGGTGATGAGGCATCACTGCCTCAGCAGGGCTGGCTGGTCGATGCCTGGCTTTAGTTGGGAAAACTTTTCCTCTCTTATAGTCTGCCTTATGGCCTGGCCCTTAGGAAATATTAGGGGTAAGAAGCAGCTGGACTTAAACCAAGTCAGATAGAAATTTGCAAACTGTATAAACAAGATCTAGTGAATTTAAACATGGTTTTTACAACTGTAATTTACTTAAAAGAAAAGGAAATTAGAAAAACTGTGTAGGCACTGGAGGATTAAGACAGAAAGTTAAAGTGGAACTGATCTCCAAAATCTGAAGAGGACAGGAGGGAAATTATCCGTATGAATTCTGTCTGTCAGTCTAAATTAAATCCTTAATGGTGAGAAGAATACCCTTAGAAACAAATAGTAAATTAAAGTGTAGTAACAGTTAGTTTAGCCAAAACCCCCTGTGCACTAAGTAAAATTGTATTTTAAATACTGAATCAGATTACCAGAATGTTACTATTGTCAGTGATTAAAAAAAAAAAGAATAGGGGAATAGATCTGATCTATCTGGATGTTCTTATCCTTCTCAGATGCAGTTCAGCCTATTGGTAATTGTCTGCTGAGCCCTAAAAGTTTATAACCAAGTAACCAGAAGGCATCTCTCACCCTGTATCCGCTCAAAACAGTTCTTTCTTGATACAAGCTAGGTTTGCATCCATGTATGTATATATACTTACATCTGTGTATAGATTAACACTGTATATTTGCAGTATTTATCTTTTTTTGCATGTGTAAATACATGTGTTTATGGGTTTTTTACCCCTTCAGATATTTCTCTGGCTGCACAATTGGATTGGGACAGTCAGAATAATAATACGTAATAAATAACCTATTCATCTGCTAAGGAACAGCACAGGGTAAGACAAACAGCTTTATTTTAAATCAAGTTTTATTTTATATACTTGATAATATTTAAGTTTAGAGTGTACTAGGTTATAAACGATGCAATGGGTCTGAGAGAGGTTAATTTAGAAAGAAAAAGAGAAAGAAAACCATAAAACAATTCACGATAAAATCTCAAACACAGCCAAGAGTGAGAACAGTTTTATTGGGATTGTGGCTCTTCAACATTAACATCTGTGCAGTTACGTCAGATGGTTTGGTGCTTTAAAAAACTTGACTCTACATTTATTTCTACAGTATTTTCATTAATATTGATAAAATATTTATTGAAATGGACACCATTTTTCTAGCAAATAAGGCTGAGGGACGTCTCTTGCAGATTTCACCAATATTGAGTAGTATTCCTAGGAATGATAAATATCCAGGAAATTCAAGTATATGTCTGAATTTATCAAATATGCTTACAGTGCCAAGTTTTACAAGAATACGCTGCTAATTTTCTCATTAAGACAGTCAAGTGTATGACACAGTGGGGAAATCACTAGATACAGTAACTATCTAGTCACTTATGGGTCAATCCTATAGCATGACTCAGGGTTTTTCTTTTTGTTTCATCTTTGAATTGCAAGGGTGAAAGTAGAAATCATACCGATTGTCAGGTCTGTAGTTGTTTCATCTTTAGCAGATTCCTGGTACTCTCTTCTTTCTATTCTGTGGGAAGTAAAACCAACTTTAAAACCAACAGTAGTGCACTTGTTGATAAAGCCATCAATATTACCAGCTTAACCTCACTTCAAAGTACAACATGACATATTTGCTAGGTACACGGTTATACAGATGTATCAAATGACTGAAAAGCCTTCAGGCACTTGGGTCTTATTACCTCTCTTGATTACTATCACTTTGCTGCATGTATAGTTCTTTCTGAATTTTATTCATGGGCTTGGGGTCATTACCTTAAGATAACGTGCATTCATGGTAATTTAAAAATCAAAATAGACAGAAAGCATCAGAAATTAAAATAAATAGTAAGTGTGTTTAATGTATTTAAAGTAATTTAACATCTTTGAACTGCTGCAATTAGATAATTAGCTATTAAAAATGCACAGAGAAGTAGCTTGAGAAGGAATATATCAGTTGGTGTCTATACTGAAAATTGCTTTTAACCATGGCTGCTCCTGGCTTGAATGGGTGTACTTTTAACTGAATAAAAATCTGTCTGGGTAGCTCTTCCTAGAGACTGTTGGTGAGTGGAGTTACACACAGCTGATGAACAGTCATCAATGGAATTCCCCAGGACTCAGTATTGGGGCCAGCCCTGTTTAATGTCTTTATAGTGATGTGGATGAGGGGATCAAGTGCTCCCTCAGTCAGTTTGTAGGTAACACCAGGTTTGACAGGAGTCCTGATCTTCTGAGGATAGGAAGGCTCTATAGGATAGGAAGGAATGCGGATAGGATGGATCAATGGGCTGAGGCCAATGGCTTGAGGTTCAACCATGAAGTGCCGAGTCCTGCGTTTTGGTCACAACTCCAGGCAGTGCCACAAGCTGGGGGCAGAGTGGCTGAAAAGCTGTCCAGCAGAAAAGGACCTGAGGGTGCTGTTTGACAGTGGCTGAACTTGAGCCAGGGTGTGCCCAGGTGGCCAAGAAGGCCAATGTCATCCTTATCTGTATCAGCAACAGTGTGGCCAGCAGGACCAGGCCAGGGATTGTCCCCCTCTACTCAGCACTGGTGAAGCCACACCTCGAGTGCTCTGGCCAGTCCTGGGCCCCTTACTACAGGAAAGACATTGAGGCGCTGGAGCATGTCCAGAGAAGGGCAGTGGAAGTGGTGAAGGGTCTGGAGCACAAGTCCTGTGAGGAACAGCTGAAGGAGGTTGGGTTGTTCAGCCTGAAGAAAAGAAAAGCAGACAGCTGGAAGGCCTTATCACTCTCTACAACAGTCTGAAAAGAGACTGTAGCAAGGTGGGGGCCTCTTCTTCCAAGTAACAAATGATAGAAGGAGAGAAAAGAGCCTCAAATTGCATGAGGGGAGGTTTAAATTGGATATCAGGAAAATTTTCTGCACTGAAAGGGTTAACACTGGAACAGACTGCCCAGGGAAGAAATGGAGTCACCATCCCTGTAGGTGTTTAAAAGACATGTAGATATGGCACTCAGGGACATGGCAGTGCTAGGTGAATGGTTTGACTTGAAGATCCTGAGGACCCTTTCCAACTGAAATTGTGATTCTGTGATTTTTTTTCCCTCTAGATAAAAAATGCTTAAACCCCAGTGGTACCTGAAAACAGGCATACTTTAATAAAATTAATCATATTCCTGTTA
This sequence comes from Dasyornis broadbenti, assembly GCA_013397935.1. Classification (NCBI taxonomy): domain Eukaryota; kingdom Metazoa; phylum Chordata; class Aves; order Passeriformes; family Dasyornithidae; genus Dasyornis; species Dasyornis broadbenti. The sequence continues at coordinate 413,087 of VZRN01003185.1, read as the reverse complement.
ACAAAATAAAAAATGTCATTTATGTCAAGTAGATCCCCATTTATTTATGTGGTTAGTAAGCTGATAGTTTCAGAGCTATGTAAGTGATGTTTTTTTCTAAAACAACCCAGAGAAATTAATAAAAGTTTCAGATAAATGGCTTTCCTCAGTTTTTGTGTGAAACCAAAAATCTCATTTATAATAATGTTGCTGAGTTTATTATAAAACTTAAACTGCATTAATTTATTGCAGCTTACTTACTATGTATTGCTCAGAGCTAATGTGCACAAAAAACATTAAGTCAGCAGATCTGTTTTATTTGTAGCTTGTTAACTGGAATTTAAAATGAAAAATTGAAGAATCTATTCTGTATCAATTCAATTGCTGCTCATATGCAATTTGCTAAAATCTGTTCTCTACTAGATTTTTTTATGATTCAGATACCAGGCCAGACAACACTACAAATTTGCTATAATGTTGCAATCAACATCAGAAGGCAAATATTTAGAAATTAAGTTTTAAAAATTGTCATGATGAGTTATAGTACTCCCTGAAAGGTAATGTATTTTCAATATGTAATTTTATAACTGAACTGTACCTGTAGAGATTGCTCTTCAGGTAAA
>VZRN01003185.1:323779-412439 GCA_013397935.1 Dasyornis broadbenti | reverse complement strand
AAAAAAAAAAAAAAAGCCCTTTTAATTGCCTTGGTAATTCAAGAAATGAACAGTTCTGAGTTTATGTATGATACATGTGCTGTATAAATTTCCTGTGATCCCAGTTTCTGATAGACACTTCATAAAACATGCAGAAATTCAAGGGAGCCGTTTGTGCACTGAAAGATAAACTAGGCTTCCTTTTACTTGTTTAAACATCTGAGTCTTTCTAGATCTAACAGTGAGTTAATTTTTTCATGAGAAAATCTGTGTTGGTCAAAGCAGCTAGAAGGTGTAGAAAACCCTGCAAGGTAAAGCTGAATTTAAACAACTCCATTTTCTAAAGCAAAATCCCTTATTTTAGATTTCAACTTTTCAGCGTGGAATTTAGGTTACTTTTTTGGTAGCAGCTTGAAAGAGTGAGATATGGGTGAAAAAAAAGAGAGCGCTTGTATTATGTGTATTTTAACTTTGTCAATATCCGAATTCAGATTCTTAATCTGAAGTAATATGTAACAGACATAAGAGACAAACACGTATGGAAAACATGTTGGAGAAAAAGGGCTGAAATAATAGTATATCCTGGAAAGACAAACAGCTAATGATGACACAACCTAAACAACAGAGGTACTTACATTTTTTCTTTAGAACATAACTACCCAGTGGACTTGAGAAGTGCATTCACATTCAGAAGCAAAGAAACTGACCTTATGCTAGGAATTTATTTCAAATTATTTAGTAATTTTGCATCTTTAAAGCTCCTACTCATGCAGTCAGTTCATGCAAAGAACTCCACTAAGTTAATGGTATTAATCAAGAGTTTGCAGGATTGGGACCCTAATCAGCATTTTCTTGCTTTCTCACTCTTGCAGTATGTGTGCAGCTAATTGGTGTTTTGACTGAGTCAACATATGAATGGTAACACCAATGAATCAAAGGAAATTGTTCTCATTAGAAGGTGGAGCTGGAGAAGTACTGCTTTCCAAAATAAATATTACCCTCAAAAAATGTTCTCATTAAAACAGATTGCACTTTTCGGCATACTAAAGTTTGTGTCAAGAGAAACATCTGGCAGAAACATATAACCTACTGTAGTGTAACATTTGGAATGAATTAATTTATTTTACTGTCATAAACTGCTTTTTGAGCTTCTACATATTTTATCCAGATTTAAGTGTGTCAGTGTGTTGGTTTATATGATTTTATTATATTCAAACTGTAATTCCTCTAAAACAGTTTCATTCTACACTTAACAAACTCTATAAAATAGGATATGTTGGAGTTAAAGAAATTTCAGGCAAGGTTTTAGACTTTGTGTGCAGTAGCACATTTCATCATTAAGTATTTTACAAGGCTTCCAACGTCTGGAAGCACTAAATTGCAGGTGTCCTAATGCTGACAAGAAAATTTGCGTTACAGTAAGCAATAGAAAAAATCATATTCAGGAGCTTAATCTAGAGTTTCTTCATTGTATCTTTTATAAGTAGTTCCCACTCATTTTTTAGTCTGTGGGAAAAAATGAGGCATAGTCCACATTTAGTCCACTAGAACTGTATTGGATGCCACTGTAAGATCAAAGTCTAGAATTGGTATTTGAAATACATGCCTACACTGACGATGTCTGTCTTTCCTTAAATTAATTGCGCCATGAGTGGCAAACTTTGATGAAAAGATGAGATAAAAAAGTGACTCTGATTTTTTACATTGTTGTGAAATGTGCTCAGAATGGTCACATATTTTTTGTCATGTGTCTGTGGTTGCTGGACGCTTAAAAAGACTTAGTTCATATAGATCATAAGATACCAGAATATATGCTGAATAGATATCTAAAGTGTTTATGCACAGTAACAATATGGAATGTAAATAATATAGAATAATATAGATGCCAAAGAGATGCCAGATTAACCAATACTGAATTTTATACCTGATCTTTGCAGCATTTCTAAGTTGAGCCTGCGATCATCAGGCTGCCCACTTCAGAAGCAGGGCAGTAGGACACACACTGCTTATCCATGTCTGCTGTGTGAGGCAATGTTTTTGTGAATTAGGCACTGGTACATGATTCTAAGTACCAAGAGGAAAAAAAAAAAACAACAAAACAAACCACCACATCTATTTAAAAGAAAGAATGGTGGGTTGAGAGAGAGAAGAGAAATACAGAAAGATTTAAATCCAAAATAATCTAGAAAGCCAAACAGAGCAACACTTTCTGGACCTGTCAGCCCTCTCAACACCCAGGAAATGTTAGATCCATCTGTTAAATGGAGATAAAGGGGAATTATTCTGAGGAAAAGCACTGCAAGCTTGTATGTTGTCTTATTAAGAAAACTGTATTACAAATTTCACACAAGGACAGTATTTATAACATGTAAATAAAAATTTGACATAACCAGCATATATACAAAGACATTATAAAAGTTCATATGCTCATCATAGTGGTGGTATATTAGTTCAGTGTGTAAGTGTTATAAGCTGTGTTTCCACTGAGTGTGTGTACAGAAATATGTTCAGATGTTGTAGAAGTTATACTTAAAAGCTGTTTTTTGAGAGGAATGAAAGGGAGTAAAATAACAATACTACATTAAATGAAATAGAACTCTTCATCTATTGTATTTGTATTTTCCTTTTCTATTAAATTGGTCATCTATTTTCATTCCAAGTATGCCAGAAAATTCCTTCTTGTTAACAAAGTTTCAAGAACCATAGAAGTTTCTCATAATTCAAAAGGTTCGTATAGTAAAATATTTCTTCAAAATAATCATATATGCCCAGATTCCAAATTACTTTTCATCTGATAAGTTCCTTTCATTTGCTCTGGGCAGCAAAGAAGGAAGTGAATGTTTGTTTTCTCCTAGTTCTCCATCAGGCTGCTCTGAGCTCTTCAGCCAGCCATGCAAGAAAATGAATAAGCCAGATGTTTCTCTTTTTTTTTCTTCTCAGAATAAAGCAGCTGTGATACAAGAACATGAAGGTAAAAGAGCCTCCAGTAAACAGCTCATATAGTGAGGACGTGCTTCCAATTGTAAAGTCATAAGGTTGCTCAAGGACATGCCAGTGGATTAAATCCTATTATATGTATATATATCCATCCATACATTATATATAATGTTTTATTCTTTTGTTTCTTATAGTGACCATAAAAACTAGTTTAATGCATACAATGTTGCACTTTTTGCATTTTAAAAATTATTTTGAAATATGTTCCTGGAAGCAAATTTGGTCTTCCGACAGTATTCTTCTATGTGATATGTACATGCTGCATATTCAGTGTATACAGATAGATACAGAACATAGAAGCAGTTTTATTGTCTAGTTCAAAGTCTGTTTAAGTCAGCAGAATTCCAGCAATTTGTATGGGCTCCAGAGACAGAGCCGTCTCCACCTGTATTTTTGATCTGAGTAGCTAGCATATACAAAGCTTACTCGAATCATTCTACCTAGGAACATGAGGAATTTTTTTAGGAATTATGCAGGTTTTGGGTTTTTTTTTTCCCAATTCATGATAATTTGACCTTGATCATAGAATCTTAGAATTGTTGGGGATGGTGGAGACCTGTTGAGATCATCTAGTCCAACCATTGATCTAACGCTGCCAGGTCTATCACTAAAACATGTCCCTAAGCAATCATCCCAGTAATCTGCCCACTCCCTGTCTTAGAAGACCTAAGGAGCGCTTTCAAGTCACTGAAGTGGTGTGAATACTTTGTTATGGGCATCCTTGGTAACAGTAAATGCTTCTAGCAGTGTCTGGCTTTATGTTCAAGGATATGTTGTCTGCTAATCAAATTACATGAATATGAAAACGTTTGAGGTGATACAGATACTGTTTTTTCAGTAACTGGGTTGTTTTAGACTAATTTTGTCATGCTTTGAGTATTACTTCTGAAGCAAATTGAGGTATTTGAGGCATTTAAAAAGTAAGGTAGTGATGTTCTTAATAATTTATTGGATTATATTTATTGTTAATGTACTTGTTATGTGTTGACATCAAGAACATGATTGCATGACACAGAGAAATGAAGAAAGGAGAACACATATTTAAAGGATCTTTCAATATGAAAAAAACTTCTGAAATATTATATTGAAAATTCTGTTTGAAAATACCACCTGTGCTTAATGATTTATTTACCTGTTGTAGAGAAGTTCTGGAAATGCAATTTTGTGAATTCAAGATGTTTTCTTTAAAGTAGCTGATACAGAACAATAGTTTCAGATGAGAGACTATATAATCTTGGGGTTTTCTAAAGTACACTGTAAGTAATTAATAGAATATATCTGGTAAAGTGATTTAACTAAATATTGCAGCAGGCTTTCAGGAACAATTCTGATAATTGCTTTGGTGTTTTCTGATGAGCAAGGGACAGGTGTAGAATTCCTAACTTCTCAAAGGAGTTGCCACCCTTCAATGAACTCTTTGCATACATGACTGATTCCACAAAGCACAGCAGAGCAGTAGTTCCAGATGACAGTGATACAACAAATGGGTATCATGTTCTTAGTTAATGAGGGAAGTTTCAATCAAATATTGTAGTAACAAATGCATGATGGAGCACTGGCTGCTGCTGTTGGAATGCAAAACAGAACAGCTTCTGATGCACAGTGTATTTATTTACCATCATTGGCTTTTCTGGTGATATGCAGAAGTTGTGCTGTGCTCCTAAGGTCTCACAGGGATTAATTTATTGGCTACGTGAGTGCAAATGAACTGTGTTAATGTGGCAAATAGTTGTAGGAAAGTTTTACAAATCAGCCTCTTTAACACGAATTGTAGGTATTCAGGTCTGAAGGTGATCACTTGTTTGTGCAAGATTGCCTTCCCTATTTAATCAAGACCTAGGAGACAGTCATGGGCATGCAATTATAGATAGTAACCAGTCTATGTTCACATCAAAATAGAAAGATAGTAATACATTTGGCTTAAGGAAAACTAATGAGATCCTTGGCCATGTACTCAAGACTACAAGAATCTTAGAGTTACATCATTTTTTATGATATAACACCAAAAATAGACCTATTTAATTCTGCCATGAATTCAACCACTTTTTAGGTACATAGCTTGGTTACTAATGTACATGAATGGTTCTGAATAACATTTTAAAAAGAGGTTTTATAGTGCAAAGGGCTGTGATTTAGCTCATCTAATTATAGATAGATTCAGCATAGTTTTTTACAGCTCGGACAGTAATTTTTATAGTTGAGAGAAATGGACATCTGCAGGTTGTGACTGATCTACTCCATATTAGTTCTACAGTTTAGAGCGGAAGGATTCATAGAGGACTGTATTTCACTATATTTGTCTCCATAAAGAGAAGCTATACAGCTAACTTGTATCTTGGTGTTACACTGAGGATGTAAGGGGAGAGAAATATTCCTCTTAAGTTAGAAGTTCGGGATAGAAGCTTTTGAAATTGAGGCATCCTTCTTAGGGTGACATTCAGAATTCTGTGTGAGGTAAAGCTATCATATTCCCTATTAAAACCATAAAAAGATCTTTAAGTCTCATCTAAGTCTCCCTCTCCTGCTAGCTCTAAAGCCTAGGTTTCTGTAAGTCTAAGCCCCACAACTCTTTATTAACAGTCAAAAGTTCTTTCTCATTTCTTTACTCAAATGTTACTTGCACTCATTTAACTGATAGTCCTGTACTTAAAAATATTAACCACTTCACTGTCACCTGAACAAATATTTCATCCTTTTTTTTTTTTTCTTTAAAATTTTAACACATTCCTTTGCAACTTGCTGAGATCTCGTTCCATTACAGAAAACTGCTTTTCAGTATTTTAGTAGGTGGAATAGTTTCACTGGAAAATTCTGGTCCAGTGGCAGTTCACACATTCCACTGGCATAAACTGATCAAAGAAAATCTTTAATCATAAAAATCAGTAACTGTCCTTCTTGAGTTAACCTGTTTCTGGTCTCATTTTCTGCAGGCCTACCACATTCTCTTGGGTCTTTAACCTTTGGATCTTGTGACTAATTTTTTCCCTCTTCAGTATTGCTCCGTCTTCCAGGCTTCTCCCTGTCCTACGATTATCCATGCTGAACTTTTCATTTATCAGGCATCCTGGCTATCACACAGCTGAGTCCAGGTAGACCCTTGATTCTGTATTTGCTGGGCTAGGTGACCTGTCAACCTCAGCTTCTCATCTTTATTGCCTTTGTGACCAACAGTCAGCATTTCCTCATAGCATCTCCTTTCTCGTCTTAACATGATCTTGTGAAACACCAGACTTCTCTCCTGGTTTGTCACAATGATACCAAGTATCCTAACCAGCTCGAGAATTCAGAAAACTAGAAAGCCTGAGAAACAAACGAAGCATTGTGTTTTCAAGACAGAATCTCTCAAAATGTTTTAGGTTGCAGACCACAAAGGACAAAACTAAACAGGTTTTGTCTAGCTTGTTTTTAAAATCTCACTGATGTTTACTCTGCACTCACATAAGGTAATCTGTTCTACACCATAGCTATCACTTCTAGTAAGCTTTTCTTTATGTGTAATTTAATCTCCGTTTCCACAGTTAAAGCTTATTACTACCTGCACCACCCACAATGGACATGAAGAATATTTTATTCTGTTATTCTCTGCAGTTACCTTCTATCATGCCTTTCTTGTTTTAAGCTAGATTGAACTTGTATGTTTCATTGCAAGTCATATTTAAATCATCATCTCTGACGATTTTTTTGTTATTGTGCCCCCTATTACTTCTAGACACTCCACATACTTTGGGGCTTCTGGTACGAAAATCAAATTTAATGTTGCGGGTAAATGTGTCTTAAAGCCAACTACAGTGAAAGATTATTTACATATTTCACAGACTACGTTATCTTTTGTTTTCTTTTTAATGCACTAATTGTATAGTCTTTTCCTTTCCCACATGGCATAGAAGACTCATGTTCAACTTCATATCCATGAAAGCCCCCAGATGTTTTATTTCTTGCAGGCAGTTATTCTAGAATCTGGATTTGTGCCATTGACTACTTCTGCCTGAGTGAAGTATTTTTCACTTCTCTTTGGGGAAATTAATTCTGTTTTTGCAGAACATGTATCCAACATGTTCTGGTCATTTTGAATTTTAGTTTTGTGAGCAAAAATGCTTACATTAGCTCCAGCTTGGCAATACCTTTTTATTTCATAACTTCACATTTATTAAAACAATGCCAATATTACTTATTAAGGAAAATACTGATTAGACCAACAGTAGATTCCCAGGAAGCAGAAATCAGTGTATTTGTGATTATCAGGGAACCATTTTCATCTCTCACAGTATATTGTTTAACAGGAAACCATTTTCATCTCTCTGAATATAGCTTTCCAACTGGTTTTGCATTTAAGAGTGACTTAATTTAGACCATTTTAATTCAGCTTATGAGAACATAGAGAACATTATGTTAGTATCAGAAGCTTCACTAAAGCTTGCTTTTTCCTATTAAACAAGTAAAATCTTGTTTTACTCCCTCTCCACCCCCCATAGAAATTGGCTTTAAAAAGTTGTTTTACTCTCACTCATCATACCTTCTGCTGAGGCTTGCAGTTTTTGTTTGCTGGTATATTCCAGTATTCTTCTAGAAGTGAGGGGTAGTCTGACTGGTATGTATAGTTTTCCAGCTTTTTCTACTTTCCCTTTTTCAGGGATATGTTGGTAACTTGTTTGATTTTTTTCACAGTCTTACAGAATCCCATTCATCATCCATGAGTTTTTTAAGTGCTTCTGAAGTTGCTTCAGCAAATTCTCTATACTCTCTGAATTTCATAATTTCTGTATGATTTAAAGCCAACTAATTAATGGGTGTATTCTCTAACCTGTTTCCTTTCTTCTATCTTAAGTGCTTTGTTGTTTCTGTTATTTACATTAGCTGCCTGATTACATCTAACTTTATTATTAAAGACCAAAGCAAGTAAATGCACTAAACATTAAGGTTTTCGTAGTGCCATGACTTGATAGCTTTTTTCCCTGTAGAATAGTGGACCAACTTTCCTGTGTCTTCCTCTTGCAGCTAATGTTACTGATTTTTCTTCTGTGTTTACCTTATTTGTTCCTTTCTGGTTGTTTCACATTTTGTGCCTTCACTTTTCTCAGTGTGTGCTTCTGTCTGTCTTCTTTTGTAAGCTTTATGTCTTCTTGCTTTCTATTTTGTGTAACCAATTATCATCAGTCCATCCAAAGAGACTGTTGAATAGTCTGCATTTTGCTATATTACTTTCCAGAAAGATACTTAGTTAGTTAGAGATCAGAATTGTCTCTGGTTTTATTTTTCAGGCAGTATTTCTTCAATGTGTGTAAGAATTGTCTTTATCTGTTCAGTCTTTCTGTTTTGTCAGTAGGGCAATAGCTCCCGCCTTTCTTTCCTCATTGTTATAGAAGATAATAGAACAAGCAATCAGTAACAGAAAACATGATAGTCACATATGACAAATCATATACTTTTATGTATTTTTGGAACATGAGAAAGAAATGTCATATAAATGATATTTCAGACAAATTTCCTGTTTTCATTTGTCATAAGTGTAGATAGAATATTTATGTCTCGTGGTGTATAAAACATACTGATCAAATAATAAACAATCCTCATAGCCTGCTTTTCATACAAGTAAATCTGCTTTCCTAGTGTTGAAAAATAATGGAATGGGATGAGAGGAAATGGCCTCAGGTTGTGCCAAGGAGATATAGATTGGATATTATGAAAAATTTATTTGCTGAAAAGTTGTCCAGCACTGGAACAGGCTGTTCAGGGAAGTGGTGTGTTACCGTCCATGGAGGTATTTAAAAGTCATGTAGATGGGTGATGCCGAATTGACATGGTTTAGTGGTGGACACTGCAGTGCTGGGTTAATGGTTGTACTTGCTGATCTAAGAGGTGTCTTCCAACCTAAATGGTTCTGTGACTTTATGAAATAGAGGGAGTTACAGGACTTCCCCAGATCTTCACAGATAGTCAACATCTGGTAAATCTGGGGATACTGGAACTTGAGTCTTCATGATTCTCAGTACTATTCAGTGATCCAAACTATCCTGCATTATTGTGGGAAATACTATTTTGCTTCTATTTCCATATCTTTGATACTCAATCCTAAATAACATAACATACATTTCAATCTGTCGTCTCAGAAGACAGCTTCCCACTACAGGTTAACTATATTGCAGTACTGTGGAACAGATTCTGTACAATAGCCTATCATAAAAGCATGTATGATGAGAATACACGTTAGTTTTGTATGGATTCTGCCAGTATTTCTGTTACTGAAACACACGTGGCTCTGTAGTAGACCTTTACTTGAAAATGGAGCCAGTTTTGCATGATCTAGAAGCTGTTAATGTTTTTTTACAAAGTACTGTGCTGTTAACACCTATAAGAATCTAGTAGATCTGGTCTTAGACTGGATAGCATTTAATAACATAAGCAGTCTAACCTATTAACTCAATTAAATACACCATTTCAAAGTGTTATTTAATTGCTCATTATTGCTGTAACTATAACTGACAAGTGATTTGTACACTGTATTATTTATTATCCCACAGTAAGAAAACTAGAGGTTTTGTTCAGATTTTAGCACTTGACATTCAGTGAAAGCAAAGCGTCTAAGTCTGCAAATCATCTTTAAAACATTAGATCAAGAAACTAAGTCTAAAGAAGCAATTAAACACCAAACATGGTAGTTAAGTACCAACCTCAGTGGGCTCCCACATTAAGATCTGACACACAAATTGCAGTGTGATGTGTGACAGTCTCATGAAGCATAATATTCTATATCAACCTGTAAACTGGCAGACATTCTTGATACAAGTGAGTGAATAGGCTTAATGTGCCCAGCTGATAACTGTCTTTCATGTGATGCCAGGAGGAAGTCAAATTCTGTTGAACATTTGTGTTCTTAGATGACTCATTCACAAACTTATCTTTGATAGCAGATACCAGAAGCTGAAGAAAATTTCATTGTCTACATTCAGAACTGTAATCTGAAAACATGCCATTTAGCTGGTACCTAAATTTATACGTGCTGCAGAGTCTAAATTCCCAAAGGTGCTCAAAAAGTGTACTTCCATAAATATGTAGAAACACTTCAATTTCTAATGTTTCAGCTTTTGACTTAATTGTGGTGCCATACAAAAATTAGAGGTCCCCATGCCAAAGTCCCGTGGATCCTGGTTCTCAGAGTGTGCAGGATTAATCTCAATATGAAATACTGTATCAGCCTCTGGCTTTTCTTGGACACGTCCAAGGAACTGATGGTCTTATTTTGTGTGCCAGTCTATAACACTGAACTGAGTGTTACTTACCACACTCTGTTCTCCAAAGTAGATTTCTTTCCTGCTTTCTAAATAATACAACAAAACCGTTCTCACTATTAAGCCAAATAATTGATTTCCTTCAGATAAGCATACTTAACACATTATTTGAAAATGCAGTAGGTTTTTTTGTCAGCATTTGATGCAGGATCTCTCTGACAAGCTCAGGTTTTTCGTTCCTGGGAAGAAGTAATCACTGAGTTCCATAAATGCACAACATGAATGAATTTCCTGTGTGTGTCACAGTCAAGGATCAGATATAACACAGCACAACAAAAAAGATCAAGGGTCAGTAACATCAATAAACAATGACTTCTTGTCACTGTGACCAGTATGAGATTCTAAGATCAGTCCCCCGTCTGGCCTTTGAGATCAAAGATTAGCAAATGCTTATGTGATAAAACAGAAATAGGTGATCCTACACAGCATTGTTTTTCTCAGAGGAGCTTAGAAACTGTTACTGGGTAATTTCTCTTCTAGTCTGAAAACTGTTATCTGTGGAGCATTAGTGGAACTAGGCTATTTATTCTGTCCCGTGCTGTTCTGGAAGCTACTTTGGGATACAGATGGATGCCACAACCTTGGCTACACTTCCATATTAACAATATATTATGTTGTGGGTTATTTTCAACTGGTGCTCAAAAGTAACTCTCAGAATATTTTTAAGACTTCAGCTTTTAAATAGTAAATAATCTTCCTAAAGCAAGATATAAGTGATTATCAGAAAAGGATATGCTCTGAGAAGTTGGGTGAGCTGTTTTCTCCTTCTTCCACTGAAGAGAGAATTCTCTACTGGCCCAGGTGTTGGTGAAATTTGTATTTCTCTTCAGATTCTGGCTAAGTTAGAAAGAGTAGACAGCATCGATTTACAAAAAGGTTTTCATTCTCCTCCAGCATGCTTGGATGCTGCTTAGAAATATGTCTGTAGAGGTGGCTCAACTTCATATGGATGGTTGGCATAATCAGGATGAATTACCCTTCAAAGTTGTCTGTGTGAGTAGGAACTATTGCTTGCACAGTTGAAACATCTTTGTAATTAGTCAGTAACCTTAGATTTGCCTCAGGGATAAAATATGAAGAGCTGCCTATCTGATTATTCACTGAATATCCAAATAGCTGGGTTTGGTGAAGTGTTTGATTTCTATATGGCTGAAGTAAGGTGAAATTAATCTTGCTTTAAACTTAAAAAAAATGACATTCTGGCCGTAATTGCCTCATTGTTTTGATACTACAAATTATAATATTTAAACATAGAAAGGAGAAAATATTATCCGCTTGATTTTTCCCCCATCACAGAACATTGTTAAGGAAGAATACAATTGCATGGTTTTCTTATGTGCCTATATAAACTAAGCCATACAGTAAAACTTATTTATTTACTTATTTATTATTGAAAACTATTGATTTGGTGAGATTGTAGCAGCAAGTTATAAATGATGCATAAACTGCATCAACAGATAAAAGACAGAATAAAGCCAGCACTTTGCAATTTTAGAGTTGTGTTATTATTTATAGTAGGTTTAGAAAAGATAAAACCAGTAAGCCCAAGAAGCAGGGAACATTCTACTTGAAAGAGAAAGAAAAAATTTCTTTTATATAATTTTCTTGCCTTTTTTCATTACTCCTCTGAGTCCTTTTTTGTATGTGCCATCTATAAAGACATATGACTGTAATATGAGTGCTCACAGACCTGTGTCTGCTCAGTGGAATGGTTTATAGTATGGTGCATTTTTCCACCAAAAAAAAAAAAAAAAAAAAAAAGTAAANAAAAAAAAAAAAAAGAATGTCATCTTTTCTCATGTAGATGAGAGTTTCCTAAGCCCCATATTTTCAGTTGATCCACAGTGACTCTTACAATGCTACTTTTTTTCATGGTTCCTAAATGACCGATGGTTATTGCTCGTGCCATACACAAAGTCAGTTAATTTATGCACGTGGAAGTGATGCAGCAAGTGCAAGTGCAAGTGATGCAGCAAAATGTCAGGTGAAAAAAAAAAAAAAAAGAAAAATCCTTCTGATAGGAATAAGTCAGAGAATCTAAGAAATAGTTGTTAAAAAAATCTTCTGATACTCATCTTCACATAGGTAATGCTCGTTGCAGCTTCAGAAGGACACCTGAAGTGCTATTCCTTGTACACGTGCTCTGTTCTTGAGCCTCCTACCATGTGACCAGTCTTGTATTTATTTTAGAGCAGCATTAAGATATATTAAGGTATATTGATTTGCATTATCAGCCTCTTCTATCATTATTAGAAGAGAAAGGGATGCCTTCCTTGCTGTTTGAATCAAATGACCAGTTTCTGGGGGCAATTTGTCATCTGCAAGGAGAGTCCTTCATCAGCAGTCATAGTGGTTTGAGGAGTCTTCTTGAACTACTGAGAGGAATACATAGGAGTCTTAAAAAAGAACAGGATGATCCTGTATCTCTGCTGTAAATGTCATCCCACTAAGACCCACTAATAAAGAGAGGAAGGAAAGTACTTCTCAGAACATTCCCATAATATTAAATACGCACAAACTACCCATATGAACTTGTGGTCACAGAAGAGAATAGTGGGACACTAAAAAGAGTCTCAGGAGACTGAGAAGTTCCCTGGAAGTTCACCTTCCTCTTGTTTTCACAGTATGTTACTTGCTAATTTGTAAATATAATCATTTCTGCATGCATGGGATTTGAGAAGGGAGTGTTTTATTGCTTTATAGACAGATGATTTTCATGGTTATGGAGGAAGGTTTTACATCTTTGGTATATCCTGTGTTCAGAGTAACAGTCTGTGTTTAAGAGCTGGAATTATCGTTCATCCCTTACAATTAAAGTAGGATTAATTTCCATGGCTTTGTTTTAAAAGAAACATACCATTGGAACTGAAATGAAAATTTTCTCTCCTTGGATGGTCATAGCAGATTGGTGCTCTTGGTCCTTCTCCCTTCCCATTCTTCATGGACTTCTGTGTGAAGAAGAGCTGTGGCACACTTTGTCACTGCTAGGAAAGTGGCCAGTTCAAAAAACAGTTTAATATTTGATCTTCTTGTCAAACTGGATTTGCCAAGGAATTAAAAGGCATTTGGTAAATTGAGTGGAGAATAGGGATGCTACTTTCAGTATTCCATAGACAGCACACAAGTTGTATTGCTTTTATCTCCTGTACCTCTTTCATCTGTTTGATCTCTATTAGTAGAGGGTGAAGGAACCCTGTGAGGAGTTCTGAAACTATACACAAAATTCAGAAGTGAGATGAAAGGTACACAAGAGGAAGAATACTACAGCACTACCCTCAACATTACAGAAGGAAGATTGCCCAGAACTGAACCTTTGCTGCATCAGCATTGCTAACTGCACAGGTCTCAAGAGATATCAGACTGCAGGCCAAATAATACAGTGTGGCTCATGTCCACATCACTTTAGGGCTTTCTTCTAGAGCAGGATGACCACATCCTTTTCATGAGCTCCTTGGCAGTGTGTGCACTCTTGATTTTACCTGACTTTTTTTTAAAATGCACTTTTTCATTCTGCCGTAATAGGAGAGATGCACTGCATCACCAAAATGAACCCAAGGTGCTTTGCTGTATGCCATGGGGTGTCAGAAAGATAAAGGGAATGGGAAGCTTTAAGGAGCAGTATTGGAAGAGTGTGGAGGGTGCTGAAGCTTACACAGTTTCAGCTATATTGCTTTTTCAGAGTGATCCCTGTATTAAGCCTGTCTGTAGAACCACACAGGCATTCTTGGAAAGAACTAGTAGGAGTGATCTGAAACAAATCTGGGAGTAAACTATTCATTATAGGTCCAATGGTAAATATGCATGTATAAAGGATGCATACACATTTATTTCATGTGACTATTAGGTCAACATTAAACTAAGTAACATCAAAAAGAAATGGAACATGATGTCCAACTTGCAGAGGCATATTGTTTATTGTCTGTACAGGTTGTATATTTTCTTAAAGAGTTCATTACTTTCACCAGAAATTTATTCTGTGGTATAGATTGCATTCATGCAGTGGCAGTAAGATGAATATATAATTGAAAGTACTTTATCTGCTTGCAAGAACATAGTCTCTGGACTAATATGCCTCTGGAGGAAACAGAGTTTGATCTAATTTTCTATAATGCGAATTCAAATACAGCTCTTCCAAGACAATAATATGGAAGTTGTAAGCAAATTTGTAACTAAAATAACCAACATATACATGTGAAATAGCAAAACTAATGATGATTGGTATAATACAGTGGATTGTTGAGCTTGTCACCATCAGCTCCCTCAATATAAAATGGAGAGAGGCACTTTTTTGGCATGATTCATGCCTACATAAATATTTTTGCATGATTCATCTTCCCATAAACATCTAAAATGTGTCAGATGAATCATACTTTAAACATCCCATAAGTTTTGACTGTTGAGAAAAAGAGAATATGGTATTTAGCTGAGGTGGTAGCGGAGATGAATCACTACCCTGTATACTTACGTGACAGGTGTGATAAGCAGATGTGATCTTTATCCACTGTATTTCTTGAGGGTTTTGAGTTTGGCGTTGTCATTATTTAGTGAATATCAACTGCTTTGATCTGTATTGACATGCGTGCATTCAAAGATATATATGAACTGGAAATGATAAAATGGAAAGCTCCATAATGAACCTTTTACTTTGTATTACAGGGGTAAAATGTGAATTAACAGATGATATCACAATATATGATAGTCCAAGAGCATAAATCAGATTCTCATGCAGATCCATTAAAAAAAGGAGGAAAGGGCAAAATGTTCCCACATGTCCTGTCAGGTTCCTCTAGAAACAGTTAGTTCAAGCCCATCTATCACCCATGTTGGTCAGTTGGTTAGCAGATAAAGGACCCCTATGTACAGCTATGGAACAGCATTTGTAAGATGTAAGCATCTTCACTTCAGAATTGTTTTCCACAAAGTTTTCATTGATTGGGTTTTTTTGTCAATAATACATGTTCTGAAGTGCCTTAGTAGCTGTCTTTGGATTTCTAGAGGTAGCAAAAGACTGAAAAGGGTGAATGTTTGTTTTGGTTTTTTTATTAAACAGAAAAGGAGGAAACTAGAGTACTTCAGACTGCTTAGGCTAATTTCAGTTATTGGGAAAAGCTGAAGTTTTCAGGAGTAAGTTTAATCTCCCAGTTTCTGTGAATGAATCACCCTCTTTGTCTGTATATATAGAGGAGAAAAGCAGCATGATCCATCTTATTTCCATCCTCTCTGGTAGCTGAGATGTAGACACATCTGCTTTGGGAGATGGCATTTGGTCTTTAGAGAGACCTACTGTCTTCTGGAGAGGATCTAATCTGAAATAACTAAGAGGAGGAAGAAGCAAATAATTTGGTCTCTTTAATAACAGCCAATGAGAGTATGGTGAAGCACTGGAATGATTTTCTTGAAGATTGTGGCTTCTCTGTTAATGTGCCTTTTTAAAGTTTAGATGAAGATATTAAAATATAAGGCCATAAATGTAGTTGAACCTACCCTGGCTTTAAAGGATGGGTTAGAACACATCTCAGGTGCCTTCTAGCCTTGTGCTTCTGTGTGATTTCATTCTTTAGTGATAGATATTCCAGTCTTATGTAATCTAGAATAAATAAAGGGAATTTTAAAGGGAATGGGGAGGTAATGATCCAGTTTTGAGTGATGCAAGAAATGCATACCCCCTGTCACATTGCATGATGGGACAAATCACATGGTGGGGTAGAAATCACTGTGGGGTCATAGTTTGGAAGAGACACATATTTGCATCAGCTGGTATCTCCAGCTCCTTCCTGGAAAGCATTACACGCCTTGAGAATGTGAGTCAGCAGTGCTGCAGCTGCACTTGCAGAGCAGGCCTTAGCAGAGCATCTACAAACAGTGGCAGGGTGAAAGCAAGGAAAGCTGTACAGTGAAAGTAGATAATGTACTGATGATACTTGTGATCCTTCTGAAAGTAAAAAAGATAGCAGCGTTTAAAAAGGCAAATTATCTTTTGTGAATTTGGAAAGAACTTGGTGAAGTCTAAAGAGCATTAAGATATAAATTTTAGGAGAATCATTTAATGATATTCAGCCCACACTCAATCCATATGTATGCAATTTTACAGTAAAAAAATTGATATGGATTTAAATCTAACATCTGTTGTTCTCTGGTCCATTGAGTGGACTCTGACTAAATATTAATAGTCATAAAAAGGCATAATAGAAAATAAAATCAGGAAATGGTAGATGAGGTAATAATCGCATGAAAAAAATGGATTGGTACTTAAAAAGAGGATTTAGAAAAATTCCAGAGTAGTCTGCGTCTTGAAAACTGTGTAGACTATGGAAAGAAATCCAGACTAAATAAAGAAATCCAGGTTTTGACTTCCTGTTCCCTGTTGCCATGAGGTCAGTGAGCTGGACTGAAATATCAGATGGGAGGAATTTTGTTCTGCTGCCTCAGCAGAGGGAGGGAATGGAGATCCATGGCCTGTAGGAGACAGGAGAAGGGGTCTCAGTGGGACCTAAACAATCCTTTGGTTCTTTCATTCTAAGTGCCAAAGCTACTAGCAAGTATGGGTCATTTAACATGTATTATTTAATCCTTATTTTCTAAAAAATTTGTCATAAGTTGGTGTAGAAATCAATTATATTAAAATCAGGAGTCATGCTGGATAAAGAAGGATGAATCACAGTAGAGTGGACTGTGCATATCAATATGTGATTTTAAGATGTTATCATCAAAAGCAGCTACACAGAATATTCTGTACATCTGTCATTAAAACAGCCTTTCTAGAAGCAATTAGTCTTTCCTGGGATTTCCCTAGAGTTCAAATATCTTCTGAATTTCACTTAACTTAGATAAGTTTATATACTAAAACTGTATGTCCTTTCCAGTTTAGAGAACTGGAATTTTATATTGTTGACAGGTGCTATTTTCCACTTGTAATTGTGAAAGAGCACATTCGGCTGCCTGGTTATCCACCTCCTTTGAGTTTCTGTCTTGCCTAGTGAGAAATGCTACATTTATTTACCTGTCTGAAACTTGGAAGTGCATACTTCATTCCTTTTTATAGTGTGCTGAAAAATAGGTACTGAAATACATGGCATAGACCAAGATACTTTTTGTATCACCTGCGTTAAGCAGAATTTTGCACATATCACTATTCACTAACATGATTAAGTCACTAATCACTAATATACCAGAGCTATACAGAGGGACACATTCTTCTTGATATCCAGTAGTTACCGAGGAACATGGAACTAATTTCACTACAATACAGATGCAGTCATTAAATTCATCGTTACTGAATCTTCCATGAAAAACACGAATATTTGTTTAAGAAATGCAGCCTTAAAGGATGTTCTTTTTTTATCTCTTAATTCTCAGTAAATGTGAAGTTAAGTGAATTGAAAGATAATTAATGCATCTAATCCCTTACCAAGCTCTCTTGAGGATCTTTGAAACCCTGATTACATGTAGTCATATGATAAGTAAACAATCTCCTTAAATTCCTTTGACTGACTGGTCTGATAATTTTTAGTGTGTAATTCCTCAGACTATCAGATGCAGGAATTCACCAAACCTCAACCAACACTTAGAAGAAAGCTGTGAGATTAAATATTCAGTGATACAAAATGAATATATTTACTTGTTTGATGTGCAAGAAATGTTGATATGTAGTGTTGCATCTGCTAGAACCTGATTAACATTTCACTTGTATAAAACAAAAAACTTCTTACTGAAGTTGAGTGAGTATTGTCACCATAAAACTGGGATAATTGGAAAAAATAAATAGTCAGGTTCTAAGCTTTTAAATAGAAATAAAAAAAACTTCTTTTGATGTCAGTCTTCATCATAACTTTATGGAAGACTTCCTGAGGTTGTTCTTTCTTTTCAAGTGTAATTTCTCTGTGATTCCCTAACAATTACTTCCTGTATAGTTAGCATGTATAGACATAATGCTCCAACAGCTCTCTGGAACCAACTATATATTTCATTCTAAGAAAAGTACATTACAGGTGTGAAGAGGGAAAGAAGATTTGCATAAATGCATAAGAAGTTAGTAATTTATCTACCATTAAGACCACTTCATAGAAGCATGATCATCTCAGCTCTTTATTTGTATAAATTGCAGTACTGAATTCTGTTTAAGGACACTTCTCCTAATACCACTTCCTTACAAAAAACTTAGGGCTTCACTGTCACATCCCTTCATGGTAAAAGGGAGAGGAACACGCAGTTCCAGCAAGCACTTAATCTCAACCTAAAGTAGTAATCTAAAGTCCCAGAGAGATGAATCATGACTTAGAAGTGCTTGTTAGCTCACATATATATATATATATATATATATTTAAAATTATGTGAAATGACTGTATCCTTCTAATAAATTAATTTTCTGACCCTTCTAGCTCAACATCATCCTGCTATAAACTCTGAATTTCTCTTTTCAAATAATACCCTTTTCGTACATATGAGATCACTTGCTGTCCTTATTTATTATGACAAATATATAAAAATGGTTATCTTAAATCAGTGTCAATTTAATGTCCTTTTGCAAACCATCTACAGCATTTTACGTCAAAATATTTTCAAACAATTTTATTATAAGATACCGATTTTAAAGCTCTGATTCCCTGGAGTGCTCTGCTTGCAATTCTGAGCATATTTCATTCCATGGTAGTAAGCAATATATTCAGAATTTAGAAATATTTTCCTCTGGGAAAGGATTGCCTGGAGAGCAATGCAAAATCACAGAGAACATAAGCAGATTCCAACAGGAAGAAATATGGTTTGGTTGAGCTCTGTTAATTGCTAGTTATTTCTTCTCCTGGCACCATACAAAACAATCTGCTCATGTTGCTTCCAAAATGACAAGATGAATGGTTCCACAGTCATCACTATTAAAAGAATAACACCAGACTGGAAGAAAAAAAGGGAAGAACAGTTTTGAGAGAACAGTGGAATCACTGATTATAACTATATAAAATGATAACCTTGCATTATTCATTCATATGACAGACATTCAATATTAAAATATAATCTGCCAAGGTAAGATTAAATACTTTCCATTCTAGTTACGACTTAGGAGTATGTTAAATAGCAAATTCTATGGCTAGATATTTTTAAATCAACAGTAGCAAGTGTTACTGAAAAGTTCAAAAATAATGTTCTGAATCAATTGTGGTGATTCCCATTAAGTTATAAAAATTAATGTAACTCTGTAGAACTGGATAAAAAATAAATTTATTCCAACATTTGTTTGAAAAGAAAACCAACAAAAACCCCAAACCAAAAAACAACCACGAAACCAAGCAAATTACAAGATTTGGATAATGGTGTCAAATCAACTGAACTTGAGACCTCTTACATTGTAAGTCTTGTTCTCAAATGCATGGATGGGGAAATGGTGAAGGAAAGGAAAACACACCTGAATTTGTTGATTTAGAAAGCAAATTCTACATGGCAGAATAGTTTGTATCGGTATTAGTAAGCAAAGATTACATTGAGTGATGATATTAAGTAGATTATAAAACAAGAATGAGAAGTACATTTATCAGGTCAGACTAGTGAAAAGATAGCACGAGTGAAATACATCTCACCTGGCTTTGGGACATATTTTCTATATTCTATATACTGGCTAACTTGGGAATAAGTTTCTTGTAAGTCCTCCCAATTTCATTGTGGGAAGAAATGAAAGCACACCTTACATACAGAGTTGAGAGAATTTACTGTTTCTTTTCAAAGTGCAACAGTTCTTTTTAATGTAATGCTTATAGCCTGAATTATGTGTGATTGCTAATTCCTATTAATATTCCATCTGAAGCTGTCATATGCCAACTTCCTTGTGTCCTGATGCTAAAAAGACCACAATAAGCCCCAACACAAACCCGAACTAAAAAATATTTCAATATAACTAAACCAAACTCAAAATCACAGGATATGTAGGAAATTCCTTAAATATATGAATAATATGCCACTGAACACAGGACAACTTAGAACATGGCCAACCAATTCTAATTCAAGTTTCTTGAATGTTTGTGTTTTTTTCAAAGCTAAAATAAATTCAAGACCTAACAAGACCTGACAAACTCTAAAGTCTGTTATGAGTACTTTGAGCCATAAAGCCTGAGGTGCATCACTATCTTTTAGCAACACAAAGTTGGTTATGCTACAGGTTTAATCTGTTATACCTGTTTTCTTACTGACTTCAGTGATGAGTCTACAACCTATGAAATGGATTAATTTTAAGTACTTGTTAATGAGGAGCAGTTTTAGTGAGTCTCAGATCTATTCTGCTGGCACTTACCTTATTGATCTCTCTCCCATATAACCTTCACAGGTAATGCCCGGATGAGTTCATTCTTTTTGATTCATGTATATGTCTTGAAGATGTTATTCTTCCAGCTCATTTTTCTGATACGATAAATGATTCAGGGATTTTGTGTTATATTTGTCACTGTATATTACTTTGTAATTAGGAATAGCTACACTGAATTTTCCACCTATACCTATTTCTCTGATGTATTTTAAGCAAAGATATTATGAATGTAGCACTTTGTGGATTAATTTATTTTCCACTATTTTTTTTCCATAGTTATTGAATTACTTGGCCGTAACTTGTGCCTTAGACATTCCCTGTGACTTTGGAAGGACAATGTGTGCAAGATACATTTGATTGTACTATAAATCTTTAGAAGAGGGAGTTTGATTCTTCTGGTTTATTTGTGCTACCCATAAACAGAATGAAAACTTACGAGATCACCAAACATCAATGGCAAGTGGCAATACTTTCCCATGGGATTTTTCATATCACAATACATTTATAACATTGCTAGGTTTTCCAGATTTGCTCAGATTTAGTTATTGATTCCTGTATGTTATGGGCTGATCTTTAAGATAGTCCAGGCTCATCCGTTTCGGATCTCCTCTGGACTGTGAAAGGCAGTCTTGATGAATGCAATGTCATAAATCAAGGATGGATTTTAATCTGTCTGGTTATAATTTATTGAGTTCTATATGTTACCCTGACTAAGTGTGAATTAATTTATAGTATGTAATTTAGGCTGGTGAATTATTGCCAAATTATAAGACTTCACAACTTGTTGGCCCATTACTAATACTGTATTTTTAATTCATTAGACTATCTCTGCATTAAGCACCATATGGGTTTCAAAAGGTAGTGCTCAGCATTTAGAACCGTGCATTTTCTCATTTAGCAGATTTATAGAACATTCATCTGTGTGAAGAAAGGGTAAACTTAGGAAAACGTAGTTGTTTTACAACAGCGTGGTTCCATAAAAATGTATTTCAAATTAATTTTCTAAGATTCCTATAGTATAAAGACACTTTGCCAAAACTATGAAGGATGAGAATTGCAGGGCTGGTTTAAAATCTAATCCAAATTCTGTTTCATTCTGTGCTATATCTCCATTAAATCTGATTAATGTCCAGGAATAAAAAACCAGATTTATTTTTTGTTATCTTTCGTCTACTAAACAAGGCATGTGTATACTTTTGATTTTTATTTTAAAGCCAGTAATCCACTGGACTAATTGATACCTTGGAACTTCTTTATAATTCAGAACTACCCATGACTCTCAGGAACAGAAACGTTAAAGAAAGGGAAGAAAGCAAATCTTTTAAAGCAATGACCTGATAGTTATCTTAAAACACTTCGTAATCACTTTGTTAAATATGCTATTGTCAAAAAATAATGTATATATGTACTGGTATGAAGTATCAGCTGAATAAATGCAATACGTAAAACAAACAAGTTCTCATCTACATCTTTTTCCTAGCCTCGTGTTTTGTTCTTAGTGCAGTGGGGAAGAGAAATACTACTGTTCTTTCAGAAAAATAATTGGCTAAAATATTGACAACCCTGAATTTTGATTAAGGAGTGTACAAATAATAATTTTAATTGTCATCAAAGAAAAACAAGATTGACATGTCATCTATGGTAAGCACTAGACAATATTAACAGTAGGGCTACACAAAGTATCTATAGGATATTGTAGAAGAGTTAATATGAAGATCTCATAGAGGATGGAGATAAGAGGCCCTGATCCTGCAGATTAAAAAATCATTTGATAACAATAAAAAAAGCTTGTCTAGCTCATCTTAGTTATACTTAAAATGTATTTTATATGAGTTAGATTTATTCTGATTGAAAACTCATCACTTCTTTTATGTTGCTGAATAATTAATGCTGATTATATTACTCTCAGCCCATAGATTTAAAAGACAGAGAAACGCATTGCTACGCTTGCAGTATTGAACCAGTATAACTTGATTTGTCACTGAAGGATCAGAATGTCTTGTAAATGACACAGATTGCCATCATAACGTATTCACAGGAGCTGCTCAATATTGAAAGTAAACATAGGTCTGATCTGCTGTCTGTCAGCAGGTTTGCTGAGAGCAAAACAAATCTCTGAGATAGCCTTTGTTATAAAGTAGAAAATGTGCCAGTAGAAAAAAACTGATTAACAATTTCTGTGAGCAATGATAAAACGACAATTAAACAACATAACATGATGCAGAATTGTAAACACAAGTGGCCAATATCATCCTATCCTATTTAGAAAGGCAGAAATAGTCAGTAAATTATGTAGTTAATTATTGAACTCATTAATTTGGGGGTTGCTGAGGCACTAGCAATATAGTTCAATATCAAAGATTTGTTATTGTTTAGACTACATTGTAAAATCTATTGATTATCTATGTGCAGCATGAGTTATTCTTTCAGCTAATATTTGTGCTCTTGGTAATAGGACACTGCAGCCATGGATTGTAACAGACATTTTAGATCACAGACTTTATGGTTTTCATCTAGGAAAAGTAATAATAAAAAAGCTTTTATATCTTTCACATTTTATTATTTTAAGCCATCCAAACCAAGAATCAATTTTACTTAAATTTTTGCCGTTGCTCTTCTGGGCTGCTCCAGGATTTTATATGAATGATTGTCAAGTCTGTGATAACTAGATATCTAGAATTTAGTTCAGTGGTCTTAGCACAACCACCCAGTACCATTTTAAATGCAAAACATCCATACAGAGCCTACAGATATAACACAAGACCTACAGAACACACATGCCCATTTGGACAGGCAAATAGATGGCATCTGCCATTAAAAATGCTGTCAAACACTCTTAGGCAACTAAATAAAGTTTCTATAGTAGGACTGCATGTTCTTTGCATTCCTTATTTCCCCCAGTAAAAATGAGATGTAATGTAATCAGATATTTAGGACTGTAATTTAGTTTCCCATGTATCTGTGGTTTCATGGAAGCTGAGTGTCAAAACTGCTTGTGTAGCTGGTAGAGATCTCATCCTGGGTTCAGGTACCTTAAAGTGGGCATCTTAATGTACCCTGTCTGATTTGTTGTGCCTCATTTGCTGCGCCAGAAGGAAATGGGTTTCCCGTACATACGTGCACACCTACAAACATTGGTTGCAGTGCAGCTGTCTTGGGTGCAAGACATGAGGTGCTGACATTGAAGGTACACTCATCTTGTTTATATATGTATATATATACATATGCATATATATATATGTGTATATATTTATATAAAATCTAGGTCAGGTGTGAGGGGCTGGTAGAGATGTCAGGAGCTGACACTTCTGCATGTTAACTCACAGGATAAACCCAAGAGGCTCTACTGTGTTGAATGGATCTCCATTGGTGGGAACATGGCTTCATGAAGGGTAATCACTTTAGGAATCTGACTTTTGAAACAAATTAATCCCTTTGCTGAATCACTGTGATATTTGGCATGTATGAATGACTATGGGTGAAACTTACTTAAGGAGAGGTTCACATATGTATGTGACATAGCAATAAAAAAACCCCAAAAGCAGACGAGTGGGATGCACTTTTTGACTCTACTGTGAGCTGTCAACACATTTTTCCTACTTGTGTGAATGCTAGAAGAATAGAAGAGAGAACAGCAGAGCAGAAAATTCAATTTTAAAAGTGGTGTGAAATATGAAACTAAGACTTATAGATAGCACAGGAATGATTGTGATTTATAAGCATGTATCTCATTTTTATTGGAGAAAACAGAGACTGAATACAAATTCAGTGTATTCAGATCACTTTAATAGGTTTTCTCTGTGATCTTTTCACAAAGCATGCAATTTCAAACCCACTGAAGTCAGCAAGAATCCTTTCACTGACCTGAACTGAACAAACTTTTTATCATAATATAAGACACTTATGCATAGATATTTATTAAAGTTGTGATAGCCAGTCTTGGTTTTTCACATTTATTCTGGTTTTTCTACTATTCCTTTCAGTCAGTGACTGACCAGCAGACTTCAGATTGCCTCAGAAATTGCTCGGTGTGATTTGACACTATTTGGTTCTGTGTGTATTTGACATCACTGTTTAGACAGTATTAACTGTACTTCACGCTTTTCCTTACGTATTTTTACAGCCTTACTTAAAAATAAATGTGAAAAAAACCAAACCCATGAAAACTTGTAAAACTTGAAATAAAAGTTACTGAGTCATAGCCATTCAGTGTATAAAATGGGTTAATATTTGTAATATGTGTTTCTCTGTTTTTATTCTAAACTCTAAGTTTCCTTTTGATCCATATGTTGCTTCATTGCCTTCCCTGAAGTGCAACCTTCTCAGGCAGATCTAGGGAATTCCTCAATTTAAACACACATTTTCTGTTTTGAAAACCAACATTTTTTCTTGCCTGCAAGTCATAGATCAAGTCAGGAGAGGATATTTTTCCTGTTTATTTTAACTGCTTTAGTAAAAACTGCTCAGTGTATTTAAGGATTACCACCTAACAAGTGAAATGCAAGTTTGCCCATTCTGGCTTTATTCATTATGCCGTTCTTGAGGCTTAAAGAGGGATTATCCATCAGTGCCTGACGAGAACAGTTCTTGACCATACCAATTGCTAGACCAAACAACACTGTTTAAAATCATGTTGTCATGTGTGTTTGGTACATCTGGTTCCTCTGGAAGACATGAAATAAAACCAGATCTTTTGAATTTTTTAATAGAATGGAAGAGTTGTTTTTGTTGCTTAATGTCAATTTTGCCAATCCATTTAGGATGGTA
This sequence comes from Dasyornis broadbenti, assembly GCA_013397935.1. Lineage (NCBI taxonomy): Eukaryota > Metazoa > Chordata > Aves > Passeriformes > Dasyornithidae > Dasyornis > Dasyornis broadbenti. The sequence continues at coordinate 387,122 of VZRN01003185.1, read as the reverse complement.
AGAGAAATGACTTGGAGTTACTGAGAATATTCCACTTTTTACTGCAACTTGCAAAGTCGTGAGATGAGAGAGCTAATGTATTTATATACATAGACAGATACAATAGGACTTTGCTGTGTTTTGTGACTTAATAATTCAGCTTACAATTATTTTCTGGGTTTTTTTTAAAGCCTGTGCTAAATGTAACCTGCAAAGAAAACATGGGTTATTAATTGTGTTGTAACGTTACTTGTAAGGTGTTTCCCTATATAGAAAAGACAGTTGTCGTAGTTTGTGAGAAGTTTGTCTCCTAAAAAATTCTAATGCAAAAATTCATTTGGGATATATGTAAGTTGTTCTAATGTAACTGTTTTATGTTTTTACTTTAATTTCTTACTTTTTTAAACCTTAAAAGTAATGATTGATTGATTTATTGCAGAAACCTTTGAAATGCTTATCAGCCTGGCTGAGAATTACACAAGCACACTTTTCTGCAATGCCTATAGAAACATGGCTGCTGAGGCTACTGTGCGTGTGCAGGAGTTTTTCACTGATGTTGGACTCTTCTTATTTGGCACAGACACTGGCACAGAGGAATTTGTGAATAGATTTTTTGACACCCTGTTTCCAGTAGTCTACAACCACGTGATTAACCCCGGTCCGACTGACATTTCACTGGAATATGCGGAGTGCCTCCGAGTGGCAAGAAGAGACATCAGGCCCTTTGGCAACATTCCCAAAAAGGCCATAGGACAAATGGGAAGATCACTCTTACCCAGCCGGACTTTCTTACAGGCTCTGAATCTGGGGATTGAAGTGATCAATACAACAGATCACCTGCACTTCTCCAAAGACTGCAGCAGAGCTTTGCTGAGAATGCAGTACTGCCCATACTGCCAGGGGCTGATGCTGAGCAAGCCCTGCATGGGCTACTGCCTCAACATCATCCGAGGCTGCCTGGCTGACATAGCAGAAATTGATCTCCATTGGCGAGGGTACATCCAGTCCCTGGAGGAACTCTCAAAAGCCATGAGCGGAGCCTATGACATTGAGCACGTGCTGCTGAACTTCCATTCACTTGTTAACGATGCTCTGGTACAGGCTCGGATCAGTGGGCCAGAATTATCTGAGCAGGTGAGACGCTGGTTTTATCGACACTTGGGGCAAACATGACAGGAAAAGTATCACTGATAGCTATTATTTGTTTAGCCATTTTTATGGTGAGGAACACGTTTGTATCTGAGTCGGGCTTTATTTGACAATGCAATTTCTAGGAGCACAAAAAATGTTTTTCATGAACATAAGAATATTGTTTGATTGTTATCTTATGTGTGCATAATGATACATATAAACAATCCTTATTTTAGATAATTGGGCCTGCCTTAAAGAACCTATGACTTTGCATATATTATTTCCATAATTTTATACATTTCAGGGGAAGCTGCTCAGTTCATTGTAACATGAACTAAGTCTTTCCTTACACTTAGGAGAAAAAACAAGTTATGTGAGAGCTCTGTTAGGTGTGAATTCATAAAGGGAAGAATTTTAGGATACTGCTATGGAAAGTGCACACTATTTAACTGCACTTCAGGGAGAAAAGCTAGTATATATGTTAATTTATGAAGGTAAGTACCAAAATCTGGATTTTTTTCTGTATTGTATTAAATCCACAATATGTTTCATAAGTGTATTTTTCTCTGTATTCTCACATGCAGACTTCACTGACATATTCTGTGTTTAAGTGGTGGCTCAGATAACTTGGTTTGGAGAGATGCCTTTAGTTTTATAGTACACACGGGTCTGAAGAGGTGTCTGGGTGTCCCTGTGCTATGGCATCAGCTGAGGTGCACCAGTACTTCTAGGACTGCCTCAATATGTGAATAGCTGAAGTTAAAGGAGTGTCTTCTGCTAAGCAGCTGATATGACCTCTGACTATAAACAGCTTGCCCTAACATAATAAAAAGAGGGTTCTTCATTTCATACTAAGACCTAGAGTCTGATAAAATGGGTTCTTCATCATGCTGTAATCAGTGAATAACAGAGTTCATTTCTACAAATTTCCCATTTTATATGCTTTATACCAGCCAGCTACATGAGCCGTAATATCCTGCTGCTCAACTTTCTTGAGAAAAGCTGTCAGTTTTTTGGAAAAGGGCTTTTCACTAACAGTTTGACTCAACAGTGGCTCACTAATGTCTCTCTTATTCCCGAGTTATTTCAGATCTACAGTTGCTTTTAGGGATATACCCTGTTGCTCCTTTGATTTCTCTCGGATCTTTTTTGCCTACCATTTTCAGGAACAAGCTAGAACAAGCAAGTAGAGGTTCAAGGGAAGGACTTGTGTTTCCTATTTCATCCTGGGTCATTTAATTTGAAAAGTTTTAAACTTGGATTTTCTACAGTGAATTGTCATTGGCCCAGACTTAAAAATCTCTCAGCACACTCATGTTTTCAAAATGAAAGTTCTTGCACTCCAAAATAGTATATTTCACTGAATTTTAGTAAAAAATTAAATGGGTGAAGAGCCCTCCACTTAATGTTTTTGTTTAATGGAAATTTCCTATTGATCCAAAATAAAGTGCCTTATTTTGATACTCCTGAAAACTCTGTGCCTTCCTTCTCCCCTTCCTTCATTCAATGCAAGGAATACTAAATTTTCTTATGTAATTATATATGTTGCCAGTGTCTTTGTTCGAAGATCATGTGTTTACTTCTGTTATGTTAAAATCGTCCTATATATAGTCACTTCTCTACTTCAAAACCCACATACTTAATTTTTGACTCAAGCTGCATCAGACCTAGACATTTCTTCTACTTAATTTCTCTGTTATAATTGACCAGTCCTTTCTGTCTTTGAGCTCTAATTTGGTCAAATAAGACTATAATGCAATGATCCCTTGAAACATGGTGATCTAGTCAGTATATTTCATATTTTCCCATTTATTAGGTATCAAGACAATTCTGACATGTAATAAATACAGTCTTTCAGCTTTAAGAGGCAGAGGACATGAATTCCATTGAAATTGGCTCATTAATATTTATCTTAAGAGTGACTCATGAACTGTTTCAAGTTTTGATAAGCAATTAATGCATCAGTGACTCTAACAGACAGGGAAAAGATGATTATGAGCAAGCAAATAATGGCTTGCTTAGGCACGCAGCAGTCTCTGCAGTTTTAAAAGTGAATTTCGTTACATTTTGTGAGTTTTAAGAAAGCGAACAGAGAAAAAATTGTCTTTAAGTATTTGGAAGTATTATAGATAATTATGCAAGTGTTAATGTGAGAATCTACAGAGTATCCTGCTTAATGATACATGTAGTTGTGCAGGTTTTTTATTCATTCATATGTATGTTTGTGTAAATAACCATATGTAAAGGATTTTTTCTAACACTTTGCAGGAATATTTAAATCTGATGTATGTTCATGCTCTAAGCTCTGTGTGGTGTGGAAAGAACACTATTGCCTATATAACGTGGCTTCCTTTTACAAAACTCTTTTTTTCCTAGTGATTTTCAACTTGTTCCCTTTTCTGCTTGGGTCAGCAGAGCAGTGCCACACTCGAGTTTGTCTCCAGCTGGAATTTGTCTTTCCCTTTCTACTTCCTGTTTCAAAAACACCTTTAATTCCTGCCTCCCACAGCTCTGCTGACTGACAAATAAGTGCAGAACCTGTTCATCATCTCGATACCTGTGCATTATGTGATGCTATTCTGCAGAATCTAGTGGAGGTGTGTGGGTTGCGCAACTACTCATGGATTTATGTATTTTCACACCCACGTATTGTCATATATTTAATGCCACTTCTGTTCCTAGGTCTATATATATATATATGCATTTATCTACTAGTATTGCTCAGTGCGTAGTGTACCCTATGCTTTTTAGCTGGAACAGGAATTTTTTAGCAAACATCTGTGTGAATCCTCATGCAGATAGAGTGCAATGAAGGTTTAAGAGAATTGCGTCATATCAAACAAGAACAGTGTGCATTATTAGGATAATGTGAAGAAGGTATGTAGTTCTTAGACACTGGGTAACAGCTAAAAGTGCCTGTTGTTACAGAGCCCCTTACAAACTCATCCTGTGCTTCTTTTGTGCTTGGCCTGAGTTGCCACATGCTGGTCTCTGAGCTTATGTATAGGCAAGAAAATCCCCATGGAGGGCACTGTACAGCCTGATGAATGCACATGAATAGTGCATAAATGCTTTATGACGTATTTAAGCCTTACATACATGTAAAAAAAACCCCAAAGCAAACTGAAGCTCCTCAACAAACCAAAAAACAAGCAAGCAATAAACGCATGGAAATTTGTTTACGAGTTGTAATAAATTGTTTCATGTCACCACCATTTTGTTATCCAAGGCACTGTCAGTGTTAAGATAGAAGGACAAGGAGAAAGATTTACAAAGTTTTGGTATGGATGGAGCCTACTATGTCCAGCATAAGAGCGTCTTTCCACTCCCTTTATGTATGGATTAATGGCACAGCCCCAGGCCATGGGAAAGCAGTCCCCTGTGTCATTTACAGTGTGATTCAATAGCAGCTTAAGCCAGTCTCACCCTGGATTGCCCAAGTCCTGCTCTGGCACCGTCCTCAGCTCTCTGTTCCCACCCCTTTCCCTCTGTGCATTCTGCCCTGGCAGCTGGAAGTCAAGCTGTTTGAGGGAGCTGTCTGTGCTCTTAGCCATAGTTTTGTTTTGGTGTTTCAAGACTTGTGCTGCCGTGCATTGGGTTACCCGCAGGTGAGAAGTTCACTGGAGTGGAACAAACAGGGGACCTGAGAGGACGGGAAATGGGGCTGAGGTCAGGCAAAAGATGAAGGAAAAGGGGAAAGGAAAAGGAAGCGGAGAGAAGAGAAAGAGAAAATTCACAGGGCTTTATAGTTAAATCTTCCCTGTGAACTTTGCATACAAGTATTGTTCTTGATTCCCAAAAGATCAGTTGTGTCTGAGTTTAATATTGAATGAAAGAGATGAAAAAGAATATTGATTAGTTGTTCATTGGCTATTCTGAGCACTGATGATTTTGGGATCTGAAGGAAAATTAAGTATGTGACTGTGATACTAAAAGATATATATGCATATAAAAATGTGGGAATCAGAAACACCACATTAAAAAAGTAAGGTCACATGAATTCTGGAATTTCTTTATTTTGAAAGTGAGGAATTTGACCTACAGGTTTGGTAAAATTCTAGTACGTACTTTTATATGTAATATAAGCCTACAAAATTTCAGAGTGGGATTTTCAAAAGCAGTATGTCTTCACTGTGTTCTAGCAGTTTTCCAAACTGTATAACTGTTTATGAGAAAAATATCAAAATTCTGGAAGCTCTCAAGTCCTTTCATCTCAGTCTAATCATGAAAGAAAATCTAAGTTATATGTTGTCTAAAAATTAGGCATAATTACGTTCTATTAAAAGAGACTTTTGTCTTGCTTTTTTTTAATCAGCTGTCTTATATTGGAAAGAAAGCAAAATCTTGTGGCATAGAATGCTAGCAGAAAGAAGAATTTAATAGACTGTGTTTAGAGCTTTATTTTTCTTACTGATTATTTTTGCTGGAAATGACTAGCTATAAACAGCCAGAACTGCTATAATAAAATGATGTCTCCAAAGAGAGTAAGAAGGATGATAGAGGAAACTACAGGTCAGTCAGCCATACCCTGGAGAGGTAATGGAGTAACTAATCCTGGATACTATTCCAAACAAATGGAGAAGTTGTTGATTAGTTGTAATGGTTAACCTACTTGATGCCCTTGATAGGACAGCCAAATTGATAGGATGGGGGTACAGCAATGATGTGTACTTCAACTTTACCAAAGCGTTTGAGACTGTGTCCTACAACATCCTTAAATACAAACTGTCAAAATGCCCAGTAAAGAAGACTGAAAAATGGATGGGTGGTTGTGCCCAGAGGATTGTCATTGGTAGCTCGAGGTACAGCTGAAGGCAAGTCATTAGTGTTCTGACCCCCAGGGGTTGATACTGGGACAGATACTCTTTAATGCCTTCATTAATGGCCAGGTGATGGGACAGAGTTCCCCCTCAGCAAGTTTGCAGACAATGCAAAACTGGGAGAAGCAGCTGATACACCAAATTGTGCCATTCTGAGGGACCTTGTCAGGATAAAGAACTGGCCTGAGGGGAATCTGACAAAGTTCAACAAAGGGAAGTGAAAAGTGCTGCACCTGAGGAGGAATAACCCCATGCATCAATAGCTGCTGGAGGCTGGGAAGCAGCTTTGGAAGAAAGGGTGTGAGGCTCCTGGAGGACACCAAGTTGAGTATGAGAAATGGACCTGCACAGTAAAGAAGGCCAACAGCCTCCTGGGTTTCATTAGGAAAAGTGTTGCCAGCAGTTTGAAGGATGTGATCCTTCCCTTCTCAGCACTGCTGAGAACACATCTGAAGTGCTCTGTCCGTTTCTGGGCTGCCCAGTACAATAAAGTTATGGAGTGACTGAAGTGAGTTCAGCCACAAAGATGAATATGAGACTGGAGCATCTTCTGTATATGGAGAGGCTGAGAGGGATGGAACTGTTGAGCCTGGAGAAGAGGCTCAGGGGGAATCTTATCCATGTGTATAAATATATGTTATGAGCCAATGAAGAGGAAAAAGCCAAGCTATTTTCAGCCTTGCTCACTGGCAGGACAAGAGGCAGTGGGCAGAAATCAAAACCCATGAAATTACATGGAACAGGTTGTCCAGAGAGGTTGTGGAGTTTCCATCCTTGGAAATATTCAAAACCCAACTAGACATGAACCTGGACAACCAGCTGTATCTGAACCTGATTGAATTGGGATGTTGGGCTATATGACCTCAAAAAATCCCTCCAAACCGAAATAAATCTGTGATCCTGTGAAATGATTTAGAAGGTTGGTGCATCAGGGGAATGTTCTTACCGAGGAACCAGCCATCTTTACCTCAGCAGCTGTGGTGGGATAGGACCCACATACAGGCATCATGGACAAGGCAGGAACTTGTCTTGTTCATGGTATTCTTCCCGTGCGGGATGTAGACACTGGCTTCATCTCATGGCTGGTGAACGTTGCCATGCAAGTGTGTTGCTAAAACTGAACCTTCACAAGTCAGTATGCACTGTCTGTTTATCTCACAGATCTCTGGTCAAAGTGAAAGAATTAGTTGCTCCTTATACGATCTCTAAGCATGAATAAAATTCCCCACAACAGGGTGATGGCCTGGTGGTTCTCAAAGGAAGTGGTAGCCAAGCTGTATCTCAACAGTAGTGCTTTCATTCTCGAGAGAAGTGGAGGTATTGATGATAAGCTATGGAGGGAAAATGAGCTTTGGTTTAAAGATTGCGCAGACACTACCTAAATTTGACATTGTGGAAAAATTAATTGTATTGTTCCTGTCACCAGACTATATATCTAGACTCAGCCTTGTACTCCCTTAGCTTTCAGCAAGTGTGTGTTCCCAGTACCAGTTTGTGAAAGACAACTCCCAAGTAAACCATGTGCTATATAGTTCTTTCATACTTTAAAAAAAAAAAAAAAAACAAATCCAGAAAAGCCCCAGCCCCCTAGCATTTTCAGCAAAGCAGATTTTGGAATAAAATTGTGGAGTTCTGCCTGAAACTTTTGACATATGACTGTGCCATCATTACTTTGCTGAATTTAAATTACTTGATAAATTGATGAATTTAAATTACTTCACAAGATCGATAGAAACTGATATGTGGAAACTGCTGAACAGTAATTGGATTTAAAGTCTAATACAATTGCGTTCAAAAAGAAGGTTTGATATCTAACTTAACATGGAGTTGAAGACCATCACCCTCCCTTTTTCTGCATTCAGATATGCATCCAGCTGTAGCTGTGAAAAACTGAACTGCTTGTATAATACAGTATGGCATATTTTTATACATGTCATTTTTTTAGTGTAGTATGAAGTAAATCTATTGCAGTCATGACCTCCATCTAATTCAGATACTTCTAGTGTTGTATTTCACTTCTTGTTTCATCATGATAGCAGCTCCTTGCTGCTATCAAAAAGCTTTCTTCTGAAGCTAAACTGGGTTTTGTTCATCAGAAAAGAGAATGAAGAACTTTGAAAACAAAGTGAAAATCACCAAATCAAGTGTTGACTTGTTTGTAACTAATGAAAAGTTGTTTTCATTAAATAGTAGGCTTTATTCCTACCTGAACATATGTAGCAGTTGGACAGCTCTTCCATCTTTTTTGGTTTGATCCATGCTTTCCACGTATTTCGGTAGCTTGTACTTACTGAGGTCTGAAGTATTACCCTTATTTCTGGCATCTATACCACACGCTGTATATTACCACAGATGCCTGTGCTGTTTTTTTTTGTAACTCAAATCAGTGTTTATCTCGCAGCAAGAAGATACCTGCTACAACATTTAACATTAAAATTGTGATAATCACTTATTAGAACATTTTGTGTGTTGGAATGGCAGTTGTATGCCTAATGTTGCTGGATTTTCCTCAAAATTGGTGTCCTTTTACAGTGCAATTTGTCTACTTTTTTTATAATGTCCCTTAGAAACAGGGCTTGAAATCATGCATAGAATATTGGCAGAGGTAATAACATGCATAGTTATGCACACATTGTGGAAAAATGGGTTTTAGGGTTGTGATCTGTTCCTTTCATTTATCCAGGCATTGCTTCTTAATGCAAATTGGAAAGACAAAATATGTACACATTGCTGGACATACACTTGCTAATGTCCTGGTTGTCTTTTATTTTAGGGTTTATGATACACTGGCAGATGTGTGGCAAACACTGGAAGCACTTGTTTCCTTCAAGAACTTTTTAAACATAATAGCAGAACATGAAGCCATGAAATCATGACTATCTAAACAAAATCAGTTGCTATGTTCCTTAGCTTCTCAGCTTTTGGTACCACTTTCAAGATACATCCTTTTCTATTCCTCTTCTTTTTTTTTTCCAATTTCCCTTCCATTTATGGAAATGATGGAGGACATATTTCTCACCCTTGGTGAGAAGACATTTAAATCTAGTGTCAAGTTCATGTCTCACACATTTCTGAAAAGTGTTTTTTTAAAATTCGTTTGCCAAATTGCCCAGATTCCTTCCCTGTGTCTCCTACAGTGCAGTTCCTTGTTGTATGGGCTGCATTTGCACTAGCAAAGTGTTATGGACTGATGACAATCCCCAGTCCCTGGCCCCACTGCAGCACCTGAGGGACTGAGGGGCGACAGAAGAGCTGGAAATGAAGGAATGAGATTTACCTTGAGATGATGGAGGGGGGAGCTATGAAGAAGGTGTTTCTTGTTTGAACTTTTGTTTACCACCATCCTAATCTATTTTTGATTGGCAGTATATTAGTTTGTCTTCTCCAAGCTGAGGCTGTTTTGGCCATGACATTAATTGGTGAGTTATCTCCTTGTCTTTATTTTGGCCCACGAGATTTTTCTTCTTGTTTTTCTCCCCTTATTCTGTAAAGGAGGGGGAGTGAGAGAGCAGCTGGGTTACCAACACACACATGGCTTTGGCAAGCAATGCTGAGTAGTGCAGGTTTACATGAGGTATGTTCAGTCTGGACTGCCAAGTAAATAATGTGGGAATATATCATGGTATGCATTATGCATTCGTATTTAATGTGTTTTGAGCAAATCCACTTCACAATTTGAAAGTACTTGAATCTTATGTTAAATGTTTCCGTTTTTCTGCACTTCCTTTTTAAGACTGAGATTTGTTATGTCAGGAAAGCATAGGATTTTTAATATAGCTTTCCTTTTTTCTCTTTTTTTATAATAGAAGGTTAGGCAGAATTTGGACAAAATGCATAGATCTGAAATGGCTTTTCTCTTTCCATTGACTGCATGGGGACATCGAGATCAGAAAAATGTAGAATAAGCAGTCTGGGTTGCCATGATGTTCTGGGTTTAGGTGATATGATAGATATCTAACTCTGCTTTGGCACAATGGCAAGCTTGTCTCAATGTGCCCACTGGGCACCTGGACTGAAAGTAAGGAAGATTCTCTGTGAGACAGAAAATGCTGCAGTCTTGATTCTTCATATTTGCAAAAAGAGAAGAAAGGAGACTTTTCACTCCTTCCCCAAAGCTGAGTGGAAAGCATGAAGAAGTGTAAAAGAGCACTAACAATCCTTTCTGTAAGCTGTGTTTGGTTTTTTTCTGTGCTCTTCATTTTTCATTGTGAAGCAGAATAACTGTTCACAAAGAAAGGTACTGAGCTGAGCAGACTTCTGGTATCTCTGTTGGTCTTTAAATCACTACCAGCCCTTTGTAATGAAAGAGAAAAACTTTGTTGAGGGCAAATCCAGAGATTTTGAAGCAAATGAGCTTTTTGGACTGTTTTGGTCCCTGAAATGATATGAACATGTATGAATAAGTGACTGTCTTGTATGTCGCAAAACGTCTTCAAAAGAAACAGTTATTGCCAGGTTCAAAGAAGAGATGAGGAGGCACTGAAACACTTAATATACAGATACAGGAAGAAAAACACTGATCTCGTAAGCTGTAGTTTGGAATGGGGAAGAAACACGTAGGTTCTCTGAAATACTGACTAACTAGATAGTGGGGTTTTCCCTCCTTTTTTTCTGATGTTTTTTGATTCTTACTATCATCAAAAGGTGACCCTCCAGTTATACAAAGAGTTATTGACCGTATCTTACGCTAAATGAAAAAATCCATTATGACTGTTAATTTAAGTGGACATGAATTCATTAACTTACATACTTTTGTTACAGAGTTTTGCAAACAAAAATGCTCTGCTCTTCACAATACTGGAACATAAATTGTAGCCTGCCATAAATTATAAACACATTGTTCAGATATGCTGATGAAGCCAGCTTGTTTTACTTTCACTAATTCTTTATATATTGTAAATTGTAATATGTTTTTTGTTTTGAGTGAGTTTTGAGTTTTGAGTGAGTTATGTGCCTGATAAAGGTTATATAGCCCCAATTCTGCTTTCATTGACAATCATATTTCTACTGAATTTCTTTTGATTTACACAGGTGACCCTGAATATTCTTAGACCTAGATTTAAAGAACAATTCTGCCTGTGTCCTGCAAGACAGCAGAAGGTTAGCCCTCTGTGTCAGAGCTATACTTGCTGGGCACACAAAAGTAAGGAGTAATAAAGTGTATTTGAACCACAGGAAAGCATAAATAAATCAGTCCAACTACACACAAACAGCTGATCTTTGGAAAGGGCTACTGCCGGTTTTATATAATTTCTTTTCAGAGGAGAACCGCAGAGTGTTTTCACTGAACATAAATGAAACACCTTGGCATCCACTGAAGCAGATTTGGATTGGGAGAGCTGGCAGCCTCTCATAAGAAGCAGTTTTTGTTGAACTGCCTTTGAAGAGTTTGAACTGGCAGTGCTGTGTTCTGGCTACAGGGTAACTTGGCAGAGAACATTAGGATTTCCCCTGACATCAAGTAATTTAAAGTAAAAAAAAATAATTTCCTTCCCTCCCAGCTCCATTCAGGAGGAGAAACTATTTTTACAGCCAGACTTGCGGAGTGTTAGTCCCTCATGAATGGAGCAGCAGAATTAAAACCATTTACGACTTTAGTAATTAAAGACCAGAAGACACAAATTAAAAGTATATTAAATAGCTCATATTTAATGGGCTCTGAGATTTTATTTTGCAATCCCAACATGCAAACTTATGAAGGAAAGCAGAGATAATTAAACCTTGATAAGATATGAGAATAGTCTCAAGAATTTGGACAGGAGTACTGATTTTGATAGATGTAGTGGTAGGAGGAGGATACGAGACTCAGTCATGTGAAATTTGGGGATTGTAGCTCCTAGAATCCAACAGCTTGAACACCAGTCTTTTACAAAACCGTATGAAAAAATTCTGATTATAAAAATCTGGTTTGCAAACTCTTTGCATTTTTGTCTCTTTCCTAGGTCTTGACTGAAGAATTTGTAGAGTCACAGAATGGTTTACGTTGCAAGGGACTTTAAAGATCATCTAGTTCCACCCCCCTGCCATGGACAGGGACTCTTTCCACCAGACCAGATGTTCAAGGCCCCATCCAGCCTGGCCTTGAATACTTCCAACAATGGGGCATTTCCCCATGGCACTGATGCTGCACTTGTTCCAAACCAAGCAGAATTATTAGTTCAGTATCTCCACGTTGTACTTCAATTTATATATCACAGAAAATTACTTTCCTTTTATTTCCAGCATGTAATCCTTTAATTTTTTTCCTGAGGAGGCTCCCGCTGCTTTGCTGGTGGGTGTGCATTCTGTATATCTGCAGTTTATGTTTAGTTTTCCTCAATACCACCTCGTTGGGTGTGAGACAAACTTTTACGTTTCACAAGTTTTCTTTGAATTGGATTTGTCCTTTTTGAGCTTGAAACCACTTCCAGCTCTATCTCACTTGAAAAATTATAACTGCATATTTTCATGTGTCACCTGAAATTTTAATTTCAATTTTGAATAAAATTTCTTTGAAAGTATCATTAGCTGACAAGTCTGTTTAAGGTTTGTCTTGCAGAGTATTCTAAATTGTTTAGTAATTTGAGCAGGCATTATTCTAAGTGTCAGCTTAGCTCTCTAATTCTCTAGGCTTTTGTTCGCAACGTTTTCCTCTTCACTTGTCATGGACTTCTCCTGCAAATTCTATAGAATGCTTAAGCCTAGGTATGAAACTTGTAATCTGCCACTGTAACTCTGGAGCTTGCTTGTTTCTGTATGTCTGAGACATATTGTTAGAGTGAAGTAGTCACAGACAAAGAAGACAAAATTTGCAAAGAGAGCAAAGAAAATAATAGAGAATTTCTTCTTGATTTTCCTGCGTTGCAAACCCTGGTGGTACTCCACTGCTCTGTCCTGAAACAGTATCATATGAACATCTTTCCTGTTCTGAAGGAAAAGCAGGTGTTTGGTACCTCATACTTGCTCTCCTTGTTTTCAAAACCCTGGATTTTGTCTCAGTAGGGAATACTTTAATCTCCCATGCCATGTGCACTTTCTCATACATCAAAATGCATTTTTCTTTGAAACAGAAGTTTGATATTAAATGAGCAACTGTTCCAAGAAAAAGAAACAAAAAAAAACCCAAACAAACCCCAAACCAATAGAAGGCTGCTGAAGTTATTGGGAATACTGAAATGCTGATGCTCCCTCTCGTGGTTTAACTGAAGTAAAACAAACCAAGGAAACTGTAGCAGTTTAATGCATTGTTTTCCTTGATCAATATCTTGGTAGTTTGGTTCATATTCTGTTGCTGGAAATGCTGGTGACTCATCAAGAATCTTTTTCTAAAAGAAAATATTTACTTGTGTATTTCTAGAAAAAAAAATAAAATTAACCACAATTTTACTTGTAACAAATATATTTCCAACCATCCTGATATTTCATTCTAACTTTGTTTTAGAGTTACTAGATTTCAGCTGTCCATTTGCTCACAAGTGTTTGAGGGGATTTAACTGTAAGGAGTGTGGCAAATTTGTGGTCTGACAGGTAGAACTGAAAGTCAGACTAATCACTAACTAAAGCATGCATTAAAAAAAAATCAGATTATGACACAGCTCGTCACTGAGACTGTGCTGTGCATAGAGGAACAAGGGAGAAGACACCTCTCTGGATATAAAACTTCTCGGGCTTTTACTCAGATTTAGCTAGGAACCAGAACCAGGAGTCTGAAAATTGCCCTTTCCTTTATGTGTAACTCTTTCATGTTTGTTTTGGTAAGTTTAGCAAGCACTGGAAGTTTTTGATACATACGTGTATATATCTCTACAATTTCTGGTAAATGGGGTATGTGTCGAGGGTTCATTAGATTGATCCACTCTCTCAGACTTGTAAGGCATCTGTGTGGCCATAGTCCCTGCAGGCATTTAAACTTGAGTGTAGTGGGACTTGGTAAATCTAGTTTGAAGTGCACCACAGGACTGTGCATTCAGTTTGCTTCAGTAATTTGATGTAAAATAATTTCAGTAGAAATGCTGAGGTCGGAAAGAACCATTTGTATAGTGGGGAAAAAAAGTAAAAGCCACAAACTAAAACCAAAACAAAGAATGTGACATTTCTCGTACTGAGCATGTGAACTTAAAGGACAGTGTCCAACCATTATTGTGCAATCCTGTTTAAATATAAAGGTTTATAATGCTCCAGTTTTCCAAACTGTAAGTAATCAGAAGTAGACATTCTAAGGAATCGCACAAAGCAAAATCAAACTGCCATAAAGTTCATGTGTGGCACTAATTGCAATTTAGCTGTGTGGTTATTACAAGAGTTTTTAATTAACTCAGTCATCATACTGTGGCATACAAATTGTGCATAATAGCAGCATGCTGACGATAATCACAATAGGTTTATCTGAACTGTGAAAATCAGGAGCTTTACAATTTTTTGAGGTTTCTTTTAATGCTCTTAAAAATTATGCGGTATTTAAGAACATTTCAAAAAAAAAAAAAAAAAAAAAATCCTAGCAACTTGCTGAGGCTTGCCTGTTTTAAAATTTTGTAGAAGTCTTTAATCCTTCCTGAAATTTAGTAAGATGTATTTCACTGAATTGTATTTGTGATGATTTTTTCAGTTTCACTTTTCTATTTTTAATCCCCTTTGAGGATCATTTTACACACTCTTCTGTTTTTGAAGCAAAAAAAAAAAAAAATTGCTCAGTTTGTGGAAACATTGAGGGAATACCATTCCAATGAAACTGGAAGATGGTAAGAATACGTTCTGATCAGATATTGCAGCAAAGTGGCCATTTATTAGTTCATTAAGGCAGTGAGAGCACTGCCCTTCTCTCAAAGTTATTGCCAGTCTTGAGAGACTGGAATCGTAATAGCACTGAGGAATTTTTCATTTGGAAGGGTAATTTTGCAGCCCAAAGACTAAAAATTAAGAAACAATGTAGCTAACGAATATAGTTGTAGTCCTTCAAAACACACAGGAAATAACACCAGGTGGTGTTACACTTACCACATGTACTCCTTCCTGTAGATATAAAGTATGCATTAAAAAAAAAAAATAAAAAGCAGACATTATTATGGAAATAGTATTTATCTCTGTTTTAGACTATTATCAGCCTTGTACTGGGAAATGAGATAGTGACATATTTTGGTTATAAATTATTTGGCTTACAGGCAGAACAGGCACCTGAAAGCAAGATAAGAGTACATGACCTTTTCACGTGCGCAAGTTTACTGAAGAAACTAGGTGATAATGAACACTGGGCTAGTGAGGGAGGCAAAGGTAAATTTGTCATGCATATAAAGTTAATGGTTTAAACATGACATAAAAGTGACAGACACTACTGAACAGTTGAAAAACTCCAGGCTGGGTTCAGCTGGGTGAGCAATGTGAGCATGATGTACCTAACACAGAAAGAAGAACCAACACCACACAAAGACAGTAGTCCCAGAGGTTTAAATATTAGAGATATGAGAAAGGTAACAGAGATGCTGATATCACCATGGTAAATGCTGAAGTAGCTCATCCTTCAGAAACTATGTCTGAGTAAGTAAGTGACTGCTAAAGAGCTAATTTTTGCTGCTGTTCTCGTTAACAGAACTGAGTTCTCAGCAGTATGATTACTGTCGTGCATATCTTTGTGAGAATGGCATAGGTGTATATGGTGCTGTTCAAATGCTTTTTATGAGAATTTTCCGAACTTTCCAACACTGGATAAGAAATCAGTTCATAAAAAGACATTTCAGATAATTGCTGGCTTTTAATGTTATTTTTATATACAAAGTTTACAAAAGTTTATAAAGTTATATAAAGTTTTTAATTTTTAAAAAAGATTTTGTATTTGAAACTAAGGTTTGTGTTTACATGTGTCAATGAATGCAAATTTTGTAATATTGTTAGTTATGCAAGGCATCTAAGAACTGCAGCAACCTAGACACTTGACCCATGCCTATCATGAGACGGAGCCTCTTCCCAAACATCTGGATCTGACTCTCACTTTCTGTTAAACCCTTATTTTTATTCATGGTAAGACAAACAGTAGTTGAAGAGTTCATGGCAAGCTGGAACTGAGGCAACTCAATCAATCAGTTGCTTTGTCATGAAAGCTGATCATAAGCATAATGTTTCCCATGTCACAGCAGTGAGCATAAAAAAATATGATCAAAGTGGGACAAGTAAAAGGACAAAACCATTCTGTGTCTCTGGTAGATCTCCATTATATTGGCATAGAGTGGCGGATGGGATAAGCTGCTACAGAGGCTGGCGCTGAAGGAGCAAACTTGCATAAGGGTGCATGAAGCCTAGAAAAAGTGTAGAGACTTACAGGGGGGAAAATGGGAGTCCAGTTAAGCTGGTGGATTGTGCCTAAATGTGTTCTGAAGAGATAGTGGGGGAAAAGGTGTGACGGAAGTTTGAAACTGAATTTGAAGACAAGAAGGAATGTAGTAAGGTGTTGTCCAAAGATACACTGCATCTAATAGGAAATGGTGAATATTTCAAGTGATGTTCCAGGTGTAATCCCTTTAAGGACTTTAGTCATATGTCCAGAGACAATTGTCCTGCAGGTAAGTTCATGCATGTCATTTGAGGGAGATTTAAACTATAACTTGCCTGCCTGAGCTGTGGCATGTGAACCACAGCCTAAAAGGACTTCCAGCTTTCACTTTCAACTTTACCCTCAATTTCACATCATAAGGTGAACACTAATTCATGTGTAGTAATAATGCTGATTCTTTCTTCTTTTCACTGGCCTAAGCAAGTACATTCAATGAGTCTTTCATTATCACCACTTAACACCATGCATGACAACAAACTCATTAAAATTAGATGTGTTTATTCTATTTTAAATTCTAAATGTATTTCTTAACCAGGTTTATGGCAGTTCTTAGTTGAAAAGATGGTCCCTAAGACTTGCACTACTCTAATGCATGATGATTACTTGAAAATGAGATTTATTCACTGTGTCTGTTCTTACATGTGGGGATAAAAAATGCAATAGGAAGCAATAATCCTTGTTGTGTAGCATACACACTCCTTCCTTTGTATAGTAGCATTTTGAATATGTTTCTGCTTCAGAATTGGATCCCTATCTTAGAGGCCACATTAATCTCCTCTCTCCCTTTTTCTCTGTACAAGTTGACTACCTACTGACTACCAAGTTTTCATATACAGTGTTAGTTTTTCACCAGTGCTAGCTTACGCAAATGCATGCTGTTCAGTCTGCTTAATATATCTTGTCTGATATGATTACAAGCATAACTGTCTCTTATTTAATGTATATATAGCTCTAATTATTTTTATTCAGTGACTAGGAAGAGTAATGAGCTATGAATCTGAACTGATACTCTCTTTCATACAAAATGTTCAGTATCACATTTTACAAAGAAGCAAATGAGAGTTCTTGTCAGTTTTTATCTATTGACATCTAGAGTAGAAAGCCAGACATAAAATTCCTTGATATTTTCAATATCTGTGGTCCAAGATCATTAAACTTATATCTTGGGTCATTACCTTAACATCTTGCAATGTTGTAATGCAAGTTTCACCATGCGAACTGTTCACTGTATGCTTTGTGTAACTGGGCTGAACATGCCATAATAATTCATCAACCCTGAAAGAAAGCACAAAGTTCAATGCATACTAAAAATGTGATTGGGATATATTACAGAGAAAAAATGGAAATACGCTGCTGTTCACAACACATCGTATTGTCTGAGGTTACTGATACTGTCTTCATAATAACATACTTCCCTTATGGGAAAAAAAAGCCACAATCAGTAAAATACATGGTGGCTTTCTTATCCACTTGGTATACCTTAAAAAGGAATGCTTTTATTACTATAAAATGACTAATTATGTATTTACTGCATTCATTATGGATACAGTGTTGCAAAGTATGATAATTAATTATGCTTTTCTTAGGTTAGTCTACAGATCTTTCTTATTATAATGTATTGAAACTGAGTTGAGAGATGCATAACAATTGTTGCTTACATGTATTCTTTCCTTCTTCTTGTGGCTGTTTTTCCTTTTAGGTGAATAAGATATGTGGTCCTCCTGTAAGGAAGCCTAAACAGTCTCCAGGTTGCTCCTTTGATCAGAACAAAGATAATAAAGGGTTGAAGATGTTCTCCAGAGACAGTGAAGAAACACTCTCCAAGAGAAGAAAGTAAGACATTAGTTTTACAGCCAGAAAGAAAGAATAAAGTAAGCCATTAATTTTACAACAGAGTAGATTATGCTCAGTGCAGTGGCATTCATTATTAGAGAATGAAGTCTCCAAAGAATGAAACATTTTAGCAATACAGTCTACTCTGTTACATTTTGGAAAGAGTAATTTCATGACTAGATTCTGTTTTCGGAAATAATGGACATATGACCATAGTCATTTGGTGTGGTTTAAAGTATTAATGAGAGTGGATAACATTGATAGAAGATGAATGTTAGTTCTGTGTGTAATTTTTCAAATTACATGTAACTTTACGTATCAGCAGGAAGTATTAAATCTGACAAAAAGTGAGTGTAACTTTTTACAGAAGACTGTTTGTACAAGCTGATTAGATAGAAAAAATTAATGACTTTTCTTACATACCTTTCTACTGTAAAAAATGAGAACACTAAGCATTTGGGACTAAATCTTCAAAGCCTCGTTCAAGCAAGACCTGCTGATTTTTCTTCTCTGGCTCTTTTGCCAGTATATAGTGAATTGAAGTGACTGCAGAGGCTTGGAGATTTCATTTAAACCTGGCTCAGCATTGCAGGGTGAACTTTGTGCAACTGCATAAGTTCAGGTGTTTGAGCTGCCAATACAGTCTGTGGAAAGGAGTTCTCATTTTAGCTGCCCACACATCTACAAGCATCCAGTGCCACTCAAGGATACCCTGGGCTATTCCAACAGATCTTGTCCGGCCAAGAAGGATGCAGGTGTCCTGTAAGTTGTATCATAGAGTTCAAGCCTGACAGAGTTCAAGAAGCATTTGATCAATACTCCAGGCACATGGTGCGACTCTTGGGGATGGTCCTGTACAGGGCTAAGAGCTGAACTCAGTGATCCTTGTGAGTCCCTTCCAACTTAGCACATTCTGTGGTTCTGTGATGGCTTCCAGCTTTTTGCAGATATTTTAGGTAGCTGAAGGAGTCTCAAAGGCCAGTCTATATTTAGACAAGTTAATCAGGTCTTCAATGACCGTAAGTAGTAGCAGCACTGTAAGGCATTAGGAGTGTTGCGGTTAAGACTAAAGGCTCCATTATGCAAATAAATTACAAAGTTAAAATCAGAAATTTCATTTGTCATAGTGTTTGCTAAAATACAGAGAAGTTTTCTTTGTCTTCTTTCTCCTCTCATTTCACTGTGTAGTGCAGAAGGAAACAGAAGTGAGAGAATTGCAGAGAATAGTTGCACACTCCTGATGTCTGGAGAAGAGAAAGTGCCTCTGAGCTTCATAGGCAGACCATTCTTCTCAGCGTAAGGACCTTCATTTACTAAAGAGTAGAGAAAAAAAAAAACCAACCCAAAATATGGATACAGGTTTTTGAAAACAGTTGGGAATAGAAAGATATGCAAACCACAAGTTTGCTTTAACCAGCACAGAAGTTCTTCAGGGAGTACCCATTACACACACATCCATTACATTAAGCAAGTTCTTGATGTTTTCTGATTTCTAACACTCTCTAAACACAATACCGTGTTCTAAAATCTCACTTAAACCAGGACTGTTCCATGTTCCAAAGCACAGAGCACTGGATTGGCTTCAGGGAGATTGCCTCAGAGACCTTAAGGGGCACGAGAGGCAGTGCAGCACACAAAGCAACATCGTTTTCCCTTCCCTCTCACCTGCCTGAGATTCTGGAGAGACTTCGTGACATGCAAACTCTGCACCAAAAAGGGGGAAGGGAAGGAAAGTTTGAGATGCACTGACACAGGTTTCAGTTTAACAACTTCATAGTTGATATCATCTGCAGCTGCTACCTCCTGGATCACCTCCTTCCTTGTTAGTCACAATCATTTTACATTTCACTTTATATTCCCATAGCAACTGTAAGAACCTCACATGGAAGTGTGATTTCAGCAAGTGCTTGCAGCCTGCTTTTAAGGAAGTGCTCTTCTCTAACTCCACCTTGTTTACCTCCTGTGGTACTCCTGTTTTCCAAATGCATTTCCAGGTGAAAGTTGACATTTTGAAGTACATGGTGGGCTGCTGCTGCCTGAACTTTTTCTGAATCATTTTTACCATCAGATCTAAGCTGGTATTTTCTGGTAATATGTAGTACAAAAAGAAAAAGAAATTTCTCTGTTCTCTTGATGCCAAAAATTGTTAGATGAATTTTAAAAAATCTGAGCAGACCCTTCCATAGCAACATATAGACTTGAAAGTATGTAATGCTTGAAAAAAGGCAAAAAAAAAAAAAAAAAAAAGCATTTCCAAATAAACCGATAAAAAGTATCTTCAGCTTCCACTGACTGTAATTGCACATTTGTGCTTAGCTGCCTATAATTACGTGCTATCTGGTCTAGAGGATGTTCATGTGAAAATTGACATTCATACCATCTGGCCTTCTAACTACTTTGGTCAGACATCAATGGGGCTGAAATCAGTTATTACTTCTCTATTAAATTTAGCTTTGCCTCAGGATTTATTTACTAATAAACTGAATGACCTTTCTGTTAGAATGCAGTTGCTGACAAGATATTATGACAGCTATATTTATTTATTTTTATTTCTTCTTCAGAAGAAAGCCCAACTGTTCTCTTTGAGAGGACTTTCTAAACACTATTTTTCATTCAGAATGCAAACATAAAGCATAGACAAAATCAAAATCAATCCCACTCAATGGGGTTTGGAGGGAAATTGCAATACCACTGTGCACACTGGATTCAGTTTTGGGTGTGGAGAAATAAAAGATATGACTATTTATGGCTAGGAGAGTGTGGATGAATCATATTTAAAACCTAATGCACATAGGCCATTATATGATGCATAGTCAAAATTGACCCTACATGAGATTTTTCAGAACTGCAGTTTCAGAACTAGTAGGGCACTCACATCGCATTTAATAGGCATAATAAATCAAAAACACTGTGGTGTGTGTAAAATATTTGCCTTGTTACATGAAAGAACATGTGGTTTTTAAAATGACGGACTGTATATAATCACTGGTGTTTTATCTGTTTTAATTTGAAGTAAACAATACTTAAAAATTAAATTCCTTATAGCATTCTAGGCCTATGGTAACTACATATAGGGAAATGTATTTGTTATTTCTGGCATTTTCTCACAACTCCAGACACTATACAAGAAGTTGACATAAAGTGAAGCTTGCTGGACTACAGAGCAATGAGTTTAGCATTTGGTGGTGCTTTTCTGTATGCCTGCAGGTTATAGATAACTCAGTAACATGTCATGTTCCATTCCAGAATGAATAAGTATTTTAATTTTTCACAGTAGGAAGGGGTCTCCCAGGAAGAGATTTTCAATACATAAACAAACAATTTATATTAAATATGACAATTCTGTTAAGAACATACTGACTAAAAAGTAATTAATTCATTTTGAATTAAGTACAAAACCTTATCATTAGCTCTGGGCATCTTGACAATTATAACTTACCAGCACAGCACATGGTAGAACTGATATAATCTTTCAGACAGTTGTTTAAATCTTTGCTAAATATTTAACACCTACATTTTAAGCCCATTTTACCTAAATCTTGAGTTGCTGCATAACTTTAGCAAATAGTCTTTGTAGTATTTGTAATGATATGCAGGGGACTTGTTGATAGGACCTTGGTAAAACAGGTGACTTACTCATATGCACGCACTTGTTTATTTGCTGTGGGGGTATTTTTCGACCATTATTTTTGTTTATTTGTCCAATTGCAAACTGTATCACCACTATGCAAGAAGATTTCAGGTTGAAGGAAAATAGCTCTTCTTCCAGAGCACCTGTAAAGTAGGATTTTTTTTTTTTTTTTTAATTTGACCAGTAGGAAGATCAACTTTGTAAACTAATGAAGCATTTCTAAAAGAATCAAACTCATCTACTGACAAATAGATTTAAAATACCACTGCAACCAGTGGAGAGTAATGGAATAAACACATTCCTTATCTTATAGAAATGCACAACAGCAAAATGGCTTAGTGTGGTTGGTTGGCACTGAACATTATTTCTTCTGTTCCCCTGTGCAGGGAATTTATCAGCCACCTCCAGCCCTACAGGGCCTTTTACGGCAGCCTGGCGGATCAGCTGTGTGGGAATGAGTTGGCAGCTGCTGATGGAGTCCCATGTTGGAATGGAGAAGATGTTGTAAGAAGGTAGCTTTCTGACTCACTTTTGTCTTTTTTCATTTGTAAGTCGTGTTTCACTAAAACAGCTTCTGTTTGAGTCAGTTTCACTAAAACAGCTTCTGTTTGAGTCAGGTGTGGTGTTTCCCTGTGTCTGTGTGAAGATTAGTTAAAAAAATAAATAAGCATGGGTTTCCTTCTCTCAGACTTCACCTGTACACAGTAAATAAAATCTCCCTCATCTCTGTTTAGGAAAAAAAAAAAAGAATTCTAGTGTTCTTCAGACATTTTCCCTTCAAATTTGCCGCACCTAAACATACACTGGAAA
The DNA here is from genome assembly GCA_013397935.1 of Dasyornis broadbenti. NCBI lineage: Eukaryota > Metazoa > Chordata > Aves > Passeriformes > Dasyornithidae > Dasyornis > Dasyornis broadbenti. The sequence goes on along the minus strand of VZRN01003185.1, from coordinate 364,618 downwards.
AGGAGCTCGACTGGCATTTACAAAATACAATTAGAGAAAAAGAATATGGACTTTTGTTTGAGCCTGATCTTTATAAAATGTTCCTTTTAATGCAGCATGTGGTAACAGACTCAAGCTTAAAACTTTATCTGGCTGTGAAGTATGAAGTAATCTCTTAATATATATGGTTTCCCATGAGAGAGCTAAAAGTTAAACATGAAGATAAAGTATTTAAAAAATGAAACATATCTTTTTTATATATGCAGCCGCTTGGGAGACATCGTTCAGCTGCAATGGCAAAGAAAAGATAATAAACTGCTACAGTCCTAGATGTGTGTCTCTGGAATCAATATATTACACAGCTTACAAAACACTAGCATTTTTGGATGGCAGAAAGATTTTCAGGGAGCTGATCTCTTCGTTTTTGCTTTATTGTTTTGATCACTAAAACAAGTATTTCTCTGAGCAGGAGGTCTTTCCCTTCCTGAGATAGAGACCAGAATATTGAAAAGTTCATTGCGATTATTTGTAATAAAAACCATGATGTTAATGTGGCCTGTGTTAATAGGTAGTATCAAAGGTCATATGAAAGAAGGCTGTGAGGTAAGTTAATAAAGTTAAGATAGCTGGTACCAAGTAGCGGGAGCAGTGGACAAATTGCACTTTTAGGTATCTCTAAAAAGTTAGGTAGTAGCTGTCATTTATTGATTGACACCTAAGGAAGCTTAATGGACATCCTTTTAGCAAACAGCTACAGGCCCACTTTTCTGTATCTTCTCAGACAGTCCCATGCTTTGGCAGCACCAGGGTCCAGTGAGTGGTTGACTCCATTGATAGTCTCACTGGCAACCTTTGTCCAAAGATTTCAACAATTGTCTGTAGATGCCATATTCCTTCTTTAGGTAACTGTATTTGAGATTTAATCTCAACTGTGCCTCCTTGCTTTTGTTTTGCTGCCCTTCCCCAGATGACTTAAAGTATTCCCGCCAAATGTTGCAGTAACGATGTAAAGCGAGGGCCTTGTAACTACAGATTTCCTAAGAACAAGGTTCTTCTATCATTACTTTTGGCTCCCTATACTTACTATTAATACATTATATATTTTCAAACCTATATTATTATATGGTACTATTATATTGTATATGTTATTATGTTATATGATTATACTGTTACTTTGTTTATGCTGTTATACTGTACTGTTTGATTTTGATTCATTAGACACTAAGGTCCTGATAGAGAAATGAAACATTCTCTAAATTCTCTAAATTCCTTGTGTTTTTAAAAAGTAATTTAATATATATGCTGATATATATATATATGCTTATATAGATGTATATATAGACATATATATATATACACACATATTGTATATATTATTGGATCCACTCAAAGACAGAATGGGCAACAAAAGCACTGTATCTTAAAAATAAGGAATACCACTTTGGTATTAGTTTAACTTAAAATTTTCCTTACTACAGTATTTTATCTTTATATATATTTTAATGTATATATAATTATATTTTTGGTCAGTAAATTTTAGTGTCAGCTTCCTGAAAGAGCTGAGAGGTAGATAATGTAAATACTGAATGATGATTGAAACCAGAAGAGCAGGAAACTGCATTGCTCTAGATTATCAGCTGGAGCTGAGACCTGCAGATTAGCTCCTACATCTCAAGACCTCTGACTGTATACTAAATATATTGCAGTTATAATATTCGGTTTCAGTATCTCTATGAAGGTACTCAGGTCTGTCCTCTTCCACCCCTTCATTTTGCCTTCTTACTCATTCAAAATGCCTTTTGTTCAATTTCATTTGTTTGTATTTGTTCTTTTGTAACTGAAGGGGGAAAAGCTTTCCTGCACTTTGGTCAAGATAAGGGTTTTTTTACTATTAGTATTATTATTATGAAGTGATGATCTAGGGAGAAGTGTCTATTAGCTGCTTTAATAATGGCTAGGATGCATAGCAGGCATTTGAAATATATTCTGCTTAAGCATTAGCAAGAGTTTTCTAGTAACAAGGATAAAAATAAGTAGTTAAGTTGTCCAGCATCTGCATAAAGAAGGATTTTTAAGAATAGGCATGGCAAGGCACTGAGAAATGATGCAGCAGAAGCTGATTTTTCTTAGAGATATGGAGATAAATTGAATAACTTCTTGAAATCTACTTTAGGTCTTTGATTCTGAATTTAGGATTATCTAAATCCTGTGTTGCTCAACTTCTGTTGTCATGATCCAGGATACCATGACATTTTAGAAGCTATAATGATCTGAGCAGGCATCATGGCTTTTCTCTCTAAATACAGAAGAACCTGTACACTCACTCTCTACTTCTTTTTTTCTCCCCTCGTCCTGCCTTCCCACTAGTATAATAATAAATAAAAATACTTATGAACTCATCAGTGCATCTCACCAGTGTTTCTGGCACTGATGGGGAAATGTCTGTATTGTTCCAATTAGTTAAAGACAAATAGATTTTATCTGTTTTGAGATTCTTCATTCTTTCCATCTGTTTTTGCCTTCTGTTTCAAAAACATGTGCCATAGCTGCTGCTGACTGGAAGTTTGGGCTTGACATGAGAAAACAATATCATAAACTATGTAATGCTGGTGTATCAGGACCTGCAGAGATTACTTAGACTACTTGCTGTATCTGTTTCAAGCTGCAAGTAGCAAAAAGCCCTGGAGACAGAAGACAGATGCACTTTAGAAAAAAAAATCTTTGCAGTTCTTAATTTTCATTTTATGTGCATCTTCCTAAAGGAAGAAATCCAAGGGTTTTAACAGCTATAATACTGTATATCAGTTAAATCTTACAAACTTTGCCTTCTCTTATACTATCCAAGAGATTATCAAGCCTGGATGGGAAAAGGTCAGAAAATGAAAAAATAAAAAGGATATTATTGAAATAAAAGCTTACTTAACAGTTTACATTTCATATGCCTCAGCTGTTCCATTTTTAGTTTAAGCTTTTTTTTCCCCCCCATATCACAATGCCATGGAAATATGGCCCTTGATTCTCAACTAGAAATTGTTCTGGATCTAGCCTTTCACACGGTCCAGGCTCATGCTTTCCTCAAAACCTGAGACCAGAATTCCCACACTCCTCTATTCATGCCCGACAAGATCAGTAGCAGCCAGGACTTGCAGGAGCCAAACCACTCTCGTGAGGTCTGCATCACTGGCAGCATGAGGTAGAAGACATGTCAGAGGAGTCTTCAGCCCTTCCACTGTCTTACCCATTTCTGTGACTTCAGTGGTCGAGCATGGAATTGAAATTCAAACTTCACTTTTAAAGGCATAGCTGAGTGTGGACAAAGAGGAATTGCAGTTAATAAGCTACGCACTACCAAAGCATATCAGTTTAGAATTTCAGTGGCATCTTAGCATTAAAGCTAAAATAATGGGAGCTGTGCAAATAGACTGAGATTGTTCCACTGCACAAACATAAAGTGGTTTAACTGACATTTATACAGCTTTGGTGGTCCAGAGAGCCTGGCTAGACTCTCTGGGAGTCTAGGGAGGGAGATAAATTAAAAATACACAGAGGAGAGCATAATATGTACTGTACATCTTGAGACCAGTGATTTAACTGAAATAAAAATAGATGTGAGGGAAAAAAATAGTAAAATTATGTATATTGAAGGATTCAGGAGTAATGGAGATTATTAAAAACGGCTAATCAAGTTTTGAAGGAAGAATTTCATATAAAACGCATATCTGAAGTATCCAAATTAAGAGAAATTAAACAGCATGATTGATTTTAATTGCTGAGCAAATTGTTAAAAAGTGATTATAATAAGCATCTCTCATCAAATAAATGCTTAGCTTTAGCACAGCTCTTAGGCTGGGGAAATTTTCTCTTTTTATTCTTAAATATCCTGAAATGACTACAATCCTGATCATGTTCTTTTCCAACAAAAGAAGATAAATCGTGATATAAGGGAAATTAATAATTTTTTTTTTAGTTTTCTTCTATTTGAACTAATCATCACTTTTTAAAATAATGAAGACTGTAAACTGCCATCAAAGAAACCACTTGACCCCTATGCAAAAGATTTGCCTGAGCAACTTAAAATGTAGGAACAGCTCATTATGCTTCTTACTGCTTTGCCTAATAGGCTGCTGCCAACAAGGACCAGTGATGGATCATAGAGAAAAAAACAACTGTAAGTTTGTACTTCCTCACAATATACAAATTTGGAAATGCCCAGAACTGCTAACATTCAATCTTGCCATGAATTCAAAAATCTTCACACCAGTAGCTTTCCAGAGGAGAATCAGAAGTTTTCAGATACCAAAGCACTGAATCATTTTAAGAGGGGCTTATGATACATATTTCTGTGACAATATAGAAAAGACATGAAATGGTATATGATCCCTTTGTTTATAATAATTATGGAGTTTATTCCCTATTTTGCCATGAGTTATAACAATAAAAGTCCTTCCTGCTTTAATATTGATAATATCCATTCTCAGTATGTGGTTAGATAGATCTCATGATACTTCAGGATGGAATGGATTTAATTATATAAAAAAGCAGAATATGTGTTGCATTTGATAACCACTAAATAAATGGTCTACTTTTCCTTTTGTTTGCTTGAGCAAATACATAATTTTCTATACTGTGTTTGCCCTAGAATCATTGCATTTGTTTGTCGTGCACAGCAGAGGCTATAATAGAAGGGTTCTAACACTGGATGAATTAATTTCTGTTAGGTTGGTAATTTACAAATTGTATTGACTTTAAAATGGAAAACATGATTAGCACGATGTTAAATAAATTGTAGCATTTATAAAATCACAGAAGGCTGTTCAAAGGTAGTCATGAGAAAGAACAGTAACAAAGGATATTAGAATTTGAATTATTGCATCATCATACCTTCATTTTGGAGGGTTTTGGTCTTTCATTTTACAAAGTCATAGAAAAATAGGCATCACAATTTAATATGAGTGATCTGATGACTGTTAGAGGTTTTCCAAGTGAATTCAGGACTACTTTACCACAGTTTATAACATGGAAGAATGGAGGCAATAAAAATAAAAATCTGTCATCTGCTTTTTGTATAAGGGTGCATATTAAAACCAAGGAAAACCCATGCAGGGGACTTTGCTACATAGTTAAAAAATAAAACTTGCATTAAATAAATACCTATGAATCATAGTCGATTATACTAGACAGAAGGTTTGTGCCCAATTGAAGTTCTTATAAAAGAAATATGCTCTTACTGAATTCAGTTTAGATATGCAGGTTCTCTTTCAAATATTAGGTTTAGTGATATTTTACAATGAAGCTCCTTTCACACACAGATGCTCTGAAACATTTTATATTTCTAATCCCAAGTTATTTATCAGCTCTAGCCGTGGCAATTTAATACAGCAGCTCTCAGTGAATTATTTAAACAATATTTTGGGTTGTGAAATATTGTCCATGAAATCTTCTTTCTCTGTAATGCCAAGAGCAATTTTCTATAAATTCTGCAACTGAACCAGTCCAGAGAGGAAACTTCAGTGTAATGATGTTCACCATGGCAGCATTTACAGATGTTCCTTTTAACCTTTGTATTCTTATGTAACGTCTGCTGAAGACTTTTCTCTTGACAGCTGCATGTCAGATTTTCATTGAGCATCCTGCCCTCACTGTGAAAGTGTTCTATTGAAAGTTAGATTGTGGTGAGGGTTTTGCTTTCCAAATTTTTACAGCTGATGCAGATAACCAAGCAGGGTGACTTTTAAGGTCTAGAAATTGGTTGGGAGTCTTATGTGAAAACCTCTAATTTCTCTATGAATAATTGTGAAAGTTTGCAGTAAGTTTTTCTTTATATAAGAAAGCTTTGCTTTATGTAGTCATATTTTGATGACTAATCTGAAGATTTTTATGTGTACAAATTGATTTTGTTATTGTCATTTATATAATACACATGATAAAAAATCAGTATTCATACAGTTTTATTAATGCATTCAAAAATTAGTTTGTTCATTATTTCTTCTAGAAATAAATATTATTCTTTCCAGTTGTATCATATTTTTCTTGCTGCTTTTGTAGTCAGAAGAATCATTAGAGCCTCTCTAATGAAGTAAGACTAATCTACCATTCACAACTGTGAGCCTACAAGCATGTACTTCAAAATATTGTTTTGTCCTTCTTACTAAAAGTTATGGCTTATCTTCTTTAGCAGCTCAGCTTCTACTTGTATTCCTTTAGAATTGTATGATTGGAAGCACAAATTGGCTTATTTTCATTAAAATTACTGTTTTGTTCTGTTTCTGTTGTAACACTGCATTTTTAGGGTCAAAGTTTTTTAGCACTAGTCCACATGTGGGCTCTCAGGAAAATTACGCTGCATTAATGAAGACTGTGAATTTAGAAATCAGTGATGTTAGTTCATTTTTTTTCTCGGTTCATTGAATAACTCAAACTGAAGCCACTTTAATTCAGGAGGAATTCTAATTTTTAAAGTGTAGTATCCCACACAGAAATTTAATGAGACAACCCAGTTAATGCCTACCTGCTATAAGTGTTTCTGTGACAGCTCTCTCTGAGAAAAGACTGAAGCAAAACCCAGTGAAAAGGACATATATACATATATGCCATTCTGCAGCCTTAGTAAATGATCCAGTCAAGCACTGATGTGAATAGTCACTTCCAAATGGGAAAGGTTTTCATGTTCAGGTAACATCTAAGATTTCATATCAGAAGTTACTATGAAGAACAGATCAAAGCTGCTGAACTAAATTGTTACATTCATGCAACAGGAGACTGTGCAGATTCTTCCCAAATACATATTTTATACCTATGAGACAGAGGAAGGAAATACAAAGCATAAAACACAGGACACTTGTAGGATGCAATTAGTTAAGTCTTCAAATAGTTGGATAGAACTTCCTAGAAGGACTTGTTTCTCCCAATTGTCTGTAAAGGGCATCAGTCTAAAGGTACTTGTAGAATTTATATTGTCAAAGCTTAAAATATCTAGTAACTCAAATTAATACAAAGTATCTATACTGAGACAAAAAAACCAAAATACCCTGAAGATTTAAATATTAAAGCTGGTAGACTGATCCAGAACAGCTGTGCCTAAGTGTTGGAGACATTTCACTTGAAAACTAGATACACATGTTGATCCATATACTGCAAGTAATATCATATAACACTGTTGATCAGTTTTTGCTAGTACTGATGTTCTGGTCAAAGTGATGTATTAAAGTCACTGGGCTAAGCTGTATAAAATAATTATGCCAAACAAAGCATCAGTTTGGCTCTTTCTCAGTACCTTAAGTCAAGGATGGAATGTATACTTGAATAAGGCACCAAAGTTGTATTTTGCATAGTTTCTCAAAGTTTCAGCTTAAATGTTAGATGAAGTTGGTAAGAGATTTGGAGAGAGTTAGGGTGTTTATGGAAAGAAGGTTGACTTTTCCTTTATTAATTTTCCCTCTTGTTTCCTTAGCCTATTTTCACTGTAGGTGATGTTACGCTATCTAGAACTCCAGGTTTTAAATCTCCAGTCACAGAATCACAGAATGGGTCAGGTTGGACAGGACCACAGGAGTACATCTGGTCCATCCTCCCTGCCCAAGCAGGGTCTACCCAGAGCACATGGCACAGGATTGCGTCCAGACAGTTCTTAAATGTCTCCAGTGAGGAAGACTTCACAACCTCTTTGGGCGAGGTTCAGTTCTTATAAACAGTTATTATAAACTGTTATTAACAGTTCTTAAAGCAGTTTTTATAAAGTACTATAAAAACTGATAAATTAATGTCTTTTTTACAAATATGACAATGACAATATTTGAGAGATGCTTATGTTCCTGAACACAATAGATTCCCAGCAATCCTTTTTTTAATATAGCTCACTTTCATACCCTGATGTCTTTAAAACATCTGAATCACACATTGGTAGAACAGTTATAGATGAAGTAAAAAGTGTGACATCTAATGAAAATGAGTTTTTTCGTTGCTCAATTAAGCATTTCTGGACTCTATAAAGATAGCATGGCAGACAGCTAATATTAAGTGCAAACATCAAAGCAATTTGCTCTATTTTACCTAAGGAAAAAAAGTATATGAACAGTGCCTCCTGAAATTCTTGTACAGAAGATGTTTAAAATAAATGAAAACAAATTAAAAAATCCTAACAATGTTTTTTAAATAAGGATGTTTCATTTTGCATTGAAAAGTATTAAACATGGTCAGTTAACACACTGCGATTCTGAATGGTAGAAGAGCAGCACTGAATGGTACAGGGGTTCTAGACATCAGCTAATGGAGAGAGGTTGCATAAACCATTATAGGAGGTTTTTGAACAAGAATCTCTAGATAAAGATTACTGGCCCTGGACAGCATATATTGCTAGCACAGGAAAGAAAGATTTTATTGTGATTGAACCCAGTAAAAGCTCATTCTGGAAGACTGCCCTTCAGCCTTTTGCCAGCAGAGACTGTATTCACAGAGATCTTGGCAGTAATAATTTAATTTCAAATATATATTTTAATATAGAGCGTTTTTCAAAGGAGAATTTTTTACCAGTCAATTCAAGAGTTGATAACTAGACTCTGCTCCCTCTTCTGTAATTTTAATTGCTTAATAAAGGAATGTATTTGTAGTTAAAAACATTTGAATCAAACAGTCAGAAGTTGTTTATTTACTTTGACACCTGTGAAGAATTTAAAATGAAAATTAATTTAGCTCGTTTCAGTCAATATAATTAATTTTTTTAGATTCATATGTTGACAATGCTATATTTGAGTGTGCAAGGAAGATTTCATTTTTTGGGGGTGAGATTCAACCATCATCTATAGCTATAGCAAATGTAGGCATCTAATTTGGACTTCTTGAGTCTATGCAGTCGATGGAGAGAGACACCTCCTACTTGGTGCTAGTGGACTGGCTGTTTCTAACCATTGCAATCACTTGGGAGTGTGCAGCACAGAGTACTTGTGTAGCTTAGATAAACTGAATCTTGTCCTCAAGAACATGTAAGTCCGATGATAAAACATTTGCACCCTAAGAGAAATTGTCATGGTTTAACCCTTGCCAGCAGCCGAGCTCCACACAGCCACTCACTTGCTGCCCCAACAGCAGGACTGGGGAGAGACTCAGAAGGGTAAAAGCTAGAAAACTCAGGGATTGAGATAAAGACAGTTTAGTAGGCAAAGCAAAAGCCACATACATAAGGAAAGCAAAACAAGGAACTAATTCACTGCTCCCCATGGGCCGGCAGGTGTTCAGTCATTTCCAGGAGAGCGGGGCCCCATCACATGTGACTGTAACTTGGGATGACAGAACTTTATCACTCCAAACACCCCGCTTCCTCCTCCTTCCCCCACACTCTGTATACTGAGCATGATGTCCTATGGCCTGGAATGTCCATTTGGTCAGTTTGGGTCACCTGTCCTGGCTGTGTCTCCTCCCAACTTGCCATGCACCCCTAACTTCTTGCCATCGTGGCAGTACAAAAAGCAGAAAAGGCCTTGGCTCTGTGCAAACCCTGCTTAGCAATAACAAAAACATCTCTGTATTATCACCCCTATGTTTAACACAAATCCAAAACATGGCCCGATACCAGCCACTGTGAGGAAAATTAGCTCTACCCCAGTTAAAACCTCCACAAACATATAGAGGGAATTCAGTGCGTGTTTCACGGCTACCAAAAGGAAAGTACAGAAATGGATGACTTCTACCCTGTGCCTCAGGGAGCAGTAGTTACAAGTGCACCACCCTTAGAAATTATCAGAAAGTTAAAAACCCCCAAGTTTTCTGGACTCCAGCTAAAGCTCATTGATTTGCTTTTCCCTGCTTCCTTTCAGATTTGTCTAGGCTCTGAATTCCTCTGTAGAGAGCGCCTATATGGCAGATGCTTCAGCAGTGCCATTGGAACAGTTCACAGTGGTAGATACGGCACACACGATGAGTCAAGCAGATGCTCGTGACAAGAAAAACTCTTGTCTCAGCTGTGTACACAAATTGTAGTGGAATACATGAGGAGAAGCCATATGTAAAAAGATCCTACAGTTGTTCAGATGAGCTGTTTTCTCTAATAATTGCATCAATCCCCAAAATATTTAAACTATTTGGAATTTACACTACCTTCCCCCTCCCTCCCCCCTTTTTCCATAAATATTAAATAGACCTTGAATAAAATAGATTATCATTTCACAGAAAGAGAACAAATTTTTTCTCTAGGTACAGAACAATTAATGTCCTAGAAAAATATCTCCTGATAAATAGGAAGTGTATTATTTTAATTTTTCTCATTTATATGTGAGTTTGAAATAATTCTGAGCTTATGCATTTAGACTTGTGTGGATGCGAGAGTAATGCTCCATCACCTTCACCTGTCTGATGGCAGTCTAGAGGTACAGATACATACTGTAGTCATGTGCTAGGGAATTTTGTCAGAGAAAATGCATTCTGTATTTTAAATCAGCGATGTAGTCTTTGTGGGTTTTTTTTAACCCTGTTTGTATCTTACATTTTCTTATTGTAAAGTCAAAGGACTTTAAAAATCATTAATTATAAAAAACTTGCAGAACTGTAGCCATGATGCATGTGCAAAACCACTTATGAGAAGTCAGCATTAGTTTTCAGCACATCTAATGGTAACTTTAGTTTACATTTCATGTCACTATTATGATCAAAAAGAAACAGAAATGGGATTTTGGGGTGGCTTTATTAATACTTGTTTGAATCGCACTGAGTCTGATTAGCCCATAATCAATCACCTGTGTTCAAAGCTGTTTTTTTTTCTTTCCACATGTTCACAGCATTGCAAAGTGAAATAGCATCAGGAGCAAAATTCCCTTGTTTTGGTGGTCCTGTGGAGATCTGTTCTTGCTGTTGCTGTATCCTACAATGCCACCCAGTGGGGAAGACTGTAACTTCTCCTGGTGACAATCCCAAAAATGAGAAGCCTTATCATAAAATCATAGATTGTCCTGAATTGGAAGGGACCCACAAGGATCATCGAGTCTTAAGTCCTGGCCCTGTGCAGGGCACCCCCAGAATCACACCATGTGCCCAAGAATGTTGTCCAAATGTTTTGTGAACTCTGGCGCGCTGGTGCTGTGACCACTTCTTACCCCCTGGATATTAGCCCTTTGTTCTGCAAGCAAATACTTGTGGGTAGTCTTTTTGTGGAAACATTGTTTGCTTTTATTGTTTTCAGTTGCTTTGGTGTTTTCAGTTGCTCTCTACATATTTGCAGAGTTTGACCAGTGTGCTAATGCCATGTAATACAAAAAAATGCAGTTCCATTTGTATTACTGTAAATGCAATCAACATGGCAGTGGATCAGAACTGTGATTTGCAACAGTGCCTTGTATTTTAGGAAAAAAGATTACATTATATTTGACTTCTTATAAGTTATGTCATGTGCTGTTACAATCTCTTCTAACACAAACATCTTTTGGCCTTAGCTATGTTTAAACAAGCAACTCACAACTTTGAGGAAAGAAAAACAAACCACCCAAACTCCAAACCTGTTTTCCACTCCATATTACTGAATTTTTCTGACTCATTCTGTACTTAATTTGTCTAAGTGTTTGCAATTGCTGTACAAAGCTAATGTAGGCAAGTGTTGGCAGCCACTGGTATTTAAGTAGTGTATCATGAGGAAATATGCTGAGTATTTAACAAAAAAACAGAAGAGAAGGTTGAATTAGAGTACAGAAAAAAAGGAAGGGTGCTGATGACTCTGAAAAAGAAAGATAGATGGAAGACAGTGACCAGCAGCTTCCATATCAGAAGCAATTCCTGAATAGCCATCACTTTACCCTGGTCCACAACTCCAACAGTGTCCAGAGGAGACCAAATACAAATGGAGAAAGATATCTGGTAAATCCTTTTTATTCGGAAGTCTATAGTAGGCCACTGCCATGACAAAAGCCAAGTTACCAAGCAAACAATCTCAAAGAGTGCTTCCTTTCTTTAGAAGGGTTAAAAGCAACAGAAACTCAGTGTCTTCAAATTGTCCCTCACATTTTCAGCTGAAAAAAAGCCTCTTTATCATGTCTGTTACGTGGTATCTCAATTTTTCAATGTCTTCCCCCAAAGACTTTATCAGGAGAGGGAAGAAGATGCGGGCAGGGTTGATTCTGCCTGCAGTTGCTCATGGAGGATGTTTAAACTTGTTGGGACAGATTCTGCTTCTTTAAAGCCGCCTTAACATTAGCATGCTCCGTGGTAGCAGATAAGGCAGAAACTTGGGAGGATATAAAACCTGTGTCTCTATACTTTTCTCACTGTTTGCAGTGTGAATAAAGAAAACCAAAAAATACGCTATTATTTATCCTTTTCAAGGTAAGAATGTGCACGAACTGCTGCAGCTCAGGATTCCAAAGGGAAGAAAAAAGATTCACCTTGTGTATAGAACTTTTAGTCAGGCCTCAGAAACATAGAAAAGCCTGGGTTAGATAGGGACCTCTGGAATTACTAGTACAAACTTCAGTAACAAGTCAAGGCCGTAGATTAGGATATTCAGGAGACTGTCAAGCTGAGTAACATTTTTAATGACAAGATATTTTGCTAATTTTTATAGCAGCCTATTCCAGTGTTCAGCTGTTCAGGTGCTTTTTCTTTTCATATATCTAGATAGCATTTACCCCAAGCAACTTGTGCCTGTTACCTCTTGTTCTGTCACTGTACATCCTTGTGAAAAGATTAAAGTACCTATAATTTAGGTGTTTTTATAAAGTGTGTGGGGAGATCCCCCCTCAGCCTGGTCCTTCCCAGGCTGAATAAACACAATTCATTCATCCTCTCTTTATGTATCAAGTTCTCCAGCTCTCTTAACATCTTGGTGGCATCATAATGGATTCACTTTTCTTTTCAGGTCCATAAAGGCCCATATGTTCCTGTGACATTTCCAATTGTGGTTTTGGTTTGTATTATGTTCTTTTTCTCTTTGATGCTCTATCTGTCTTGAGTGTAATTTGGGGAAGTTAACAAAAGCATACCCTGAAATCCACTGCTCACCCTTAACATGACCTCTGTCTCACTTTGGACATAGATCTGAGTATTTTTTTAAGATCAGTCATTTTATTATTCTATTTTCTATTAATTTCCAGAACTAGTTACATCATTGTTCAGCCTTCAGACTATTTTTATTCTCATATATTCCTTAAGATTGCTATACAGCATAAGGTTGAGAGATGAGGGCTTCATTTTTTTTTTCTTGTTTTTCTCCTATGTTCTTATAATCAAAGCAACGTGGCCAGATATTATTAATAATTGATATACAGATGTATATGCCAAATGATTAATAGAGAAGTGAAACAGTCAACAGCTAAGATTTGGGAGAGTTCTCAGAGAAGAAAAATATCCCACCCATTTTAAATCCTGAGTGTATGTGCAGAAACTGGAGAGGGATTCATTCCTTCTAAGTTATGGGCTCATTACTCTCTTTCTAGTTGAAGAAGCAGATACAGACGCACCTACAGAAGCATTTTAATTCGGATCAGGAGTGTGTTTTGACATAAATATCTCAGTCATCTCCAGTTACTTCAGTTCATGTTGTGGAACAGTCTTGGGACAAATAAACATGATTCCTTTTAGATGAAACTAAACAATAAGGCGTGCCTGAAGATTGCATCTAACACCCTGTCTACTAATGGGAATTCAGTCTTTTGGGATTATAATAGCTCTAATCAAGTGTTCTGTCCCCTACAGGTATCTCCAGTGCAGATATTGGGCCCTAAGCATCGACTTTTCACAGGAAAAAAAAAAAATCTGTGAATTCGTGGTCACAGAATTTAGCTACTTGCTAATATTGGACGTAACTTGGCTTGTTATGGCTCACCACAGGGACCTGTGTATGTGTCCGGTAGGAAAAGCAGAGCACAAAACCTGGCAAACCCAGGCCATGAGGTGAATTGTCTGGATTTCATTAAAAAAAAAAATAGGGGGGCGATGTGTGATCTATTTGTATTCAGCCTGTATTGCCTGTTCATTATTCTAAGACTCATTATTTTAATGAATTATATAACAATTAACATTCTTTCTTTTAGAAAGAACCTTGTTAACACTTGCATTGAGAAGGGAATTGTTAAATTACGTGCTTGATATAAAGGCTTGTGATTGTTTGAAATAATCATGTTTATAGCAACACAAACCTCTAATGAGGCATGATGAACTGGGACATCTACTTCAATGGAGGAAAATAAAGTGAAACACTTTTCCTCCAAACAGAGTACATGATCTGTTGTTTCAGTGGGACAATCATCACGTACAAAGCAGTGTATTGGGATGTTTTTCAGCCTTAATTGCCCTGTCAGTTACAATTAGAGGTGTTAATGTAACTGTGAAATGTTACAAATTACTTGTGGCTTTTGCTCCATGTGCATTCCCATCCTGTCTTCCACAAAAGGATATCAGAATGACTGAGATCTCTTGCTGAGCCTGTTATTAGGTTTGCTTGTTCTGCTCCCTGGCTACAGTTATTCACTCCGTGTGGATTTAGTATTATGGGTGTAAAGATGCCTGCAGCAGAATGGATCCTTTAAACACAAAGAGAAAAATGTTCATGTATTAGGCATTTATTCTGAAATAGCTGCAGCAAAACCAGCAATTTTTATAGCAGTACTGGTTAAAAAAACTACAATTTTTAACCTAAGTTGTTACTGGTATGAAATCATATAATTTTCAAAATCTTACAGGTGCTTACTGATTTACAGGGTTTTGAAATTATTTTTCTATTACACTTAAGAAGTAGACATACTTCGAAATCCTGCCAATGTGATCGTCTACAATAAAGGGATCATCTCAGCAGAATGACACAGAAATTTTTGACTCTTGGAGGAAACATGAACTTGAAAGGGGAGTCTGAGGACAGTGTATTTGCTAGTCCTCTCGTTTCATTAAGCTGTATCAAAAGGTTATCTGGTCCAACACTAATAAATAAACCAAAGGGGACAAATCAAATGAACACTGTGATACTGTACTCTATGATATACAGAGAAAAGGAAGAAATGCAGAAGACTCACAGAAGGGTGGCCAAATGCTCTTGGTTAGATTTGATTTTCTTCCACTACTGAAAACTACTGAGTGCAGTCATTCAGTGAACTAAGAGATTTACTTCATCTTGTTTTGAAACAGCTGCTTTGCATTCCTGCAGTCTTAGAGATTGCGTTGCTTTTTGAAAGGGCAGATGTCTCTGACAGTGGATTAAACTCCCTAGCATTTACTTCAGAGCTGTAAAAAACCTCACACTGCAGGATGGTTTTATCCTACTGCCTGAAATAGTGGAACACTGAATAAATTGTACACAGTCAGGGACATGTCAGTTTCATCACCAAGTGATGGATGACTAGGTAAAATGACAGATCATATGTTTGTTCAGTTTTGAAGTATATATACTGCTTATTGAAGGAATTTAAAATATCACTCATCATTATTGTTTGTTTCTTTAGATTAAAAACTGATTACTGAAGCCCATTATTTATAAGGTAACATTTTAAATGGGATGAATCCAGATGAAATAGTTTCTCCTTAATTTTGTTCTTTTACCTGTGCGGTACAAGTATCCTGGTAAAATAAATGTAAATTTTAAAGACTCTAAAGCCTGCCTGTGCTTACAAGGGGAGATGTCAGTATTTGAAATTATTTTGAAAATAGGAAAAATGTCTTCAGTCTTCAAAGAAATTAATGATTTTCAAAGAGGCTTTATTTTTTTTCCCTTGGAAATCTTGAAATTCTGAGGGTAAATATGTTCTATATGTTAGGGAAGTTTTTAATCTTATACTGTTTTTCTCCGCAAAACAAATGGTTAAAAATTGTCAATACATAATTGTTTACTAACAATTGTTTAAGCCATGAGAAATAATGATAAAATTGGCAACTACGAAGACTTTATATTTTCATAATGACACGTATAGAGTCTTTTAGAGGTATAATGACTCTGACTTATGTACCTATATCCTGTGTGTATGTGCTAATACATGTGGGATAGGAAAAAAGAAAATTCTGTGAACTGAAAGCATTAATGTATTCTCCAAGTAGACTAAAAAGATTGTATAACTAGTATGTGACATAGTATGTAAATAAAATCTAATCTGAGACTTACCAACAAAAACTTAATTAGATGGGTATGTCACTCCCATGTATGTGTGACTCTGTGTGTCAACTTAGTATAGTACTAAAGACCAAGTAGCAAATTTGTCAGACCTACAATATGTAATAATTAAAATTGCCTAATACTGTAACTTTTTCTATCTTAACAGTTTGATTTTCAATAGTTCTTAGCTATAGAAATTGTTTTGAGGACTGGACTGCAGCACTAGCACTATCAGCACAAATATAGATTATGAAATACTTTCCTTGCTGAAGGGAAATGTTTCACAAATTGGAATCTCTGCACGCCTGGCCTATGGGAGAAACAGCTGAACCTTTTTCTGTCTAAAGTATCTTGGGGATGAAGCTTTCATGTTTGCTACTTTACATTTCTAGTCTAGTCAGAGAAGTGGACTTAGAGACTGAAAAAGTACATTTTAATTCTGCCGCAACATGGTGGATTATGTGCCTCAGTTCCTTGTCTGCAAACACTGGGAAGAATGGAGCATGGTTTTAACCTGGGCCTTAGACATCTGACTTTGGGCTTTTTCACAGGCTAATCTCTTAAGCAGCAGCCACAGCTGGACAGACTGCAGGAAGGTGATTGGGAAAACCCTGAGTTAAGCTTCTTCTCTAAGCAGCTCTTTTGGAGAAACAGCCACCTTTCTTCTGGGATAACATAGGAAGCCTTGCCCAAATCCCTCCGATTCATCTTTCTTGCAGGCTTGCTTTCCCTTGACTTTGTCATTGCTTAACTCAGACAAGAAAAAGGCATTTGGGAAGGTAAATGCAGTCAGAGAAGTATTGCTGAAATCAAAGGAGCTACTTACGTGTGTAACCACACACACAAAAAAGTACTTGCAAAGCTGCGGTGTTAGATAATGAAGTTTTTGAGGAATATGCTCTCTGTTTGGAAGAGTGATTTGTTAAATAAATAGTAACCAGACAGCGCTCGTTTTTCAGTCAATAACTGTAGTATTTCTTTTCATGTTTGTGTTTAGATAAAAATGTTTTTATGCTGAAGCTATTGCAAAGACTGACTGAGACTTTAAAAGTGGCATAGTCACTCAAATATTTTTTTACCAAGGGATGACAAGTTTTATTTTTGTGTAAAGGGTCTTATGATAAACAGAAAGAACTATGCTGCTGTATTTCATAGATATGGCTGATGTTTTAAAGAATTTTCAGCTATATTTTCACAGCAATGTGTGGATACATAAAGACATTATTCTTTTTTTTTACCACTTCTGTTTCAGACACTGGACAGTTACACTTGACCCATTTCTGATCTCTGGAGAAGGAGGTGATTAACTGCAGTTTTTGCTCCCCTTCTTCATTGTAGCTATGTAGAAGCAAGCTATAAAAAGGCTTATTGAAGGGAAAGAAAGACGGTCAGGCACTCAATCAGACTGTAAGAGCTAGGATTACTGTCAAAATGGAAAGTCTTTTCTATAAAATAATAACTTTTTCTGTAATAGTTTTTTCTATTATTAATATAAAATTAGCATAGGTTCTGTACCAGTTTTTTTCTCATTTGAATCTGTAATTCAACTATTAACCTGTTGACAGAAAGAGCAGGTTAAGCTGTGGAAGACCAATGGCACCCTGAAATAGGATGGAAGATGCAGCACTGGTGGTTTCTGGATTTTGGATATTTGTGTAGGATCTGTAATGGCTCATGGAATGGAGAATAACACTTAAATTTTTAAATTATCTTGGCATAGCACAGAAAATATCTGAAGAAAAAAAGAAATTTAATAGGGAAAACTCTAATGAGCAGTAGGTAGACAGAAATAAATGTCGTGCATTTACTGGATGAACTGATTAGGCAGCAGCTGTCCAAGGAAAGGTAAAGAAGTTGTGCTGCATCACAGTCAGAATGTATTCCAAGAGAGATGTGCTGTTGGGAGAGAGGCAAGCAGGTACCACAGGATGCTAAACAGTTGTGTGTTTTCAACTCTATCAGCACAAAGAAAGAGTCAGCCAGAGTGGCGTGGCCAGCAAGGGTAAGCAGGGCATGAAAAGAGCAAGTTCCTGCTGAGAGCTATGTGACACAGTGTTCATACACCAGTGTTGGGCTGTGGCACACTCATAGGGTTTGGGGTCTGTTTAGTTGTCAGTTCTTTTGTGTCATTCTGTTACACTAGTGGCACCATAATACTGACCAATGTTGCTATAAAAACAGAAAACAGAGAAGGATTACCATGGGAAAGATACAGAAAGAAGTAACAGTGGTTATGTCAGAGATAAATAATGATAGTTACGTCTGAGAAAAAAATGGTGATTTGTGGAGGCTTCACATATCTTAGGTCTATCTAATTTATTTTGGCAACACTCCATTTACTCCACATTAAAGTGTCTACATAATGGCATTAATAGGTAATGGCATTCTTTCTCTGTAAAAGCAGAAGTCTTCTCTAAGTTCTCTGATAAGCACAACAGTGAAGATGCAAATTGATGTATTTTTGTAGTCAGTTGTTATTATATAGGCATTTGCAAAGGACAGAAAAGTCTTTATCTGATTTAGGATAAAAAATTAGGTGTTACTTCTTCACATTTCCTTTGCAAAAGAAAAAGCCAGCAAGAATCCTGCACTGTCATGATTCCTGATGAACACGACACAAAGTCCTTTTAAGTCAGCCATGGCTCAAGAATTTTACAGCTGTGCAGCCGATGAGGATGCTGGGGTTGTCACAGCATCATGGATGGTTGCAGGGGCCTCTGGAGAACATCCAGCCTAGCCCTCTTCTCAGAGCAGCGTCACCTAGGGCTGGTTTCTTAGGGCTGTATTTTGTCCCACATTTTCCTTAGGCTTTCTTTTGCTTATGATGCCCCTGTAGAAACTTTCCTTCGTATCCTTTATGTCTCTCTCCATATTTAGCTCCAGGCGGGTTTTGACTTGCCTCTATCCCTGCACCCCATCTCTATATTTGTCCTTGGTGCCTTGACCCTACATCCACCTCCTGCAGCCTTTCTATTGTGTTTGAGGGTGGTCAGGTGCTCCTTGTTCATCCCTGTAGGCCTCCTGTCTCCTTTGCTTGATTTCCTGCACAAGGAAGTGGACTATTCTCGAGCTTGGATGAGATGGACCATCTTCTTTTGGACCTGTCCTTTCCCCAGAACCATCTCCCATGACAATTGTCCAAGCAGATCTGTGAACAGGCCAAAGTCTACTCTCTCTTCCTTTCTCCCCTGATTAAGCAGGGCTCTTGAGAATAACAGAAAATATGTTTAAAGCTACTTCGAGGTCTTTAAGGTGTCGTACCTAGGTGCTGAGCTTCAGACATTACTACGTAAGTTACAGAGTGTTGAGTCTGTGTCCTGTTCTTGTGCCACCATGAACACAACTTCTAAATTGCAGTTATATACCTCGTGTGCATTCCTGGTTGTGAACAGTGCATCCGTACAGAAGCAACCATCCTCCCTTAACCTGTGTGTGGCTCTGCTAAACTATAGAAGCTCTTACAGGACAAATCTTCCCTGCTCGAAGGAGTCCCTGCAGTCCCTGCAATGCAGAAGGTTCCTAGCTGAGCTGGCATGTCCACCCTGCACTATATGGAGGTGCCAATCCCTGGCAGCAGCATAGCTAAATATTAAGTCATACCTGCCAATGTTCGTTCTGCTGTTGCACCTGAAGATCCTGTTTTCATGGCTGCAGCGTTCGGTAACTCACTGTGATTATGTGATCAAGTACACTTGATAGGGAAAAGAATTTCTGTTAAGTACATAAACCTAATCTTGGGTAAAATGTAAATAGCATGAAGTGTAATGGCACAGAGCTCTGTCAATTATTTTCTGACTCCTTCTACTCTACTTGTATTAACCATCCATGACAATCTCTGGTACAAATATCAGACACATGATGAAGGCAAACTGGGTACAATAAATAATGTTTACATTTCTATTATGAAACCATATTTATGTGGCATGAGTTGGATGAGTTTATTTAAAATATGCCCATTTGGCTATCTGTCAAAGCAGTTTTAGGGCACTTTAAAGATTCTTCTTTGTGTTTTAGATTAAATATCCATTTCAGGACTACAATACCATTAATTTATCACAAGCTGTTTAGTTACAATGCACATTTGGTTCACCAGGAGAACAATTCTTTTTTTTTTATTGATACACTTGTCATAATTAAAATTCAAATTCAATTTTTTTTAAGTGTAACCTCCATATTTTGTAAGCTACAAAGGAGACTTGGAAGTGATTAAAGTGATAAATCTACAAGTTTGGCTTTTTTTCCTAAAGATGCTCAATGTCTCTTTCTGTTAAAATCTTGTCCTTTTTTTTCTTGTTGTCACAGAAAACAATGTGAGTTTTTCTCAGCACCTTTACTAGTAGGTAGATGACATACATATGATTTATTTGAGTTTTTGAATTACTGTTGGTAAAAATATTAAAAGATGGAGGATATTTGAAGGCAGATGAACTAAACACAGAAATTATGGAATTTAAATGTCAGTCTTCTTGGGAAAGAAATACTAAATGTAATAACTCATATGAAGCTTGAATTAAATTTTAGAAGGGGTTCTAAGTATTTTCTATGTAGTTGCAGGGAGTGAAGTTTATAGAGTAGTGAAGTCTTACTTGAAAAATTGCTAGCAATGGAAAATTGTGCCCAAATCACAGGTTTGAGAATATTAATTTTGAAGTTGGTGATTTGTCAATCTGTGGGCAACAGTTTTTACATTAAAAAATCTGTTTGAGATACTAAAATGTGCTCAAAAGATTCCTATTAAAATATTTGTTTCTCTGAAATCTTTAGGTTATGAAATTTTCATGCTCCTTTGTTTAGTCCATATTTTTTATTAATTTAAGATCTTTTTGGAGTATAGTGCACTGTATTACTTTTTATATTTTGCTATTATTATTTAAATTCTCAGCTACAGATTTGCCTTCATTCTAGAAGGAATTTCGAATCTCTAATTACAAAAGCCAGACAAGCAAATATTGAGTGATAAGATCCAGTTTTGAAACACATTTTCCTTATCTTTCTTCCATTTATCTTGCCAATTGAATCTAACCCCTTACCTAGATAAAAATAATTTCCAATACATACTAATATTTCCTCACCATTTCCCCCCTAAAACTAATTATATAAAAATATCAAATAATAACATGCAGAAAAGAAAAAATAAATTAAAATCAAATACCTGCAAATTATCAGTCTGTACAATGTTCTTTTATTCAAGTGTATATGGATATTGGGAGTGTCTATAAAACTATTGTGAAACAGTTGTCTGTTTATAGCTGAAATAGCAAAGGGTATAAATTTAATTATTTGTGCATAAAAGTAGCTACTTATGCATTTATACCTGTGTGTATATTTACATATTATTTATGGTTAAGCTTGTAACTGCCAAACATGCAGAGTGCGGACCTATACCGGGTTTCATAAATTTTTATAGGAACTGTGGTTTGAATCCACCAATTGAGCAAAAAGATTAGTAAAAATGCCTCCCAGATTCCCGTGTCAGCTGTTTTCTTCCTTCCTGGCAATATCATAAAACCTCAGTGCACCTACTGATGTTGTGCAGCAGTCATATGGCTCCAGGGCTATCCTTATATCAACCTACAATAATTCAGGCTCATGGCACTGAAGTTTTTTGGATGGAGCACAGCTGGACATGGCATGATGTAAGTTTATGTAAATTATGTTCACATGAAGAACCTTCAATTAACTCTGTTCTGAATAGCTTACCAGACGCTATTTGTTTTGATAAAACTGGTACAAATCAGATGGACTGAGCAGAAGCAGAATGCTTACCTATATGGTCTAACACTGCTGGTTGCTCCCAAAATCCTTGAAATAGGGTGATGTGTACAGCAGGATGCCAGTCCCTGATTAACACCCAGGCCAGTTAAAGCAGCCCAGCATCTGATGATCTGGTCAGTGAACCAGCTGTGGTCGAGTTTAGCTCCAGTCATTGGATGGAAATGTGCTGAAGAAAAGGCACAGTTTGAGCTGGAGCAGAATACAGGTTGTATGCCAAAATTAAAGTGGGAGTTAGAGAAAAAACAGAATTGGAGACTGTTACCCTGTTGTAGCAGGCAGGAAAAATTGTGCATATGAAGATTTTTCACTACTCCTTAGTTAGGGGAACAAAAGATGAAAGATAGCATAAGACAAATTATTAAAAGGACAAATGGACTAACTGTATAGAATGGGGAAAGAAAAGGAAAGGAAATTCATTTGAATAAAGCTCAAAAACTCAGTGTCTCTGTTGAAGACCATTGTATAATGGGAACAATTCTTTAAACCAGTTCAGTTGTCTTAAATGTGGCATCCTTTCATGGTTTTAACTAGCCTGCTCCGTCTGAAACAAAGGGTCACATCCATATTTTTAAAATTACAGAAAACTCTGAATAATTAATTCCCCTTGTCAACATCTTGTGGAGTTAAACATATATAAGCTGTCTATCACTGTTTCCCAGGGAGTATCAGAGAAGAAAGAAATGCAGGAAATGCAGAGGCTGTTGAGCAATTTTCATAACTAAACAGTCAGTGATAACTACAGTGTGCAGGCAACCAAATATTTACCCTTTTCCTTAAATATTTGTAAGAGATAATATTTCATAATGAGTGTTTTCTTTCTTCCTGTTCAAAGATTCTTCAAAAACAGGAAGAAATGTCCTGGTATATATTTAAGCACTTGGTGCATTAACTCTTTTTTTATTAGCCAGGTCAGTGAAAGCAGAATCGTGCATTACCTTGAAAAATGAGGGAGTTTCTTTCCTTACTGACTTCAGTCCTATTAATTTCCTTATCGGTTTCTATCTTTCAGAAGTAGCCTTTTGACAGTCATCTCAGCATTTTAAATGCCTTTCTACTCTGTTTGGTAGCATCAACTTTTGCCCTAGACCTTCATGGATCATTGAAAATGACTATTCAATCAACTTTTAAAAATATATATTGTCAGAAGATTTTAAGAACACAATGTTTCTGACTATTTTACCTAAATATAGTAAAACATTCCATACAGTAATTTAAGATATTTTAGTTTAATGTAATTGTTCTGTAGATTTGCAGAGACAGTTTTTTTCAAAAGGTTTAGAACACCTAATTCTTTCCACAACAGTCGCAATTTTTGTGTGTCTGTCTTTTCAGGAAGTATTTTCCTAAGCATAAATTCTTGAGTTTTATAAGACTCATAATTTTTGCTTGGTTTATTTTTTCCTTGTATCATTTTTTACTTGTAACCTTAAGAGTACCACCATGTGAATATTAATTCTTTTAATACACTTCAGATATGGGAGATGTGGGAAATGAGGATGCTGAACACACAATGTGCAGCTGTCCCAGTGAAACTGGGTCTGACTCCAGCCCTGAATAATACATTCCATCTTAGCTGGGTTTGTTTTGATTTGAAGCAGTCTTTGATGATGCCAGGGAAAGTATGATAGGTGGGAAAAGGGAAGGATGCTTTCCAGAAGTTAAAAAATTAATTTAATGATTTGTGGCTCATTTGTGATCACTTTCCTACAGTATCCTCTGATGTTTCTTTTGTATCTGAAGGAGCATGCTAATGACTGTGCCGTAAACTACAGTATGGAATTCTCCACTGTGCAATCTCAAAGAATCCCCCTTTTTCCTTTCTGCTTATAATCCACTAAATTCACAAGAGAATTAGGAGGGGGTACTCAGAACCCATCTATGCTTTCACTAGTGTTACCTCCAAGGTGCCTTTATTAGCAACATAGTGCAGTCATGCATTTTAAAGACTGGTTTACCAATGATCAGTCATTCTATTTTTTATGTCTTCAAGCAATTGTCTGTATTGATATGGCACCTGTCACTCTGATATCCAAATAGTAAACAATATTGAATGCTACTAGGTCACAGTATAAGTAACACTTTCATCTTCTGTCATGAGAAACAGGGAAGGGTTGTGTCTGGATTTTGCTTAGTTGCACTTTTTAAAAGAGCAGCAGCGTTCTTAGGAATGGAAGCTGGCTTGAGGTTGTTTAAGAATGTAGAGTAAGGACACTCTCAAAGAATATTTTGTGAATGAAGATGTGACACAGCTGGCCTTTCAGTGACCACTGGGATTTCTAGGCCCTCCCTTTACCCAGGAAAGGAGCTCACTAGTTTACTTAGAAAAGTTGTGTGTTGTGGTGTTAGCCTCTAAAATCTGGCAGCGTGGCTTTAGAAGTATGGCAAGTTAATCTCTTCAGTGAATGTTCAGTGTCAGCATCCCAGTAAAGGAAGATGGGTATTGTCAGTGAGATTTGTGGAAATTTTGTTACCGGAATGCCTCAAAACTAAACAATTTCCTGTTTTCTTGTGGTGAATTCACTATTCTGATAGCAATGAAAACAAACCTATGTGAAAAAAAAAGAGTGTATTAAACCCCACGTTTGTTAAATAATCTCAAAAGGGAAAGGTGGTGCTGTGTTTTAAATAACCTCTTGTTAGTGAAATCTCATCTTAAAATTAAAAACATATACCAAAATAACATTAGAACTCTTCATGGTATTTTTAGTGAAATGTTAAACTGCTTCGGATGGTTTAAGAGAGCTGTTCTGGTACTTCCTGTTTCTGAATCTACACAAGGCACAGATGAATGAACTAGCAAAATGTGCCTTGGGGCAGCCTTAAAATTTATAGATGGCATATTAAAATGTTCTTGGAGGAGCAAAATGGTTATTGATACTCAATCAAGATGTTGCTCAAAAATTCATGTTATTTCTTCACAGTGCAAACTGTGTTCATCAGTGCTGATGGGATGAAATCTACTCCATAGGAAACAGATGGAATCATGCATGTGTGTCATAAGAAACATTAATTTAGGCATACTTTCTTCTGTATATAATGCAACCCTCAGCATGAGAAGTAACTGATACAATTTGCCCTTATGTAAAGGTCCCTCCTTTGTCCAATTTGCAGAAATTTGATATACTTACTGTAATATATAAAGTAGCTCAGGTGACTTAAGGTATGGAAAATCTAAGTTTTATTTTACAGTTGATTATGGTTTTGCTTTGAGGGAATTGGGGGAAATAGAAGCTATGTGTATCTTGTGCCTTACATTTTGAAGTCTACAAAATTATTTTTAAAGGTGAAAATAGTTATTTAAAACATTGCAATTGAAAACAGGAAGTAAGATACAGAATACTAGCTAATTCCAAGTCAAATTAATTTCCAGACCATCCCCTTAAATCCACATTCTGCATGTGAAAATGGAGAATTCAGTAGTTGTTGAATAATTTGATGGAAAAAAGGAAGGATTGAAAAGAAATACTGAAAAGACACTTTGAAAACTGAAGATAAATAAAAGAAATGCACTAAAAGAATAGCAGAAAAAAGTCAATTTTTCATTTGCCTATACTCACAATCAGAGACTGCATTTCAACAGCTTTTGATACCTTCAGCTCCTGGTCAAGTCAGTGCAAGTGTCTTGTAACTGCACTGCAGCACTGCAAACAAGACCTTCCAATTTTGGTGGTGAAGTTCTGGAAATCCAAGTTTTTTCTCTAAGCAGATAATTTTAAAGTCAACTAAAGTTAAACCTCTAAGAGGGGTGGAAGTCGAATGCACAGCAGGGAACAAATTACAGAGACTGAGAAGAATCTGAAGTAACTAACAAAATAAGACCCTAAAGATGTTTAAAAAAAAGGGAGGAAAAAGAAGATCACAAAAGTGACAAGAAGTCCAAAGAAACCACTGTATGTCATGCAATAAAACAGGGTTGAGCTGGAACTTTTAAGAGTTAAAGGTATGCGTCAGGAGAATAACACTGGGAAATAAATAGTGGAGAAAAGGTAACCTGTCAAACAGATCAAACATTAATTTACCTCTGAGTAACATACTTTATGCTATTTGGAATAAAACATTTCTCTACATTCACTAGAAGACATCCCTCCTCTGGCCTTAGTTGTATCCTCAGGCATATACAGGCATCTCAGCCTTGCTAATTCTGCTGAAAATATTTTTCACTACTCAAGCAAGGCTGTCATTTCTATCCCCCTGCCAGCTGGCCCTCTGCTGATATATTGAAATAACCTGTCATCTGAATGACAGCTGGCAGTAAGAGGACTTCTGGTGATGGAGTTGATTACTAAGCTTCATTGACAGAAATAAGTGGTTTTGCTCAGTCTTTCTTCAGCCTTCCTTCCGGGCAGAAGAATAAAGATAAATATTCATTGACAGACTTTGAGTTTAATGAGAATACTCAGCCATGTGGATTTATTTTTTCCCTTCTCTTCTCCCTTTATTTTAATTGGCATGATTCTTAGGCACAGCTTCTAAATGCTTTAAAGGTGATTCCTTTCTCTGATGCAGTTTTTATGCTATAGAAATATATATACTATACTAACATTGTACTGTATGTTAGTATAATACAGTCAAAATTATTTGGACTTTTTCTCTGTTTCTGAAACATAAAAATAAATCCTGAACGGATAATTTTTCATGCTTTCAGATAAAAACGAATGTTTCATTATTCAAACTATTGTACGGGGTATATTCACAGCCTTTGAAGGCAAGA
Organism: Dasyornis broadbenti; assembly: GCA_013397935.1. NCBI lineage: Eukaryota > Metazoa > Chordata > Aves > Passeriformes > Dasyornithidae > Dasyornis > Dasyornis broadbenti. The sequence continues at coordinate 338,102 of VZRN01003185.1, read as the reverse complement.
AGTGACAATGGAAGATAAAAGGAAATTATATACTCTTTGCCACTAAAAGATGCTCTCAAAAACATGCAAGCAGAGAGCTTATAAAGAAGGATATGGCTGCAATTATCAGTGGAACTTTAGACTATATTCAACGACTTCAGCAGCTGATCATAGATAAATCACAGATAAACAGAAAATAATAATAATTTGAAACTTATCAAAGATGTGTGTTCCCTTGGGTACATATCATACTGGCAAGCATTGCATCAAAAAACCTCCAAACAAAAACTGGTGTATAATTTTCAGGTCTTTCTTCTTCTAAAGAAATATCCAATACATTTCTTTTTTGAAATATTTCTCCTTCTCTCACATTCTTCTCCTTCTTGAAAAAAATAGTTAATTCTTTCACTTAGCCATACTAGATTTTTGAAAGCCTTTCTAAAACTAAGTGTTCAAGCAAATTCTTTGAAATGATGCAGGTGGGAGATACCACTGCACCCCTTAAATCAGGATAGTGAGGGAGTCAGACCACAGATAGCAAGGACCATGCTGCAGTGCAGAGGATAAACAGTTCTTAAGAAAGCTTAACTCCAAAGAAATCTTCCTGGCATCACATGAACTGAAATGCCTATTTTTGTACAGCACATACTTGTGAAGACTGAAATTTTCTTAGGTATTTTTAAAAATGAAAATAAAAAGTTTGGACACATTTAATGACTTAATATTTTTAAGATCTTGCATGTTTTTCTGGGTATCCAATACAATGTTATCATAGAAAGAGCGGAAGGAGAGATGACAATTTGTTACAATGCTCCTGCTACCAGCTTTCAGGTTTGGTAATAACAGCTAAACCCACAATACCCAAAGCTCTCCCAGAACTATCGGACTCACTTAGAAAACCAATGTTATTTCTCACTATTTCTCTCATATATAGCTACTTCAGATGCTTGATAACTGGAAGGAGTGTGTATTTGATGTTGCCATTATAACTTGAAAAGGGACATTTGAAACTAAGTCAGGACCAATTTTTAATTCATTTTAATCACAAAACTAAATGTGAATAAAAAGGTATCTTCTCAACACCAGTGTGCTTGCATTTGTATGTTGTAAAAATATTATCCTTAGTATCAAAGACTTTAATCATAAAATCACAGAATCATAGAATGGTGTGGATGGGAAGAGAGATTAAAGATAATCTAGGTCCAACCCTTGCTGCCACGGGCAGGGACACCTCCCACCAGACCAGGCTAGCTAATAAATGTGTCAGGGACTATAATCCAGAAGAAAGGATATAGGGTTAGAAAAGTCTTGCTCTTGATCTTGATGTAGCATTAAATCACTGTACAGCCTTTTGCAAGCGTTGCCTTTCTGTGATTTCCCACATAAGAGTAACATCACTTACCTAGCTGCCTTATGGGGATATAATGAATATAAATTAAATCATGCTTCTAAAGTACTCTGATAAATGATCATTACTGTTTTAGTTATCGTGAGGATAATCAAATCTGGGTGAGCAAAATCTTACAGAGCATTGTCAGTTGATATGAGAAAAGACAGGATAAAATTTGTCACTGGATTCTTAACTTCATACCCTTGTCAGACTTTGCAAGCAGACTCAGGATAACATGTGATATTTCTTATCTAGACATAGCAAGCTGAATAAGGAACAGATTGTCAGCCTAATATATGTATCAGAGTAGCCCCAGGGCAGAGCAAATCTTTATGGTCAATTTATGAGTGCCTGAAAGGTTTAGCTAGAAATAAAATAATGCAAACTGGCAACCTTAACTGTATTGTAATTTCCCAGTTTAAAATCTTTCTTGTTAGAATGAATCAGTTTGGCAGTGGTAGCACAGAATTGATTGTATTCTTAAACCCTCAGAATAGTCATCACTTTTGCAGTTAACATTGAAGGAACTTTTAATGCATTTATTCTAATAGTTCATTTCAATAAGTACTTGTATTGAATGAACAATAGATCTGTATTGTCGCCAGTCACCCTCAGAGAATGTTAGAATCTAGATCTGTGGTCCAGCTGTAAACAAGCTTGTACACATACATAGATACTACAGTAACCAACCTGAATGGTTTTACCTTTAAGATTCTCAAAGAAATAACTCAGCAGAAGAAAATAATTGTTTGTAAGTGAATTTAATGATCAATGACATGTAATTCAAAGTAATGTATTTATCTCACTTAGTAGATTGTTCCAGCAGAAAAAGAAATTATGTTTACAGTGTTTCAAATATGCAGTGCTTCTGTCTTATCAGACCATGAATTTGCTTTAAAAATGAAAAGCTGTTCTACTGGGCAGATGTATCTATCATCTTTGTCAATACTATATTAATTGTATTTACTTTTTTTCATTATGATGTTTTATATAGAAGCTGTCATTTTACAGGATATAAGAAAGGTGTTAAGCTTCCTGAAATTAATATTGGGGAAAAAAATTAAATCAAGCTCATTAGTAGATTGCATTAGCCTGCAATCTTTCCTGCTGGGAGAGAGGGCTGTGGACAAAGCTGTTGATGCCTAACTGAGAATGAAGGCACATAGCAACAGGAAAATTGCTGGATAGTTCTCTCTCCTTCAACATATTCTCACATTGGCCACATCGTGGAGCTACAGCTAAATGAGTCAGAAACTTGGACGCACCCTACCAGGTGCACTGGAACAGTATATATATAATTGAGACAAAACATCAGTTAATCTGCAGTGTGTGCAAATGCATTTGAATTTTATTATGAATTTTTTTTTTCCTTAAAAATAATATGCTAATAGGAACACCTTCAACTTTTTTCAAGACTGCGATAAAACATTCTGTGGAAAATAAGATACATTTCAACTTCCCTCCTGACTCATGCTACTATAGTTTGAAACTAGGGCATATTACACTAAGCAAACAGTAATGGAATACCATAAGAAATCTTCCTTATTACCATCAGTGTATGCCCAGAGAAAGAGAATTAACAGTCTCTGCCTTAATTGCTATAGTTAACTGAAATTGCAGTTACTATTCTTACTCAAATATTTGGTCGTATTTTTTAAGAGGCATTAGTAAATTTTCCTAGATAATGTCTTAGGTGGTCTTCCAGATTTGTTGGCTTTTTCTCATCTTTACTGATTTTCAGTACATGTGCATTACTGATTTTCATAGGTCTTTAAATAACTTTCAATAAACCTTCAGTAAAATAAACAACTTCAATAAATCTTCAATAAAGAAACCAGTCAACCTGACAGTTCCTGGGTAGGTGACCAGCTTATTGGCTGAAATGGTAAAATCTTGGAGAAATTCCTGTCTTTAAAGAAATGCCAGGTGTTTGTTTTCAGAAGGTTCTGTGGTTTGATCTGGGAGTGAGTAAACGATTCTGACTTATCAGACAGGCTTTCTGAAGTATTTGCCTTGAAAAGTCACTTCTCCTCAGGCTGACTGCTTCAAAATAGCCTGTTGTCTAAACAAGTCCAGTGTGGCTTGAAGTGGATGGTTTCGTAAAGATCCTAGAGTAATCAGATTATATATTTTCTGGTCAAGAACTAGGAATTTGGGATTGTTTTTTGAGGTGTCTTTTTTTGCTTTTTTTGTTTATTTGTTTGGGTTTTTTCTGCTCTTGTAGGACCTAGTGGCTACTTTTTCCCTTTTTTTTTCCTGTCTTCTTTTTCAAGAATCAGAAGTGAGCAAAGTGGTTAAAATTCGTGAAAACAAAGGGGGGAGCTCTTGCTGCGCTGGCAGGTGCTGCAGAGAGACTGCTGCAGGAAGGTTTCTGCTGCTTGTTTAAGCCACAGATCAGAAGGGGAAATTACCTAAAGGGTTTCGGAGTGATCCTCTTGCCACTTTTCCTCTAACCCTTGCCTAGCCCATGGAACTACTGGTGAAAAGATTCGTGCTTGAAGCAACACTTTAGACAATCAAAGCATGTCATGCAGGACTGAGTTTTTCCTCTGTTTGATTCCTTCCTGCATCTACAACTTTGCAAATATTGCATAAAATGTACATACATATGTAGAACTGAAAGCAGTGGATTTAATATTCTTTGTGATTTGTCATTTTCTTTTTTAAATAATACACAATACTAGTATCAGAAAGCTTGACACATGTTTGAGTATAGCTTTTTCTATTCAAAACAGCATATATAAAACAGCCTTTGTTTCTAAAGCATATTTGTCTTGATTGTTAGGTTAATATACTAAAAATTTCAAACTCTCAATAATTAAAAAATGGTCAGGTCAAATCAATCCACAGGTACATGGAAATTCATATCATTTTAGTGTATTTTTTTCTGAGCAGTAGAAGGGAATTTTAAATGTACAATACAGTACATATCTAAGTATGGCATCTAATTCCCTTTGGGTCTGCAGTCTGAAAATATAGCTCTCTTTTTAAAGACCAGGCTATAGAACAGCTAAATATTTGCAGTTCAAGAGGCATTTACACTGCAGGAGCACAGAATGCCATCCATGTTTGTATGTTTACTCTTCAGTCCTGACAGGTTCTTACATGTTTAACGTGAGAGGTATTTCTTCTGTCCTTAAGGAAAAAAAAAAAAATCACTTTCCCTCCTCTTCAAACTCCTTTAATAGAAACAACCTCCTGAGTATTGGGAAAGACTTTTTCCTCTTAAAATACATATACGGTATTTGTAACCTTCACTTTTAGTTATCTCCAGAAAAAAAGCCTTTTTTTGTTGTTGTTGGTGGTGGTGGTGTTTTTCTTTTTACTTAGGTGCTTCTGTTATGATTCCAGTGACAGCTCTGTCACTTTCTGCAGCTCCAAGAAGAGCCTTGTACCTTTGAAATTGTCATTACCTGTTGTCTGGCTGCCAAGGTTTCTGCCACTGTAGTGTGGTGATGCAATAGCAGTAGCTCTTACTGCCAGCCGAGAGACCCCAGGTTATGAGAGTGAAGCTCCAGAATGGAGCAAAGATATCAACATCCTTATTTTTCAAATATATTTTCACTGTCTGATTGGCTACAGGGGCTTCTGGTAGAGTAGGGACTCAGCCTACTGCTGGCGTGGAGTTAGCCAAGAAAAAACCCACCCCAAAGCCCACTGGATTTAGCAGTCTTCTCTAGCAGATGGAATAAAATAATTTTTATTCTCTCAAAGGTGAAAGGAAAGACAAAAAAGAAGAAGCGATGCCTAACAATAGTGATGATATGTAGCATTGAATCAGGTATATATTTAATACCTTCTTGAAATAGATTAATTAGAAAAACCAGTATTGTTATAGACATCCATACCTGTATTACATTCAAGGACTGTTTCACCTGGAGAAGAGCTGACTGAGAGGGAATCTTGTTAATCGTAAGTACCTTAAGGCTGGGCAAGACTGTGGGGGCAGACTCTTTTCAGTTGTGCCCAGCAACACAACAAGGGGCGACAGGCATAAACTGAAATACAGAATATTTCATCTGAACATGACGAAAAATGTCTTTACTGTGAGGGTAACTGAACACTGGGACCTTCCGCCTAGTGAGGTTGTGGAGGTTGCTTCCCTGAAGATAATCAAAATCTGCTAGGATATGCAACCTGCTCTAGGTGGCCCTGCTCTAGCAGGGGGATTGAACTAGATGATCTCCAGACATCCCTTCTAAATCCAATCTGTGATTCTGTGATGGGACTGCAATTCACTGTCCAGTATAAATGTTTGTATATATACGGACATGATTTAAAACTGATTTAGGTAGTGTGGAGTCGAGGGCACATTGGACTGACAGGAACCTGCGTGAATAGTCAGGCTTCTGGCTGTAAAAAAACCCCACTACAACCAAATTCCTGTCAGGATTTCAGTCAGTTGAGTCTAGATGAGCTGTAGACATGTCTGTGATTACACTAAGTGATAGCATTACATTAGATAGTTATTTGCTAAAAAACATCACGTGCAGGTTACTCTCCACATAATGCTATTAAACATGAATTGCTTTAGAGTACTTTGTCATTCAGGGGCAGTACAACCACTGTTTTGAGGAGGGCTACGCCCATGCTTGTACAGCTGAGGGAATGATGTATGTAGCCCTAGTTCTTTCATCTGTATGTTGTAAGAAATAATGATATGATATAATAATTGCCTTGCATATGGCATATATAGAGGGAACTCAGGGATATTACTCTTCTAAGGATACTATTAATAAGTTAATTTTTAATTTTCTGTATTTTTAAAAGCTTGTTATCTCTTAATTTTAGCAGGTCCTCTCCCAAAAATTGCCAGTCCAGAGTTTGTGTGTCTCCCTTTTAAAAACACAAGAAAAAGCAGGTACAAACCAAACTTGATCAAGCCAGCAGCTTTTTACTTCCCTTCCAGCCAGATGGTACTCATTAGCAGTGGACTGACTTAAAAAATTTCCCACTGAATCCCGTTTTTTCCCCCAATAGAAATTCCACCCTGTGTAGGATTGAGAAGATGGACTGTGCAGCCTTTATGAAATACTGTGGAGTGTGTTAGATCCAGAAATAAAGGGGTCATTTCAAAAGTAAGGAGATTACATGTGTGAAGCTGCCTTGGCAGCCATTTCTTTTACATATGCAGGAATTCTTTTACACCCATTGCTAATCATAGCACTGCTGCTTAAATCAAGGACAAGAACAGTCTCCAAAGGGACTTGCAAGACATTAGTGAATTTATAGATCTAAAATTATACACTCTGACCAAAGTCTGGATAATTTATGTGTAAATATTCTTATAGAAGCCAACATGTGCCATTACTGCTGATAGTTTTCTTTTTTGTTTATTCACAATGATTGCTCATTTGGTGTTTAAAATTCAGAAAAAAATAAGTTTAAATTATTGTTATGTATTATACCAGTCAGTTCCCCATCCAGACTCTATGCTTCTGTAAGTAGAAGTTCCCCATGAGAATTGGCTGAGCTGGTATCCATTCCCAAAAGTCCTCTTTCCTGTTGACAATTGCAGTGGCGTCTAACAGAAGAAAGTGGGTAAAGCAAAATAGTTTTTTGAAGTTTTTCACTAGGTTTTCTGTGAAATTAAGAGTGCCTGGCCAAGCAGAACTTCTGGTCACATAAGCAACTTTTTTATATATATATTTTTGTACATTTATATGTACATATTTGTTTTTTATATGTATGTATAAAATAAATAGTGCTCAGAATGTATCAGGGCATTGGAAAATTATAATCTTTCCTGTTAGGTTATTAGACCAGTCCCTGGAAGAGTTTTGATTTATATCAATTGGCACTTCCCCAAGCAATTCCCAGGCATAATTTGGGAGTTTGAAGGTTCTAGGCACTGTTCCCAATAAGCAATATGCTGCAGTCACCCTGTTTTGAAGGCTGGAAGATCTCACTAGCATAGGCAAGGGCTGCTTCACACCTGTTTATCTTGGTGTCAGGAAATGTTCACAGCACACAAATGTCAATTTAATGTAATACAGATAGATTACATATACCAGAGAATTAATTGAAATATTTAGGCTCTCTGTGTGTTGGACATTTACCATTTCAAAGTAATTATCTTTCCTTCAATTTTCCATCTCCCAGACTCACACTGTCTTTGCTGGAGAATTTAGGGTTTAGTTTGGTCATTTTTTCATTAAAGCAAATGATTACAGTGTATCCTAAATTGAATACATCTAAACAGATGCATTCTGAATTAAGTTCTAAATTGAGATGTGGCAACACCATGTGGTAACAGCATCTGTGGTGTCAGTATTAGAAAACTCAAAATCTTTTTTGTCTTTTTATTAGTGATACAGGGAGTAGAATTGCATGATAACAAACTGATGTTGTATGTTTAAAATAATCAGCTCCTTTTCACTTCTTAAGTTTTGAACCCAGCTCAACTTCTGAGCTGTATCTGTAGCAGCAAAGTAACTATCCACATTTGCACTTTGCTGAAAAATGCCATGATTGCTATCCTATGGCATGTCCCTGGATATTCTTTGGGAATGACCAGGCAAGGGAGTAAAAGGATGGACAATGTGCCCTTTTGTCTTACCTTGTAAACATTTGCAATTCAGACAAATACCGAACCACACTTGAGAACTTAAAAGTGTTTGTGGCTTGTTCAGTCGGTCAGGTATTGTTAGGTGGTCATTTATCCGTTAACTGATTTGTCTTCCCAGAGTTTCAGTAAGAGAAAGACAATATTACTGCACTCAACAAATGGAAAATAGAAACAATAAGAAATGAAGAAGTTTTTCCGAAATTATAGAGCTATACTACACCTACCAACATACTTCTGGAATTTAAACAAGAGTTTAAAGGAATGTGTATGGTGTGTATGTGTATTCTCTTCTTCAAATACAAAGTCTTCCACCCTCCATCCAAATACTAAGTTCCAGTCTAACTCTCAATCATTGAGCCTCAACTGTGCCTTTGTTTGCACCCCTTGCAATTCAGCTTTACTGGATGTAGTGTGCCACGGTGTTACGACCTGCCCCTGAAGGTGAGGGTAACTGAGGTACCTATTAATAGGTCTTTTGGGGCGGGTTAGAGTGAAATGACCCTGAATGATGGGTGTTTATATAGATAGCACTATCCCAGCTCCAAAGGGTCTTCTTGTCATCCTTTTCTCTTACTTGGCTAAAAACATAGGTTGTTCCTAAATGAAGGTTGGTTTGCCGTGGTCATCCTCTGGTGGCAGCAGGGCAGCCCCTCTGCACCTGAGCTATTCTTATGCACATCAGAGGTTTTCCTACCACACACCCAGAATCTCTTCTCCCCTTAAGAGGTGCAAACCTGGCCTCAGCAAAGCACCTCCTGCTTTTGCAAATGGCTGTTTGAGTCACTAACCTTTAACATTTCATTCACTCAAACATGGGTGCTCAGTGCAACTTGTGCAACAGAGGTACACAGCAGACCCTTAAATTTCTTGTTCTATTCATTAATCAGATATTGAGTTTTAGCTTCAGTTTCCTGGGTTTTTTCTCCGTAAATCCTTTCTCCACCATATTTAATGGACTAGACAGATTATTTGTAACTTCTCATAAACTTTGTGCTGCAGTGACCTGTATATCCAGCTAAGGTGGCTTCAGTTTAGTGATAACCAGATAGACAGGTAGACCTTTCTTTTGTTGCATCTGCATTCGTAATAGTTTCCTGCTTCCAAACAGTGTTCCCTCTGGATGATGAATTCTCCTAATCTATCTCTTGGTGAACAAATATTGTTAGCCCTCCCTCTGGCTGTTTAGTATTTTTTCCCATATCTAGGTTGTGGTCTTCAGCACAGAAGAAACCCAGGTATTACAGCCAGACTGAAACAGCCAAAATACCCTAAATTCCTGCTAATCTTCTCCCAGTCTCTCGCTTGCAGTCCAAAAGACATAGGCTGCCCACATTTTGCTTCAGTTTTTCAATCCTTAAATCTTTGGGTGACTTTTGTTTTGAGAGCAGTTACAGTGGAATGTCTGCTTTGGAATTACCTATTCATAACACTAGGGCAGCAAGAATTTTCCTGGTGGTATTGCGATAGATCATAACCTAAATAACTCCATGCAAATGTACTTTTGCATTTTTCTTGCAATGTAACTTAAACTGATGTTTGAAGTGAAATTTATGTTTGAAGTTTAGATCTTCAGGATCTCTAAGATGAAGCAAAGTGATTTCCCTGGCTAGCAGGTGAACACCCCAGACAGACTCAGCATCATGGTGTCACCATTTTAGTCTCGTTCTCACTGTGAGTGAGAGCCTAGCTCCTCAACCAGGTCAAGGTAGCCCTTCTGCCTTTTTGGTGAAACAGTGTAAATAAAGGCTTTGGCTTCGGAGCCTCTTTGGGAAGCCAACATAAGAAGCATAGGATTGGAGAAGGTGACTTTGATCATGTGCCCTTTTTTGTCAGCAGCAACTGTGCTATATTAGTCCTTTCATAACCTTAGTAAGTTCTATTTAAAGTTGATTAGTCCTTATTCCTGTCTTTCGTGTTTGGAATACTATTATTAACTGTGATTTACTAATGGTTAATAGCACCTTCATTTACATTCATTTATTTTTTTCTTTATTCAGTTTATCTTTTCATTCTATTTAGTAATTCTCTCTTTCTAAAGAGAGAACGATAATATTCCATTACAGTTTATAGAAGTATATTTACTCCTTCCATCTTAAGATTGTTGCTGAAGTTTAAAGAAATGAAATCTTTTTGGTGGTGTTAATCCTCACTTCATCATCCTCCAGCTATACTCCAGCATTCTGATGACTGGAATTCATCTTTCCAATTTGGTGATGATGTTTGACACTGTACACATTTTTTTCCACAGAAAGACTTTTCATGATGATATTTTTTTTCCTCCTGTCTAATCAGTTTTGTTTCTCTTTCCTTGTGATTAGTTTGTCTAATTTTCTTGTCCTCAACAGGTATTCAGGTTTTTCTTTTATTTTCAGATGAGTTCTCAACTTCACACATCTTAAATCCAGGAATATTTTCAATGTCCTCTATTCCTGTTTCCTTCTTTCCTTCTTTATTCCTTTTGCTTCCCCGTTCCCTTTTTTTTTTAATTACCTCCTTCACGGTTGGTGGTTTGTTTCTCTTGTGTTCCGTGTTAACTCTATTTTGGTTAATGCCATTCTCCCTAATAGCGCATGTACACATGCAAATACATAGTTTCTGCATCTAGCCAAACAATTAGTGAGCTTTTATACTTACCAGGTTTCACCAAGTAGAGATGTCAAACACAGGATCTGACTCCTACCTGTTTGAGGTATCTGACCGGATGGAAAGTTCATCCAGGCTTTAGATGTTCCTAAAATTTCAGTAGAAATCTTCTAGTCAAACTGTTGGCTCTGTTCTTATTATTCTCTTCATTTAAAGGAAAAAATTAAGTAAACAATAAACAGGGATTTTAAACATATTTCCATATATCTGCAATGTAAAATGTCTAAAAGTAGAGTCTTTATCTAGTCTTTATCTAGCGTTTTCCTTTCTTTATAAGCTACAAAGCTGACATTTTGCCAAAGTATGTACATGTGGATTTCTGCTTTGAGAAGGAGTTAACTGTGTCTTTTACTGTTACTCAACCCAGAATGGGAGAAAGTATTTAATGAATTTAGGGTAGTCCAGATGATTAGGATTTTAATTTTTTCTTCTTCTAGTTAATACCTTCTGGTATTAACATTTGATGTAGTAAGCAGGAATCCTGCCTAATATGTGTGCTTTGATACTAGAGGTTCTCACAGTAATGCCTGTCTGCTCATAGTACATAGCAAGAAACCAGATGTCCTGTAGAGTTACCTAGATAGAAGTGTGGGAGTAGGACTTTACATTTGCCTTCCTTGAACTTCAAGGGATTCCTGCTGGCCCATTTCTCCAAGTCAGGGATGTCTCTGAATTGCAGCCCAATTCCAGCCTATTGATTGTCCTTCCACAATCTGACATCACCCACCAACTTGATGAAAGTGTGTTTCCGTCATTTGTTAAGGTCATTAATAAAGCCATTAAACAGTATCAGCCCAAATTTTCACTCCATTGAAGTGCTTTTCGATTAAACATAGTTCTGCTGATCACAACTCATTAAGATTAGTGATCTGGCCAACTTTACACCTACTTTGCAGTCCAGACTATATCTCATCTCATCTTTACCCAGACCATATCTCATCATCTTGGTTATAAGAATACTCTGCCAGGCCATTTCAGATTCTTTGCTGAAGTAGGTGGTACAGCACACTTTGTTCTCCCCTCACTCTCAGAACCACCATTGCAGGTGATGACCCCAGGAGGCTCAGGCACAATTTGCCTTCCCTGTACCTGTACTGCCTGTTCTCAGAGCTGCTTTCCTTTCTCCTGTTTCTACCCATTCAGAAAAAGAGGCTGTGAGTATAATGAACTTCAGAATCTTTGAAAGCATACCATGATGCATAATAAAGCCCATTAAGTTAATTTGCATGAACTTACTTAAGAACATACAATCTCAGAGCAGGGAGAACACTGCAGTTACATTGATGCTTTCAAGTTTCTGTTATCTCAGTTAAAACCTCCTTCTCTCATCAGACCTGTATAGGAGGCAGTACGTTTGCAATGCCAATTTCACTAGAAATGCAAATAAAATATAGCTGTTGGGAATGAAGTAGTGACTACATCTGGATTCAGGATGATATTTGCAGAAATAAAGAGTTGCAGTTTTTGCAGTACAAAGTATATCTTGAACAAAATTTTAGTGACAGGTGAGATAATGGAACTCCCTAGGGGATGTAATGAAAGCTAAGAGAAAGGGAACAAAAAAGGCCTTAAACCAAAATCCACATCAGATTGGACTGCATTTGTTTAATCTTAAAATTGAGAAAAGTGAGTAGAAAAGGAACCTCCCAAAGGTTTGGGAAGATCTGTGAATGTAAAAGCAATGCAGGGCTGTGCTGGAGGGTATGAATTACACCTCTAGTATTTTCCTGGCATTTCTCAGGAAAAATTGTAGCAGAACAGTTTACCTCTCATAAGACTTTGGTCAGTCTGTCCAAATCAAACAAAATATATCATCTGGGCACAAGGGAACAGTTTGTCTGTCTTGTGCAGCAAAATTTGAGGAAATAATTTGGTTTGCAGAGGAAGGGATGTTGTTTATGGAGGGGGTGTGTGTGTGCAGTGTGATGGTTGTATTGTAAGAAAAAACTTGGTTTAGGGCCTAATTCAGTTTCTGCTGAACTGATAAGAGCCTTTTATTTGATCTCAATCACAGAGGAACTGATCTCCAGTGGTTAAACTATTAGTATTCCAGTCTGAGTCAGTGAAATAAACATATTAATTAATATATAGGAGAGAACCTTCAAAGATTGAATCAGATGCATTTAGGAATGCTTTTACACATGTCTGCAGATGGCATCAGTGTACTATATGCAAAGCAAAAATAATTAATTGCAACAATAAATCTTTCTTTCCTGACTACTGTTACCAAGTAATCAACCTGGAGAGTTGAGCAAGTGCTCCAACATCTAGGATAGAAATCTTGTGAAATAGAATACAAGGTAGCAGGAAAAGCAATGCATTCTCTCTTTTGTTACAGATAAGCATGGACTCCCTCCATTTTGTTGGAGTCAGCATTTTTCATAAACATTGTCTAGCAGGCATTCCGAGAGACTGTCAAGTTCAACATTTGTTTATTTTTCTCCTGTTGGGTTATAGCAGAAAATTCTTTCTGGACTCTGATTTACAAAAGCAGAAGGTGGACTTGATGTTCTAAACTAGAATATATGCAAATATGTTTATAGAATTTAAGGAGAGAAGAAAAGCGGTTTATCCTCTTTCTACTCTCCCAAATGTAAATATTTTTTGCAACAAGTGAAATATTAGTGAAGAATATTTTTAAATGAAGCTTTTAACAGTAGAGATTATGCTAAGGTAGAGCCTATATTGCCAACCCCTAAGCAGGTTCCAGGCATCAGTCTTTTTCAGCAGCAGCTGTGGAATCTCTGCAGCACAGAATATATTTTAACACCAAGTGGGAACTAGTGACCTGTCAGGATCTGCACTTTTGACCTGCAGTGCAACAACAAAAAGATTTTCAAGCTTTATAGTAGGCTGAAACATGACACTTAACCTCTTAAGAGCATTGAACACAGGACCTATAAAATTGTGACTTAAAAAAGTATACACAAATGTGCAGCTTACCTAAAATAAATCTCTCAGTATGGAAACTATAAGATGGACAGACCAGATTTCTTAAACAGAGGCCAGAAATTGCAAAATGCTGGAGTAAATAATCAGTCTTTTTATATTAATTGGATTATTTGGGGGGTTTTAAAAAATACTGTAAGACTTTCAGAGCAAGGTCCACAATATTGTCATGGAAGTGTTCAAGGCCAGGTTGGATGGGGTAGCGACCTGGTGTAGTGGAAGGTGACCCTGCTTATGGCAGAGGGGTTGGAACTAGATGATTTTATGATCCCATACAACCCAAATCTTCCTATGATTCCTATGAGCCAAGATGTCTGAGATCACTGGATGCTCTCAGCTGCATAAAGGAGCACATGCTTTTACTAAATCTTTTAAAGACATTCAGTAAATCTAATCACCATAATTAGAATGAATTCTAAGAGTAGATATCTGTAATTGTGCTAAACTCTTATGTTTAGACAATTTAAATAACCCCCAGCTCACCAGATATACGTACGTACACCTAGAAGAGGTCTGCTGAACCTCAGCTGTGCTCTGCTATCTGAAGCAAAATCACATAATCACTCCTGCATGTTTAGTAAGCTTTATGCTGCAAGCAGTTTGGCTGTGTAATCTCTTCACCCTCTTGAAAAGCTATTTTTTTCATTTCCTCATTCAAGTTATTTCCATGAATATGTCCTTGTCATATGAAAGTATGCAAAACCACAGTATTACTGATGCACATTTCAGTGATAAGAAAGGCTGATATTTTTAGGTTTTGCTGTCTCCTGTGCCTTTAGTTTTTTTTTTCTTTT
>VZRN01003185.1:261162-316531 GCA_013397935.1 Dasyornis broadbenti | reverse complement strand
ACATATATATATATATATATATATATATGCGCATTAGATTACTTGGTTTGAGATTTCCTGCCATGTATTCTTCATTTTTTAGTACCCAGTAGTGTGCTTGTTATCTTCCAGATGGCCCTAAATAAAGAACCTTGTGAGTGGAATTCTATTTGATATGACACTTAATTTAGGTATCTATAGACATGTGTTTATTCAGTTTTGGCTGCTTTTTGCAAGGACAATAGGGGTTATATTTTAGACTGTAGGTATTTTCATCCATATGAAAATTATGATGCAACTATGGCTGAAAATTCTTGATAAAAAAGTGTATTTGTAATAAACAGAAAAAGGCAAAAGGGTTGCAAAGCTAAGGCCAGTAGCAGAATGTGGGCTTAAGAATATAATAGAGGGGAAAAAAAACAACCAACAAATGCAGGAGATGATGCAACAACAATAGGAATGTAAAGAAAACCTGAGGGAGTGGGTTAAAAATGGATCATCTAAGCAGGAAGCAACTGTTGTGCTCTCTGACCGTATTTCTTTCCCACGTGGTCAGAAATTCAGAAGGAGTTCCAAAGACTGCTCGTGGTATCTCATGTAATGAATAGGTCAAAGAACAGAAGAAGCCTTTACAATTCTGCACCTCATTGTAGTCAATGCACCATCAAAGACTTCTGATGAAAGATGGAAAGTTTCAATTGTTCTGTAAAGACTGAAAAAGGTCTCTGCAGGCATTTCAAATGAATAGAACTGGGGAAAATCGTAAGTCTGCTAAAGAGAAGATTGCAAACTCCAAATCCTTACTAAGGAACAATTCAAAATACAATTTGACCCTGCAGGATATAAATATTCTCTTTTCTGTTTTTTTTTCCTACCTAGCTAATTATGTATCACCTTGCAATTTGACATGGCAGAAGCAAAAATCTATTGTGTTTTTCTAAAATGCATATGAAGAGAATATGAATGTGGAGCAGGGAGTCTGTGTCCTTTATATAATGTAATGATACTGTGTTCCTTTTTTTCAATACTCAGACATCAAAAAGATATGACCAGTGTACAGAGAATTCAATTTAGTTTTGACTAATTGGATGTGATAACAAACTTTTGTGTTGGAAGATAAAAAGAGATTCTCTTCAATGTATTGAAAGGAATGTAAAGGCAATGAAAGTAAGAAAGGAAATATATTCCCATTGAGAGAGAGATCCTGTTATAATTTATAAAAAAATGAAGGAATTTCTTGAAGTAAGATACTGTTAACTAGGGTCAAAATAGTAGGAAAAAACCACTAAAAAAAAGAGTGTTCTTAAAAAACACAAAATGGAAAAATACACAAAATTCTGTCCTGGAAGTTCTGGAAAATACACAAAATTTTATGATAGGCCTATCCTGTTCCTTTTTCTTTCATTGTTTTTCCTTTTGAACATAATTTTGTGTTTTTCATTTTGAAATAATTTATTTCAAGATAATTTATTTCAATTAAGGTAAATCCAGAAAAAGTCTTTCAAATTGCATTATTGACCTGGCACAACTCATGATGGTCTTGTCTGTAAAACAGATGGCCCTTCAGATTTCTGCTGGATCACTAAATGTGGAGACAAAAGATGGGAAAAAATTCAAATACCTTCATAACCAACAGAGCACATGTGACTTCTTTTGCATATGGAAAGGGAAAGCCTGTGGTGTCATTACGGTAAAGAAATGCTGAAGAGTTGATGTGCAAATAAGACGCTTTTAGAAATAGACGCTACCTTTAGTTTTGACAATATCTCGAATAGTTTTTTTCAGTTCTTAAAAATTTTATTGCCAGTTGGATTAATTTTTTTAATCTTCCAAGCACTGGAAATGAAAAGCAGATGAATCCATGATGTGCCTAATTATCTACTCCTTAAATAGCTCTATTAGTTGAAGTAAAAGCCAAGAATACTTGATGACTGTTCTGTTGAAGCTGTTGCTTTATGAGGAAAAGTTGGTACACTGGGATAACTTGTCTTTTCCAAATGAGTCTTCCAAACTTGAACGTGGGGCTAGAGGATTATTCACTTGTTACAGCTTTTGCATAGTGAAGAGGATAACATGGGCTTTTTGAACTATATGGGATGACACTATGGTAATTGGACAAAAAAGATAAAGAAAGATTTTAAAATAAAGTCTTTTGAATTTCTCTACCATTCCTAGAAGTTCTAGTTTCTTCCATGTTTCCTGTTTGAAGTTTAACTACAGATAATGTTGCCACACTCTCATTGGCAACTTGTATGACTTTAGAGTGGCAAAAACCAATGCCAAATTAGCCTTCATACAACATTCAGTTTTAAACTGGCTACCAGATTGGAAATTATTATGGAAATTACCAAACAAGCATTATGGAAACTAGAATTCTTAAAGGCTGGCACTCTTCTTCAGAAATATTTGTCAACTGATGAGTCTGCGAAATTCAGATTATTACCCTTATTCTGTAAAATGGCAAAATAACAGAAGGAGAAGCAGCTGGAAGAGGAGGAACAACAGCAGGAGGGATCATAAAAATACCAGTTTGGGGGTGATTTACACCCTGCTCACTGGCTCCAACATATACTAATTGCAGAGGAGACCTGCAAGGAGAACATGAGCATGAGAAGAGCAATGGGAAGCATTAAGCCATGACCATATGTCAAAATGTTTTGAACTGAGAGGTGATATAAAACCATATTTTTATAATGATCCTCTTGGGTGCCTGTTCTTAGCCATATCTTTTTGCAATATGTCTGAACTGTTCTTAGCTTGGTATGGTTGGGATATATGCAAATGAAACCTTACTGTAATTAGAAGTCATAATTATCTGGGGCAAAGAAATCTCAACAACTCATGATCAATTTTGAATGATGAGGAATCTCTATTTACTTTTTTTGCTTATTAAGTCTGGAAGATGAGTTCTCCTTGCTTGTAGGGTGTGCTGTTCTTTTGGCTTAAAAGCAAAAGTAGGTCATTTGCAGGGTGGTAGAATTGATTTTATGTGTGAAAGTACTTTTTCTAACCTAACCTCTGTTTTACTTCAGTTATATTTAAGCCTATAATGCATTAGAAGGTGGAGATTGTAGTAGGACCTTTCTGTCTTGATGGAATATACTAAAATATAGTTAAATTCTCAGTGTTTGCTTTTGGGGACACTGCTGCCAGGAAGAGCTGTGAGGACATGTCTCAGTGGCTGTAGTGATGTTCACTTCTGCTTGGGTTTGTCATCCTCACAGAAGAACCTACTTTAAAAAGAACTGGCATAGCATCAAGGTCATCCAGTATACACAGGCTTTATATGAGCTTGGTCTCAGTGCTGGTATAACCTCTAAGGATCTTCTCGCTGTAGTTGATGTCAGAATTTTACTGCTGAGGCCCTGGACAGCTTATCTGCAGTGTTGAGGATACTGCAAAAATCTGTAGGACCAAAAATCTGTTCCTACTTGGAGATATTAACAATTCTTAGGATGATAGTCATAGATAATAGATTGTAAGTAATTATAAGAAATAATTGGTAGTTTATAATAAATAATTGGTGAATTTAAATTGATCGTTAATAAATAGGAATATGAGGCTGAAGTGGACAATGAGACAGTTTTGTTGAAGAGGCAACATTCACAGGCTACCAGGAAGACCTGAAAAGGCATGCAAAAATGCAGCAATGTTTCCCTATAACTGCTGCCACCTCGTCAGCCCACGGGAAATCTGTGATGTAAATAATCAGTTGTGCTGTTTTTCAGCTTAAAATATCTCTGATATCTGGGTCTGAGGTAAGCACCAAATGACTGTCTTCTTCTCTTTTCTTATCCTCATCCTCCATCCTGCCTTTAAGAAGGAATCTGGTGTGTTACTGTATAGGCTGTCTTCTGGACTCTAAGAGGAAAAATTCCTCTTGCTTTTGCCTTTATTTCTTTATGAAGGAGTGTCCACTCTGTACTAATGTTCACCCAATTTAATTTTCACCCAGATGTCTACCCAAAACCACACCACTCAGAGCAGTCTCAGGGGCACTCCAGAATAGTGAAGATGTATGAAGTTCTCAAATTCTGCTGGTCCTTGAGTGTTCCTTGGAAGAAGTCAGCTATACTTAAAGATTTGGCTATGTCATACAGCCTTCCACTTCTGGAGTGTGTAAAGTGCTAAGGGGGAAACTGCTAGGAGGAGACGGAGGTGACAAAGATGAGAAGATGAAAGATAGGAAGACTGTTTGGACTCTGTAAGGAAAAAGGACAGGACCCCACGTGTTGGAGAAAGCGTATCAGGTGTTCAAAAGAAAAATTCTATAGCAAGCAATCAGCTTAGCTAACTGGAAAAGGCTGGCAGAGTATTTGTTCACATGGCCTGAAGCCAAATGATTTTCTGGCACACCACTGAGGATAGGATTTAATAGTCTTTTAGATAACATGCAAATATAATTTATTTATTACAAACATAATTTTTTTAAAAAGAGACTGAAAAGCAGAAATACACAAACACATAAAATGTGAGCTTTTCTATCCTGAAGTATTTATCTGAAAGCAATAAAGAAGAAAATGACCAAATTAATATAGGAGTATCTGCCTTTCTTGGCAGCCAGTGCTTCTAAACAAGGGGTGCAGAGGTGCCAGGTGTGAAATGAATCAGATTCACTCAGCAGTAGATCTGTGCTTGGACACTAGCAATTTTTCTCACCTGATATATGACTTTAGAAACAAGAGGTGGAGCATGAACTATCTGGAGCAATCTGGAATATATACTTAAGAAGGATGAAACAAGCAACAGTCCCTGTCATGTCTGTTCCCAGACACTGAAGAAGGTTCTTACGAAGTCTTATCTCTAGACTCAGGTAAGCAAGGAATCACCCTTTGCAAGCTCCAGAACAGAGCAGTTCCCGTGGATATAGGCTGTAGGCATGGCACAGGCGATGGAGGAAGGGGAAGGAATGTACAGATGAAAATTAGAAATTATTAAGGACAAACTGGATACCAGCTCCTGATGGTTCAGGGAAACATTCCATCCTTGTGAAACCTGTTTTTTTGTTTGAAACTGAAACACATATAAAAGAAGAAAAATAAAAATTGCAGGGCTGTTGCTCTTCAGTTGTTCTCCCTTCTTTGACTCAGGCATTGAGGCTTGAGTGCCTGAGCACCATACAGACTTTATCAAACAGATAACCTGCCTCAGATCTAGGGTTGCTTCTTTACCAATCAACCCAAAGTGGAGATTGTTATATATCATTATAATTGTATATATCTATATGATGTGTTTATACTTCAATGAAATATTCAAGAATATCTGCTTGACTCTGCAGGAGCTTAATGCCCTATGTAGAAATTTGTTTTATGTTTGTTTCTGTGGTTTGGAACTGCCAACATGGCATTCACAGTGTGTCTATGAGTCAGAATAAGCTACTGTAGAGCTCAGACATAATCTGCATTTTTTTCACAGCAACAACCGATAGAGAAGGCTATTTTTGCATGAGAATTTAACTGAGATATGTCTCTGAGCAGCAGGAGTGGATGTTTTTTTTTCTCCCTTGCTGACTTGAAGTTAATTACTGGCATTGCAGCATGCATGAATTGACTGTGACAGCCAATAATGCCTTCAACATCTAATGAATGAATAGGAGAGTGTAGTTTGGTACACTTTAAAGGGCATTACATGGCATTTAAGCACGTTTTCATAAGATAGAATTTTCCTTGAAATATTGGTTTTCTTTTATACTTTAAAATGTCTGTGTTCTTCAGCTGACACTATTTTATGGATTTCTTTATATTAAACATTTTATGTTAGATGAGTATTATAATTTTCTGAAATACATTTCAAGTGGTCAGTATTTAGCTGATCCCTGTTGTAGTCAAGCACATTAAGTCATTCAGAGGCCTGTACCGTAGAGAGCTGTTTCTAGGTCATAGAGTTTTATTGTCTACAATCACAGAATGTGGTGTGGTTGGCAAACCCTGCATTGGTTTTTGAAATGACTTTGCTACCAGTGTGTTCCAATCAATGAGAACCTCTGAGCCATGAACTTTATTGATTTGTATTCTCCTGGGTAACATGAATGGCCTTCTTTTAGTCTTCCAATTTCACTATCAAGAATCTTTTTTTTCTGAAAACAGAGCTTAAAAGAATGACAGGTTTATTTATGCAGTTTCTTTGTCATCCAGCTCTTGAATAGCCTGAAACAAAAGCAAGTGCTGCAGTAGGAACAAAAATGCAACAGTAACCATATTTTTGATTTTGAAACCATTGGTTAGGGCACTTCCCCAGCAGTGTCTGACTTCTGGAAGTATGTACCATCACATTAAACTTGTTAACTCTTTTTGAAACGTTTAATTTTTCATTCTTTGGAATTTAATATAATGTTTGCATTACTTTGAACCAAAGAAGTGACAAGCAAAATTCTAGTCATCCTATTTAATTTTTTTTTTTTTAAGATGTTTGAATAGCAAATTTCAACTTCACAGCTCAAACCTAGTCAGTAATGCCAAACACAAGGGAACCATGACTGTGGAATGAGCAACTTAATGTTCTGTACCTATGACAGTGAAACTTCCTTCTCCATTTGCTAAACATACAATACTGAAGTAACAGCTCTGTAAAGAGTAACGTTTAACTGGAAATACCATCTGGATTTTGTCTGTATCAGAGTGATGGAACTGTCGTCAAATAAATATTTGGTTCATGCTGAGCAGGAAAGAAGCAGAAAAAAACGCAATGGAATTGGTTTTTTTGTTTGTTTGTTGGTTTTTTTTTTGTTTTTTTTTTTAATTGGGAAAGATCTCATAGCCACCAAAACTTAATTATTTTAGATATTTTCAGTCCTGGAATCTAGCTGATAAGGAATTGCTGGAAGAGAAATTGAGTGAGTTAGCTTCCAGAGTGTCATGCTTCACAGATCTGTGTGTGTGTATGCAACTGTACTGCTTCAGAGGTTCACAGTGATTCATTTAGAAAAAATCTGGAGATAGCTACACGTATAAATAGATGTATCCAGCAGGACTTGGTGAAGGTCACAGAAAGTTTGTGACAGAGCAGGGAATTAAACTAGCCATTTCCCTTAATTCCAGATCAGGTCTATAATCATGAACTGCCTTTGCTTCCAGGAATCAAGTCATTCCCTGCCTCTGCCAGAGATTTTCTGCATCACAAGTTGGTTAATAAATTTGGCTCTGGTCCACAGAATTTATGTGCACATGTAAGAAGCTGTGATTGTCAAAATGCCTACCTCAACACCAACAGTCATCGGAAAATTTAACAGGGAACCAAAAGTTCTGCTTCTGTGCATAAGCAGAATTATCTTAGGCAATTTCAAGCTGAGCAGCTATGTGATTATCTCATGTCAAATCCAAACACTGATCATTAAATTAGGTTTTCTTCTTACTAAATCCCCTACAGGCAGTATCCGAAGGCATGTTCTCAACACACCTATCAAACACTTCCTGCATGAGATCCACACCTAACATTATAATGATAGCGAGTTTTATTTTTAAAAAAGGTGGTAACTGCCACTTGCTCTCATAATTAATTCTCTTAAGTAATTGTTCCATAGCTCAGCATTGCAAAAAAATCCTATTTCTAGTTTGGGAATAAAATAGTACCGTGTCCATTTACTGCTGTAGTTTAGTATAACATCTTTAAGAAAAGTTCTTGCTTAAAAAAAAGTCTTGCTTTATTTTTTCTTTATGCTGTATGTAGGAGAACAAAAACCCAGTTTGCATTGAATTATATAAGGTGCTTTAAATGATTGGTGGAAACACATTGTGACAGTGATTTTAAGTCTGAAAATTACCTGCTATAAGATGTGTAAGGCAGCATATATACAGAAGTTTTTTAATTGTCTGTACCTATAGACGTGAAGTAATGCCACAGATAGAGATGTGTTTCTGTAGATTTTGGAAAAGAGATGTTTAAAATTTTCTTCAATTATGCCATGTTTTTTCAAGTCTTTTAGTACTATTTTCCAGTACCAATGACAGCTGTTCTCATTTTCATGTCGGTCTTTGGCCTTTGAGTTCTTATACATACCACCTTTGCTTCCATTGCTCTTAAAGTTTATATGTTAGATTTTGCTTTAAAATTAAGTTTTAAAATATAAAATTGTCTCCTATTCTCACTTGTTTGGTAATCATATTGATAAATTGTATGTAAATTTTAGAGATCGTCATACCATAGAAGAAAAATGTATTATTGCATCTTTACTCTCACTAGTATTTTACTTACGTGATTCTCATTGCAAGTGAATTTTATGAATATTTTAAATTGGAAACACAAACCTACCTAGAAAAGTTTTTATATGTACTTCTCCTCCTTCAAAGCTTTTTCTCCAAAGGTTTATTTAAGCAAGGATGTTTTGTTTATAAATTTATTTTCCTACCTAATACTCAGACTGTTCATGGACCAAGTACAATCTTTAGAAACATGCATACAGAGAGCCAAGTTTCTTTAAACCTTACAAGTGATTCAGCCAAGGGAATAGAGTTCACCTAGATCTTCATTATCCAAAAGTGCACAAAAGTGGAGTGGTGTATATGTGAGGTAACATATGGTGTTGCCATGAACTACAGTGATTGTACTGACAGCAGATAAAATTAAAAATTCAAGAACCTGGGCCAATCAATTCATTGGTCTGTAAATTACATGATACTGTTATGAATTTTTTCTCTGCATAATATATGGTTGCACTTTCTCTTCTCCGTTGAATCTTCCTATTAGAATCAGTTATTTTGACAGCCAGAAGTGACTGCTGAAGTGCAACTCCTTTACTCATAGTACTGTCTCTCTTTTTTATAATAACATACAGAACACTTGCATTTTCTTTAATGTGATTAATACAGTTACATATTCTAGATATTCTAGATATTCTACATATTCTACATTGGCTATCATTTGCTCACAGAACTATCTGGAAGATGTCTTAGTAAAGGATAAGGCCCAGATGAGAAATAGACTTTTTTCTTTACTTAGTGTTTTTAATTTTTTCTGTTTACAGAAAGGTAGTCACCCATAGAACATACTAAGCTCCCCAACAATGCCAGTGTACCCAGTATATAGGGAAACATCCATTTGGAAAAATGCTGCTCAAAATGGAATTATGCCATAGTCTTTCCTAAATGACTATCCTCTATTGATTAAACCCAGCTACGTGTAGTCCCTGAAATCCTATTAGGCACCATGCTACTTGAAATCCAGTGACCTGAATCCTGAGCATCTCATTTGTCCCTTACTCATCAGACCTTAATTAAAAGACTTGCCTGTCTCCTAAACAAGAAGTCTGCATCCTCCTGCGTGCTGTGTTCAATGGTGGAGTCCAATATTGTCTGACCAGGTTTTTTTAGGTATTTCACACAAGGAGAGCTTAATATTTAATACCAAATTCACTTATGTGAATATAATTGGCATTACATGTGATTTTGACATAAGAAAGTAATACAGCAATATTCTGCAATCATAACAAAACATAACAGTGATTGAAATACTCAGCTGAACCACAATACAGCCATGATTCCCCATTACTGACCCCTGTATCCTCACCGAGATGTCGTGACACCAGGTGTCCCCAGTTCTGTGATGGAGCATGAGGGTGAAAGCCAACTCAAGTCCATTGCTCTGTTCAAAGTTCTTTTCATTAACTGTGCAGCTTTTATACTTTGGGTTGATCCTTTGTGTGCTTTCCCTTCCCTCATAGTCTGGCTAGCACAGGAAGACATTGCTGTCTCCTAATTATCTCAGGGAAGGCTGTTCACAGCCTGCAGACCCACTGGTATAATGCATGTTGGCAACAAAGGTCACCCTCGTGTCCCTGCCATGTTGAGATCAGTTCAGTTTTCTCTATGGTGGCTGGAAGCCACTCCTTACCTGCTTCCCTGAACTCATCTTTCTTGCGTGTCTCCTCTGAGTCTTTCATTGCGGTGGTGTGTTGGTTGTCACAAGTGGAGAGATAGAGGCTCTTAAAAAGCTGAATCAGACTTGGGATAATTTTCAAAGTTGCCCCGTCTCTCCTCTTGACTACAGAGGGACTCAGCAACTGAGCAGACAGAATTAGCACTTTTAGACAATTACTTAGGCAAAATTAACTCAGGCCAATCTATGTACCCCCAGATAATGACCTCCCACTGGAGAGCTGTCTAATAGCTGCTAAAGCCATTTCTTTTAAGCAGATCAAAAGTCTTTTTTTCCTCTACATTACAATCTCTCTGACTGCTTTATTACACTCTTTGTTCTGCTAACAGTACATTGTAGCAGGCTATCCTAAGAAATGGTGTTTAACATCCCACTTTAGGGATTTGATCGACTGTCACGTTTTCAGTTTGTTAGACATCTATGTCTTTTCATGAATATATACATATGCATTCCCCATGTATGGACATGTTCACTGTATGTGTGGGTGTTGAACAATTTGTGTGAATTCTCATCAGTCTCTGCATTGAAATAGATGCATATTTTATTTGGTACTCTTCCTGGGATTATTCACTTCAACAATAATCAAAATCAGCTTCACTTTTTGTTTGCCAGCTAAGTATGAAAAAACGGATTGGTGTGAACTTAAATAATTTTGCTCCAAACATAAGGAGCTCTAGTCAACTGGATGTTGTTAATATAGTTTTTACAAGTGTTATAATGAGCAGACAAAGATTTTTGATTGTTTATTATATTCTTTTGTACCACATTTCAAAATGTGGTATGTGCAAAATATGGATTTTGAAATGTTTACTTCTTGCTTATGTAAGAAAAAAAATTATTGTGCTGCTTATTTCCTCCATCCAAATGTATATAACAGAATAACAACAGGAAAACAACCTCTTTGGATGTATCGGAAGTGGCAGCATCATTAGAATTAATGTTGATTAAGTTCTTAACTGATTCTGATTAGGTTAAATAGAACTATAAATTTTTGCTGCACACATCTTTTTATCAGTCACTAAAATGTTAGTAAAATGTCACACATTTGTCATTGCAGAAATATAAAGTCCTGCGTAAGCATTATTTTGCTTGAAGTTATTATCTTCCATAGAAAAACAGTACACAACAACAGTCAAAATCTTCTCAAGTTCTGTTATTTATGCTTATATAGAAAATCTTGTTTTCTCAAGAGGTGTGGTTTGACAAAATGGGTTGTCATGATGGTATAAAAATAATTTCTCATAACCACCTATGTCATATTTTGTCTTCTGCAAAATTTTCAGTTTCCAAGCATTTGTAAATCATGTAAGTACGAAATTATGGAATTGTATTCCCATTAGTTACACAGGTAGCTTGTCACATTTACCTAAAGCGTTGTCTAGTACAAGCACATGATTATTTTGACATGAGTGGCTTCCAAAGTGCCCACATGTGAAATAGTCCAGATAGCAGTTAACATAGTCTCTCTGGGTACAAAAATCCCTGCATGTACAATTCTTATATCAAGTGGACATTTTCTAGTTGCCTAGGTCTCACTGGGACTTAATTTTTCCTTCTTGCATTTCTGTGTAGTTGGCAGTGTTATTGTATTGAGAGAAGTCTCTTGATATATGACATTTATTTAAACATTAGCCACAGATACTTTCAGAGATTTTACCATTCAACACCTGGCTATACAAACTGTGATCATTATGAAATATTGGGAATCTGTCTTACTGCAAGTCACAGCAAATACTTCCTGGCCTTTTGCAGGCAAACCTACACTCACTGTACGTGTGCTCGGAGCTGGCTAAAGGCCAGCCAGCTTCAATCTGAAAGCTGTGCATCTTTGTTAGCGTGGTGGTGTACTCTCCTTAGGATTACTAAAGTAGCTTGAGCCCACATTCCTCAAATCAGGATTGGCTGGCATCTATCCAACTTGGAGCATGGGCTAAAGAATCTCTCAAAACCCAGAGGGTAAGTTTTCTTATGAAGGTTACCCAAATACATAAAAACAAAACAAACAAACAAACAAACAAACAAGTCCAAATCCCAATGACAAAAACAAAACCAAAAAATCCAACAGCTAAATTTATATCTGATTTATGTCTAATTGTTATTTGAGTGCAATCTTAATTTAAATAATAAGTGAAAAACCCCTGGCAAATTCAATATAGATGTTAGAAATTGCTGCATGTGTTAATATTAGTGTTAGTTTACAGCTATGGCTAAGCATGTTAGATTTTCCCAGTGCAGTTGAGGGATTTATAATACTGAATTTTAATAAGGTACAATGCTTGTAATGTACTTTTTTGCAATACCCAGAGTAACTAGAATGACCTGTTTGGAGCAGGTAGGCACACTGTGGGAGATCTGCAGAGTCCTGAAGCAGCAGCTGTTGGCCAGCTGTGGTACCTGACAGCATCTCAAACAGCACATATACAGCTGAGGGAGAGAAAGAGTCCTGGATGTCGTTGATCTTCTAGTGAAAGAAAAGGGAAATAGTCAAGTGAAATGAACTAAAAGATTTTCAAAAAGAGTTCAGCAGTATAGAAAATCAACTCCTAGCCCAGTGTGTAGCCGGTTTTATGGTCCATGCTGTTTGAAATATAAACCTGTAAGTGGTAGCTTTAGAAACTGAGAATGTCTCAAAACTCTTCCATGTCTTCTTGATTTTATGTTGCACTGACCTGTGGTGAGCTGTTCTGGCTGTATTCCGGATGCCCACCAAATCTTCTCTATCAGTCCTCTCCTCAGCTGGACAGGGGAGAGAAAATATAAAGAAAGGCTCATGAGTTCAGTGATTTTGATGATTTAATGAAATATGTCTCCTTGTACTATTTATTGATCACAGCGTGTGATTAATAGTTAAACAGAATAATGCACAAACTAAAAAGAAAAAAAAAGTTAAATTCATTAAGCTGATGTTATCTTTAGAAGCAAACTGGCAACCCCCCCAATCTACAGTTAATTATATATATATAAATTATATATGATTATATTATGTATTATATATTTGAAATATATATATTCTTGAAATTCAGTACGGAATTTAACTTAGTTCAAACACATTTAGAAATGATGCAAAAATAGTTATATAAAATGTATTAAATATTACAGGCAATAAACATTTTAAAAATGTTGATAATTTTTTTTTAATTTTCCCAGGGTTCGAGTATATTCCATCCAGTTAAAAAAAAAAAAAAAAGGGAGAAAAGGAATATACATAGTTTCTCAAAGAAGATAGAAGAAAGAAATATACCCCTCTTGGTAATAGACTTTGTTTACATTTACAAAATTAAAGTTAAAACCTAAGGAAAAAGGAGACAGTATAACCATGACTGAGAAGAAAATCTTGGCCATAAATCATAAATTTTATTGAAGATCCAATTTTTACCTATTTGGTAAATAGTTGATGTAATTAATATCTCTTATTCCCTGGGGACAAAAATCTTCTGTTGATATTCATATTTCTGTAATCTCATATAAGTTTTAAAATTACAAAGCTGCTTTGTTCCAGAGGAAAAAAGTTAGGCTTCACCCCCAAGGTGCACTAACTTGTAGTTTTAATGTCTCTCTTTTCAAATTTTTTTAATACACTAGTGAAATTACAGATAAATAACAGAATAATTGTCCTATATTTATGTCACAGCTTGTGAACTGAGAAATCTAAGTTCAGTTCTTTGCTTTATTCTGTCTTCCTTTCAATCTTTCTATCCAAAATAATATTTTTTAAAATGTATGTCTCATTTTTAAACTTCACCCAAGGGAGTTAGAGTGTTCATAGCGACTGATAGCAATCTCCTTCCTTGCCTCTGCTAAGGGTTGGTAAAGATTTTGGAAACAGAGTTGAGCTGACAGATCTATAGCAGAATGGCTGAAGGACTCTCAAACTCTTTCTCATCATCTGACCAATGGTTTAGAATTCATAAACTTGGATGACACCTGCCAAAATTCATGAAAGACAAAAGCAAGCTGGGGTCCCAGAGCAAGACACGCACATGCCTGTCTTGGTGAACAACACACTCATTTGATAATATCAGAGGCTGTTTAGGAAGTCCTTGTTATGTCTTTTGGTTTATAATATTGCTGCCATATTTAAAAAACACTCCAACAAATAAATAGGAAAACCAAAACATTGCACCTTTTTATTTCAATATTTTTCTAAGATGTCCAAAACAGTGATATTAGAAAAATAATCCTATTTGCATTTGAAGTCTGCATTTTCACTGTCTGCCTGGACAGGCACCTCTTTGAATAGACTCATTGAAAGTTCAGGACCTTAAATTGAAAATTCCTTTGAATGAAGACCATAAGATTGGGTCTTGATTAAGTCAGAGAATATAGATTGCATTAATACTGCTCTCTGTGAATGCTGCAAGCTGGAAAAAAAATTATTCAGTGCTATTTGGTGACTCAGTCCTATTCTGAAAACAAAGTAGCAAGATCAATGACCTGAATAATGAGTATTTCTGAGATGTGTTCTGAATTCTTTGACTCAAGTCTTTTTTCTTCACTTGACTTTCATTTAGTTCCTTCTATATTGCTTGAAAAGATATATCCTAATGAAAAGTACATTCTAATGCTCACTCAAAATTAAGTAAAAAGTGGGCAAAGTTGAACTAATAGACCAGGTTACTATATTATTCACAATAGTGGGCGTATTAGGATTTTGCCGTGTGTGTATACCTCAGCAGTTCAGATGAAATTGCTGCTTCCAAGCCTTGTGAGAGTGTTCACAGCAGGCTCATGGCAGTATGGCATTGCCAGCATCAAATCCCAAACGGAAAGTCCACAACTTTTCCAGGATGTATTCCAGTGCTTCACAGGACCTGTGATAAAGTTTTCCTAATAACTCACGTTTTAGGCTTTCATCTCCTTCATAGCGAAGCATCTTTTGTACAATTAATTGAATCAGGCCTTATGCTATAGGGAGGGTGCTCAAGGAGAAAGAAAAAAACTTGTTTATTCACTTGTAAACAAGTATTTTTAAATGGTCAGATTACTGTTGTTTCAACAGTTATTTTACTGACAGACCGCAGTCTCCTAAGGAAAATGTAAAATCTGAGGAGGAAACCCCACAGTCTGAAGAATGACCTTAAAATGTTGAGATTAAGGCCCACTTATACAATAGTTCTACAATGCAATAGCTCCCAGAGAGGGGAGATAATTGTCGGTAGCACTGATTTAAAAAAGAAAAGCACAACCCTCTGTACATCAGAAGTTTGCATGGCTGTTCATGCTGCTCCATCTATTTATTGCTTGACTTTCTACGGCACTTCTTCTTTAAACTGCTTGCCAAGTTCTGTTTCATCCTTGGCTATTAAAAGCCTATTTCAGGGGTAAGAGTGTGGAACCACTGAATGCCAGCTCAAGCACCAACCTCTTTGGGCTTCACAGTTTGAAGGATTTGGCTGTTTTATATGCAGTATGCAATCTGTTGAGTCTTATCAGAGAATGCCTAATGGATTGGGATTTTATTAAAAAAAAAAACGAGCCCCAAACCAAACCAAAACACTGAAACAATAAAAAATGGAGATTGTTTCCTGCTTTCTTTAATTCAGCAGTTAGAAACATACTAGCAGGGTAGGGAGCAGATTAATTTCTAATGACTGAGGGTTCAGGGCTGCTGCTCGTCTCAAAATCCTCAGGGATATAGGCCATTGTAGGCATTACAAACACAGTTCTTAGTCTGTCCCACTTATATTTCTTTATATAGATTATTATAGATATTAATTTGAGATTCATGAGTTGAACAGAAATGTTGCAGGAATGACCATGGGCCTCTAGCCTAGTGATTAGGATGGCGTCCTAGGAATTAGATGTCTTAGTTCCTGCTGTCATGCATATTTCATCTTTTAATCCATGAACTGTAGAACGAAGAATATACTTTTATGTAAAGATATGGGAACTTTTATCTTTCTTCATTTCCTCCCCAACTGTTTACAGCAAACCACAGTCCTTTTCCTCTCTGATCAAATTAGTCTATGGGTGAATGACCTACTGATGTAACTAACACTCTGTCAACAGAGAGGAGAATTTCCTGTTACCAGCTCTTTCTTGTGTTACAGCGTGAAATAAATCTGAAGCACATCAATCACTTGAATCATTACGTTTAATCCTATCAGTTGACAATTAAGTAAACTCCACAGAACCGATAGAATCAATATAAAACAACCCACTGAAGAAAAATATTTTTTAGGTGACTTGAAATTTGTGTATATTGATAAACACAAAATTACGTTTCGCTCAAGAAACATATTAATTTCTGTGACTGCGCTGGTGATTGTGAATCCTCTTTTTAAACTGCTCTCTCTCCAGAGATTTTGCATAAGAAATTAGGCTGTGGTTCTCCTGACATCAGCCAATGACCTAAAACTTACGACTAAAATGTCGTTGTAACACTCATGTAGTGTGGAAGACCTAGTTTCCAGTTGTTTGTTCCCTGTTAAATCAGGAATACGTAGAGACACAAGTGAAACCCTACTTTCCCAAGTCCCATGATGCTGAAGCATGTGTTTTCCTCTCAGTGAAATTCCTCACTGTTAAAATACTTTTAAAATCCAGCTATTTTTTCATAAACATTCTGACCATTTCATGATACAGAACAGGGATACTAGAGTTTGGCTTAGTATGTAACAGAAATTAGATGTCTGTACATATACATACATAAACATATGTAACTATACAGAGGAATTTCATGTATTTTTGCAACACAAGGTTCATTTAATATTTTCAGACATTCGTTTTTTGCTGTAGGGTGCTGTTTTCCTGAAGAATGTTTTTTGGCAACACTTTGACTGCACTTTCTTTTCTTCCTCTGGCAACATTTCCCATGCGGAAGATTGCCTGCTTGACTTACATTATCCTTGAACCCCTTGTTGCCTACTTGACATTAATTTCTGTAACCAAGGCAATATCACAAGTGAAGTTAAAAATCAAATCTCTGAGAACAGTCTTATCTAGATTGATTCTCTCTTCAGGCTGCATCCTAAGCAGTCACACAGAGCTTCCAAACTTATAATAGATGATAGAATTCCTCTTCTTCTGATTCCAAAGGAAGAAAGTGGAACCCTTCTTTTCCTTGCTTTTAGCAATTCATTACAATCTATATAAATTTCTTATAAGTTTTGTTCTTCGGTTTGTCTGGTTCTGCTGAATATTTCAGTAAATTAAGTACTTTGGGCTTCTTTAGAAAAAAAAGGGGAGATAAAACATTGTCATTATCTCTCCCATTTTCCAGAATGGACTGAACCGTGTATTCCAGAAAAAAATGTGGAGTTATTTGACATTTTATTGATGCTCAGGTATACAGTTCCCATTACGGAAATGGCTGGACATATCATAATATTTAGCTCTTCTCTTATCATAGAGTCCTCCATGATACAAGTAAATAAGAATTCTGATGACTTTAGAATGGAAAACTGAAAACTAGAGAGAGTAAAAGGCTTGCTCGAGGAAGCTTACTACTTCAGCAAGGAGTACCCCAAGGGTAATGCAATCTAATTTCAGTTTAGTTATTTACAAGTTCAGTATTGTGTCTAGACTGGTTGTTTAGGAAGCGTGTCCAATGGAGAGGGCAGGTCATCATTTCATCCTGCACTAGTGCTTTATTTCCTACAGGAGGCCCTTCTTTTTCTTTCTGTTTCCATAGTCTGCAGGTAATAGATGCTTAGGCAATAGATGTCTTCTTTTTAAATAGATAAAAATAGGTAAGTGGAATACAGCCACTAATAATTTTGTTATATTCCTTCTTCTTATGGGAGGGGGATGACATTCTCCGGGGACAAATGTGTGATATTTGTTTAAAGGTTCTATTTTATTAAGATTTGATTGAATGAGAGTCACTGCCACATTTTAATTGTAATTTTGTCACAATGGGGCCAAATAAAGAACAGTTACAGTGATTCATGTGACAACAAAATGGAACCAATTATTTTTATTAAAGACCTGGAAATTTGATCTTCCTGTAATTCAGTTAAAATGTTTTTACTACTGTGGTCCTTTGAACCTTTGCCCACTGAAGAGAAAAAAAAAGTATTTACATCCACTCATTTATATCCTAAAGAAAGCAATAACTGAATGTGATAAGTGAAATTTGTGAAAAGAAGTCACAGGAAGGGTGGTTGGGAAGAAAGGGAAACCCAGAAGTTTATTAAAGCTCTTAAGCCTCCAATACAATCCCTGTCTTTAAATACTTTAACATTAGCTATGTCAGCTTTCTTAGCTCATATATTTATTGATTGTACCCACAAAGGGTAAAGAGTTAGTTCCTCTTTTTAAAGAAACATTGAAAGATGGCTCCACATTGCACATGAATGCAGGAACAATTGGGCTGAAATATTGTGGACAACAATGAAAGGTTCTTGAATGTGTTTTTATCCCTGCTTATGTCCCCTGTGCCATGAATGCTTTTTGCATAGTGTTTACATTATTCTCATTCTGTTAGATATTAAAAATGTGCATCTAAAACATGCTTTTGTGGTACTGATATGGTTTTGTGTAACAGAATTTGAAATGAAGGACACAAGTCTTAATAGGCCAGTTCAGATAACTGCATAGTGACTTCACAGCATATCCCTCAGCCTTCTGGAGAAGTTTGTTACTCAGAACAGCAGTTCAGTTCATTACTCTGCTACTAATGGCTTCTGAAACTGAAGCTCTTCATGCATATGCCACTGTCTTTGAGTACAACTTCATTTAAAATCCATATCCTTTGTGACTTGTCCTGAAATACTTTAAAAAGTATTCATCATGGCTCTTATGGAGGGTGAAAAGCATCAAAGGTTAAGGCAACTGTACTTGTCTTTGGTATAAGGTTAATTAAGCACCAGTGCAAAATGAAAAGTTAACTGAAACTGCTAAAGTACGGCATTCTACAAAATGCTTAATTTCCCATAAAGATTAAGTAACACTAGCACATTACTGGCATTATAGTGTAATGCTTGTTTCTGTTGTTTAATAAAATACAACATGCTGTAGAACTTTTGATACATAACTCTATTTGTTCTTCATATGAGCTATTCACTGTGCTCTGAGAAGAGGCAATGCAGGTAGTTTGCAAATCAGGGAATGCAAATACTTCCAGGAAAGGTGCTGTGAATAATAAAGCTGTGAAATGAAAAAAAAAAAAGTTATGGGTTAACTGCTGAACAAACTTCTAGTTCCTGAGAAAAATCTTCTCCAGTCCAAACTGTGGAGAAATCCAGGGGCCTGATTTCCCTTCCACACAGATGTATATGAAGTATGCATGCTTGAGTAAGTGTAAAACTGGTTTGAATGAAGAGACAGGTACATCCAGTATCTCCTCAGGAAAATGTTATAGTCTCCAAGACTTGGTAGTATTGAAAATGTGAACAGATTACATTGAAATGTTTTATCTGGGGAAAACAAAAACCAAACCAACAATATCAAAACAGCAAACAACAGCCAACCAATCCCCCATTACACACACACCCACAATTACTGTTAAGCACATGGGTTTCAAAAAGCATTTAAGATCAAAAGCATCATCCATTGTATATGAGTCATCAGCTCCTAGTTCGCATCATCATTTATCCACATTTTGATAAATTAGGAGGATACAATGAGTCCAAAGCCATGGTGATGGATTGGCCACTTACACTAACTTACTAATAATCCACCAATATTTTGCTAACTCTGAGCCTACTCAGACAACAGAGGACAGTAAAAAGCAGCTTTTTCACCATATGGGATTTAATTCTTTAGAATAAACAGGAAAAAATCTATCAAGTGGCTCATGTCAGTGAATTTGCTGAAATAGCACTTCATTCTTAGCATTGCACAGTGACTTAGGTTGATTCCTTCATATGACCTTTATTTGCTGAATGACCTTTTTTCTTTCATCAATAATTATATTCAAATTAATTATCTGCTTGATAGTCCTTCACCATAACTTTATTCTCATTTTGTGCTAATATTCCATACATTACTTCAGGAAAAAAACCTCAAATCACTCAATAACAAAGAAGGGATTGTGAAAGTGCACTTTTGACATAATTTGTAGTGGTGTACTTCCTATGGGGCGCTGAGATAAGTATTGACTGTGTCAGGTATCAGTCCCAAAATTACCAGGTACGTTCCAGGTCCCTAGAGGACCCTTTGGTCTCTGCACTGAAGCATTATGTTAGACAAAATATGACATGTCATACTTCTCTCTTCAAGCTTTGGTGTCCTACATAATGTTACAGTTACATGACCCTTTTGGCATTTCCAAGCAGAAATATTTTAGTATCCTGTAGGGAAAGCAGGTTTCTCAGTTTCAGACTAATTAGGCTTGACAGCTTTGTGCCTCCAAGTTTCTTGAATTGTTTTTCCAAGGTAATTCCTTTTGTTTTGCCAGCTATTTGCTATAAACATTTATGTGCTTGTTTATGATAATTAATATCTCTCATTTCGTGGCACCATTAAATGAAAGTACAGTAGAATTATTACAGTTGTTAGAAGATTTCCAGAATGCTACAAGAAGGAGATACTGTTGTCCTCATTTATCTAGATTTAGTGCACTTGCATATGTCTGCTGTTTAGTTCTTTTCTAATGTAATAAGAATTTATTTTCTCAATTTTAAACATGTGACTTACCCAAGGCACCTAGTTTAAATGAAATATCTGTCTCAAAGCTCCTCTTTTCTCTTTGACAGATCTTGCAATTACTAGAACACATTTATTTGTTAAGGTGCATTACAGACATGTTTTGTCACACTTTTGGGGCATTCATTTTACATCACAAATAAGAATAGTGTCTCTGTCCAGACAATAGCAACACACTGTGGGGATAGGTAAACATCGATAGCTATTACAGCAATTACTGTTAATTGACAAGAAGACTGATTTCCATGGTATCTTTTGAGTGCGAATTCTTCAAAAGTTCTGGAGTTTTGGATAGAGTATAAAAATTATTGAAGTAACACAAAACATATTTCTCTGATGTTCAAAACATGATATAGATGCTTTCTTTACAATGGGAAGTAACAGCAGTTTCAGGGAAATGTGTTTAAGGTTTTATAATATTGAGACAAAATTGTTCCAGAATTCTTTCAGTTAATGTGGATTAATTCATTTAGAGGATTGCCAAGAAAAGGAATAAGGAAAATCAGCAGGAAAATTGGTATCTTAAAAGCAGTGTATATAACCTTAGCTTGAAATAGTTTACCTTACAAGTTAATGCAGATCTAGGCAAATTAGGTGTATTTCAAAACTGTCTCAATGTGGTACCCATCCATTTTTAAATGTGAACAGAATTTATTTGCTATGGTAGAAGAAAGCTTTAAAAAATGAATTTTCAATGTGTAGGTTACAACATTTCTTCTTCTGAAGAAAATGTAGCTTTTAATAGAAGTTACATTATTTGCAAAAAGTAGTCTGACTTAACAGACACACATCCTGTAGAAGATTTCGGATGCATAGTAAAACAATCCTTCTAAATACATGTTCCATACATAGCAACTGGAGACAAGTTGATGCTTTTGAAAGTCTCTAGAGGGAGACGTCTCTGCCTAAGGAAACCTTCGGGACATCATTAGCACTTCTTACTGCTTATTAAGAACTTATTTTTAGAAGACAGCTAACATTAAAACTATGACCAACTGGCTTCCAATCACATATAAAATCCTTTCAAAAATTTTATTGTTCAAATAAAGATCGTAATGGAATATTGGGGGTTTATGAGCTTTAGAAGAGCTCAAAAATATTTTGTAGGATTAGAACATAATGTAAATTATTGATGATAAAAGATTTTGTTCTGTACAAAATAAATAACAGGACTGGGCCACACTTGGAAATTCATTGAAAGAAATAGACTGAAAGACTCTATTATACTTTATTACGTACTTCAGTGTTATTTGTTTTATTCACATGAGCCTAGTTTCAAATAAGCTATGCTAAAATGAAATATCTGTTTTAAAAAGTATTTCAAAGACATGTCACTTAGTCTTTAAGCATAGGAAAGTCCAAAGGCTGAGCTGCTATTTTTTTTTTTTTTTTCCTTTAACAAGGCAGGTCTGGTAAATGCTAAAAAATTAAATGTGTATATTTTATTAGACATGTTTTAGCCTAAATAATTATAGGAGCATATTTTTTTCTGAACCACAAATAGTACAACATTTATTCAGTTGCTTTTCACACTTCATGTTTTCCCTAAGTTTAACAACTGTATATGCAACCTGGTTTTTTCCTCAGCATATACTAAATTACAGGTGTAAGACTAAATTCTCATTGAAAAATTCAAATACATTTTATTTTATTTTAATGATATTCTTTAGAAATTAAAATGTGTTGAAAATGTCTAGGGCAAATGGGATCTGTCCTAGAATTACTACGAGTACTGTCTCTGATAGGTAGGTGTAAGATATTTTTTACAAACTTTCTGAAGCTAATTTTGTAATATCTGTTCTTAAAAAACTATGTAAGACTTAAAAATAGCCAACACACCTGTCTAAGTTCCAAGTGGTTTTTATTATTGCAGTGATTCTTTGATTTGTTCATCTTCGCTAATTAAAATTTACATCACTAAACACTCTTACTCATTTGTTGTTGCATATGTTTACTTTTTACTACTATTCAGGTAATTGTTAATTTCTCAATTAGCTTTACCCAGAATTTTGAAATGCCCTACCGTGATGAAGATGCTAGCAATAGCAGGTGTAAACCAGTAATTATCAGCAATCATAAAGCAAACAAGCTGAGAAGGAGTTATTAAAAATCATATCCCATGTCTGAAATAAAACAGAATGTAGTGGGCACAATGTGCTATTTTACCATTCTTAAACACAATGAGACTGTATTAAATACAGGTGCTTGCTTGAAACTTGTAAGTGCCAACAGCCTAAGTTCTGAAGTAATTTAGAATTCTATTAACGTGAGAAGCTGAACAAAACAAATCCCTTAACAAGGCAAGTACATGAAGGCTTACTTTTAAAAACTAAACCATAAAAAAAAGAAAATCCATTTTATGAAGGAGGGAATGTACTGCAAAAGTTGCTGCTTGGTTACCGTATCAATGCCAGTTAAAGGAGATGAAAACAGGAAGGTAAATACAGTAAATAACTATATTATTTTAAAAGTTATTTGATCTCTTGCACATTATATTCTCATCGTCCAGATCTTCCCAAAGAACCTGGTGGAAGCAAACACCTACTTTCAGACTAGTTCCGTAGAATTTCTCTGCTTACTTCAAACCATCAGATGAGAACAAGCATTGCATCATTTACACCAAATTGGTTTCAAATGCCGAAAATTAAGTCAATGGAGAGAGATTTCTCCACTGTTACCAGATGAGGAGTTAGTGGTTGTTTTCTGTTTACTGTCATGGAGATTACTCTAATGCAGTAAGATCTTATTTGAGATGAAGTATCACTAATGAAGACGAGAGTCCTAGTGCCACAAAGTGATGAACAAAATGAGCTTTGTCAGGCAGTGTCTCTGTACAGCTGCAACAGCCGTGACCCCACTTAACCTCCTACAGCTGTGTGCCTGCCTGACACACACCAGCATTTCAGGGATAAGGCAATGTTCCCCAGTGTAAACCCTTCACAACCAGAGCAGTTGTCTCAATTTCATCACCCTGTAACTTAGCAACTTAAACGTAGAGATTCCTGAGTCGCTCTTGATAGTATCAATGGAGTCAAGCACTGTAAAAGCACAAGAATCACACCGAATCATAGTCACGGTTGGACGATACATTTAAGATTATCTAGTCCAACCATCAAACTAGCAGCATTATCACTGTAAACCATACTCCCCTCTCAATACAGCCAGACTCCTCTCAAACACTTCCAGAGATGGTGACTCCACCCTGAGCAACTTATTCCAATGCTTAACCACTCTTAGATAAAATTTTATTATTTAATATCTCATCTGAACCTCTCTTGGCGCAACGTAAGGCCATTTCCTCTTGTTTCACTTCAGACATGGCAGAAGAAACTGACCACCATCACTTCAGCCTCCTTTCAGGTAATTGGAGGGAGAAATAAGGTTCCCTCCAAGTCTCCTTCAGACTAAACAAGCCCAGTTTCCCGAGAAGCTCCTTATAAGACCTGTTTTCTAAACTCTTCATAAGCCTTGTTGCCCTTTTCTGGACATGTTCCAGCATCTCAATGTCCTTTTTGAAGTGAGTGGCCCAAAACCGAACATAGGATTTGAGGTGAGGCTTCACCAATGCAGAGTACAGAGGGACAATCACTGCCCTGGTCCTGCTGGCCACACTATTGCTGACACAGACCAGGATGTCATTAGCCTTCTTGGCCACCTGAGCACACACTGGCTCGTGTTCAGCTATCAGTCAGCATCCCCAAGTCGCCTTCTGCTGATCAGCTCTCAAGTCCCTCTTCCTTGAGCCTATGGTTCTGCATGAGGTTGCTGTGAACCAAGTGGAGAACCCAGCACTTGGCCTGGTTGAACCTTATGGCATTGTCCTCATCCCAGTCTTTCCAGAGTCTTTCCAATGTCTTTCTAGTCCTCTCTGCAGAGCCTTCCTACTCTGCAGCAGATCAACACTCCCACCTGTCATCTGTGAACTGACTGAGGCTGCACTTGAGCTCCTTCTCCAAACCATTGATACAGATGTTAAACAGGATGGACCCCAATACTGAGTCCTGGGAGATATCACTGGTGACCAGAAGGAGGCAGTGACAGAAGGTGATGGTAGCAGTTGAAAGAGATACATCGAGATGGGATGACCAGTTAAACTTGCTAAAGTGTAGAATATCACCCGGTCTCTTGGAAGAGGCTTTACTACTTCTTAAGTGCACTTAGGGATGTTTTGGAAAATAGCATTTTCTGTCATAGTACGCCTTTCATTACTTGAATCTCCCACTTGAAACATGGTCAAAGTGCCTAAAAGTAGCTCAAAGAGGAAAATCGTAACCAATTTTTGACAATATATATGGTGTATTAGTTGTCATCACAATGTAATACAGATTATTTTGTGCTGGAGGGATATAAGTGTACAGATCTTCCTAAAGCACTATGTCCAAAATGGCTGATTCATACAAGAAATTATGTATTTATTACTTCTAGTAGCTTTTCCAACTGCATATACCAGGAAATCAGTGATAGCCAATAAAGCATGATTTTCTCTTTTGTCAGAGATCTTTATAGAATCAAATATAAACCCCACAATTGTATTCATAAATACAATAGAGAATAATAGGTAATTTATATGAATATTCATATATTGAGCTCAGAAAATGGGTACCTTGTTATTCATCACTTTAAAACATGTTTATAGAGTACAAATATATTGTTTCTTGGGTTTTTTCCCTAATGCTGATGAAAATGAATAGTACTTGGGGACCAAGTCTGCCCATTAAAGTGATGTGATACATTGCCATGCTTGTACAGAAATGAGCACAGATGGCGGGTCTATTATTTCTCTAGAAAGAAATTTGTCATTTTTTTTCCCCAGGATTCAAATCTGAGCAACACTTGCTTAAGTCAGACTACCTCTGTGGGGATCCTTAAAATGTTTTTGTCATTACTTGTACATTAGGAGTTAGAGAAACAGAAAGTGATTAATGCTGTATTAAAACTTTATAATGAATGAAGTCTCTCAAACCAGGAGTCTGAAATTTTTATGTTTCCCTCCACTCACAAATAAAGGGAAACGTATTTTGGATGTAAGTGTGAGTCTACAGGAATGAAGTTTTGTGTACCATGCTCCGATTCCCAATAGCCTGTCTAGCTTTGACAGATCATTTAGTTTACATCAGAATATTTGAAGAAGTTAGATGTATAGACATTTGTTAATTAAACAGAATTATATGTGGAATATGAAACAACAACATGTAAGTAATTTATAATTTTTGTATGCAAAAGATACCATTTCAAGCAGATAGAAATAGTTTAAACAAAACGATGTTGACTTTCATAATCTTACTTTTATTATAAGAATCAATAAAACTGTACTTCATAAGGTTAAGTCAATGCCTTATTATACACCTGAAGAAAGAAAAAAGATTTTCAATGTGCCTTATAACTTGTCAAAACATGAGTTGTACATGTTGTGCAACATGTTGTTGTACAACAAACTTAGAGTTAAATGAGTGTTTTTAATGTTGGTTGGTCGAAGTCAGATCACCTTGCAGTGAAAATAAATTTAATATGTGTTAGGATTTGAAATAACAAGAAAAATCGAAACATATGTATTAATTACCTTCAGTATATTGAGTGTACTCAGATCTAGAAGCTCATTACACATTATCTCTACCACTCCTTCCTCCTCACACTCTTCCCCTGCTCCAGCATGGGGTCCATCCCATGGGAGTCAGTTGTCCATGAACTTCTCTAACGTGAGTGCTTCTTATAGGCTGCAGTTCTTCACAAACTGCTCCAGCGTGGGTCTTTTCCAGGGTGATGCACATCAGGAACAGGCTGCTCTAGTGTGGGTCCTTCAGAGGGTCACCTGCCAGCAAATCTGCTCCAGCATATCTCCTCTCTCCATGGGTCTGCAGGGCTGTTGCTTTCATGTTCTCAATTAATCTCATCCACCTTTTCTTGCACAGCAGTTTTTTCTGCATTTTAAATCTGTTGTCGAAGGAATGCTACCACCATCACTGATGGGCTGGTGCTTGGCCAGTAATGGATCTGTCTTGGAGCTGGCTGGCATTGGCTCAGCCAGACATGGGGAAAGCTTCTGGCAGCTTCTTCCAGAAGCCTCTCCTGCAACCTCCCCTTGGCTTTGCTTCTGCCAAGCAAACCAAGTACATTTTGGGCAAAATATTCTTCCAAATGGAAATCCATTTAAATGAATCTTAATTTTTGTTTTTCACCTCTTCATTTTCCATGTGTGATGTTTTAAGAGTCATGTTCCTGGGCGAGAACTGGCATCCCGAACCTGGAGGATCAATTTCAAGACTGAAGTCTTGAAATTCAAAATTATAAACTCTCAATGGGCTAAAAACTTTACAAAGCTTGAATAATAATACATCACTTCAAAATTACAAGGATTTTTGGAGAGAAGTATCAACTCCTATAAAAGTCAAGTCAGGGAACGTGGTAAATATGTAGTAAACTTTATAAACCAGAAAACTTCGTGTTATGCAGTGATTATACCAATACTGGGTCAAAAGGGTTTGTATAGAAGGATTGGTACTTTCTCTATTGACATAATCATGTATGTTATTTGGGATCTTCTGGAGCCTGTAACAGGCAAAAGTACAAAGAGAGCAGGATGAAATGTGTCAGTTTTCACAGAACAGAGTTTGAACAGTTTTGGGGGCAGTCAGTGTATTTGTGAAGGTTTTAGGTGGAAAGGTATACTGTTCTGTCTGGAAATATCGTTGTGAAAGATAAGGTCTTCAGGCAGCAGGAAGTAGGCAAACGAACAAATTCATTCTGTAAGCCCTGGAAAGCTGATCATGCCAGCTGTTGGTGAGAGAAAGGTCAGTAGTGAGAAAGGAGGTGGAAAGGTGCTAAACAGCTCAGAGCAAGTAAGAACAAGTAATATCAAGGTTGTTACTACCAGTACCTAATGATCCAATATTTGTTCAATGCCAATAGACTTAAAGATGTGGTGTTATCAAGCACTAGTGTGCTACTTTTCACTGCTTCAATGCACATGTCACCTCTGCTTCAGCTTCTTACCCTTCCTGACTCTCAATTGAAAAAAGCTGAAGAGGAATTTAGAGAATGTTGACTCTGAAGAGGTTGGAGAATATAATTGGAACTCCTAATATCAGGTCCACTCACAAGACAGCATTACTTTCCCAGCTACTTTCTCTCATGTGAAAGAAAGGTGTCAGTCCTACAGCACACACCAACTGTGCAAGACTTCTGATTTCATTGTAGAAATACCTGAAAAAGAAATGAGTCGGTCTTGAATGAGTTATTGCCAAATAATTCCCAGGTGAACTAAATTAATAAAATTATAGTCTAGGGAAGTCTCAACTTCTGCATGGTTTATTACTTCCTGCATGGTTAGAAAAATGAGTATCATTGAATTAAAAAAAAAAAAAAGAGAAAGGGTATTCTTTTTCACAGTTATACAGTTCACAGAGAAATGTGCAATACTTGAGTTTGCAGCATTTGAAAAAAAGGTGTTAATTGAAGAATTCTGAGTGACAGAAAGTGAGAGTACAGATTTTGCATGCTGTGAAACGGAATAAGACCACTGTATAGAAAGGATAGACATAACCTTCAAGATTTTTTCTAGTGTTATGGTATGAAAAAATATTTTGGTATTGAATTAAACTAGTATGTTGAGTTAAATCAGTCATTTTTCTGGTGAGTGCATCATTGTTCAGCTGGAATTAATTCCTTATTTATTTATATATATATTTTTTTATATACAAATGACTGCCAAAGGAATTTTTTGAAGAAGGTTTTTATGTTTACTTTTATCTTTTTCACACTTAGAATGACCAGAAGATTTGTTGACTCAGCCCAAATTACTGCATTAAACAATGGCCCAGCACTAGCAGGCAGGCTGCAGATTTTGTACACACCCCTGTACAAAGCTTTTCCCCATCACTTCAAGCTGGCAAATGGCTTCATTGCTACGAGCAGCACAAAAGGCTGTCTGCTGTAAATCAAAATAGCACCTTTTCAAGAATATGAGTCATTTATATATTCAGTGCGTACACTTCCTTAGGAATATCCTAAATCTCATTTAAGCAAAAAAAAATCATATTTAAGCAAAGATCAAGGAAAAAATGTTGTTATGTGGCAACCTTGTTTTACTGAACTGCATTCATTGTTTAGCATCTATGGAAGCTTTTCTGCATAGCTAAGAGGACCTGTAATGTTTTTCATAAAAGAAATTCTGCAAAATTTGAATGTGCTGGGTTATCTATGCTTATATGTGAATCTAGCAGGCAGGGATTAGACATTTCTTTACTCTGATAAGGTTATTTCCTTTCTTTGTCTTACAGCATAACAGCTGGTAAAATACTTTGGAGACAGAGATATATAGAGCTATCCTCTTATAGAGTATGGAGAAAAAATATAGCATATGGGGAATATTTGCATAATGTACAATATCTGTGATGGGAAGGTAGATATTCAGTTTTTCGTGCATAATTTGAGTATTACACATCATATGGTAAGTTGAATGAAGAATTGCTTCTTAATAAGCTACAGAATTCTGCTTGGTGGTTACTTTATTTACTGTATTTTGAATTTTTATGTATTAGAAACAATGTTCTACTTACTCCAGCAGTTCTTTTTTGAATCAGCTTATATGTTTTTTATTTCTTCTTTATATATATACATATGTACATATATATGTATAGATAGATAAAGTACATTCGGTCTACTCTTACTTATGTAATTTATGTAATGCTAAATAATTTATACACAATGTGGCTGTTATCCTTCAATAAATATTCTGTCTGCGCATGAACTCGCTAAACACTAGAAAACTTCAGGTTTATTTCTGAAAATACAGCATGTGTAGAATCTGGAGTTTGTTTTAAAAACCTAAAATGTCACACTTTTAGGCAATCATCATGTAGTTGGTATTTAGCGAAGTCAAAATGGAGGAGAGTCTTTTTGCACACACACAAAAAGCCATGCACAGGGCTGAATGTTTAATGCTACAAAATGTAGATAACTTTCCTTATTAAAGTTTGCAGTAAACTTAAAGCTCTAATAAATAACAGAACTTTGTGGAATGTAGTAATTATATTTTGTTGTATTTCTTTTTTTGTGAAAAATGTGTGCACAAAATTAATTCATCTCATTAAAGTGGTGTGTTGGTGCCATGAGAGATAATACAAACTAGAAGATGACTCTTTGAGAGAAGAATAAGTTACTAAACCTTTTTTATGTGCATTTCTGTATTAAACTAGCTATACGCATCGTGTGGTGGGCACTGGAATCAAAGCTCAGTCTGCAAATCCAGAAGTAAAAGTGAAGGGAACAGATCCTGTAATAAGTCAAATTATTGACAAGCTGAAACATGTTATTCAGGTAAGATACTTTTTCCTGTAGATACAGTATAGTTATAACTACCACGCTAGTAATGAAAGTATTAATTTACTGTACCATAAAGGTTCATTCTTAATTCAACTTTCTGCTGAGGGCATGTCCATAGCAAAACACTAGTTGCTCTCTGTCTCACTTCGGTTATTAAAAACTACTTAGTCAAAAGGCTTGCATATGGTAGATAAGTGTAGGAAGTGAGGCTCTGGCAGCTGGGCCATCTGTACCTGCAAGTACCGCAGCTCGGCATTGCAGTAAGCATACAGAAGCACAAACAACATGATTTATTGATATTAACTGGGTACATATGTTTAAATAAAAATAAAACATAATTTCCCTCTTCCCGTCTTACTAAATC
This sequence comes from Dasyornis broadbenti, assembly GCA_013397935.1. Classification (NCBI taxonomy): domain Eukaryota; kingdom Metazoa; phylum Chordata; class Aves; order Passeriformes; family Dasyornithidae; genus Dasyornis; species Dasyornis broadbenti. Next base: position 286,407 of record VZRN01003185.1, on the reverse strand, counting down.
TAGGTTCTTCCTTAACTTATATTGCCGCGATGTTTTTGGTTTAGATACCAGATAGAAAAACTAAGAAGTCTGAATGAAAATCGCATGCTTGCTACATGAGTATATATCTGTGTACATATCTGATGTACGTATCTGTGACTTACTGAATTTAAGGCTTACAAGGAAATCAATTCCAATATGGTTCTGTACAATCATAACATTGTAATAAGTTTACAGGATTACAGGTATCTCTGGTTACATGCTGCATTTATTTGCACAGATGGCCAGAGCTAGAGGACAAAAACATAATTCTGTTGAAGCCAAAAATTATTTTGGTGACGGCTCTGTATTTCAGTTTAAAAATATAAGTTTTCACTCTGATCTGAAGACTCAGTAACAGGAAAGGTTCTACTGGCATGTTTAACCCAGCATCCTCTCATTTGCACTGGTAAAAGAAGAGACTGCTTAGGGAGACCATGAAGCTTTGTACTTTTATGGTCTCCACTTCTCTACCCCATTCCCCAAACACAAGAATTAGAGATATTAAATGTTTTTTCCTTGCCTAGTGCATTTAGTTCATTAAAGCAAATCTAAGGACTTGCTTTAATTCTGTTTTTACATCTTGACAGTTTTTAAATAGTTTCCCACATGGTTTCTGGAGTTGAAATATTACTGATAGCTTCACGGTAAAACCTCTTGGTTCCTATATCTCTAATTGTGAACAATAACTCTGACAACAAAAGAAAGAGTGGTGAAATAGAAAAAAAAAAAAACAAAACAAAACAAAAAAACAGAAAAAATTCTTTTCCATCAGTAGTGTTGTTTTCTGGGAGAAGTGGCATTAAGATTGAAGCTCAAAGGCAATCATTATTCCTTCCTTCTTAAATATCTTTTGTATCCCTCCAGCTTCAGCATCATGCTTTTGTCTCTCTTCTTTATTAAAATGGTGACTGCAATGATGGGAAAATCAATGCAGTTTTCCCTACAAGAGATGCCATGATTTAATTAATAACTACAAAATACTGTGCAAAGATAAACTTTGCAAATCTTATTTGGAAGTTCCAAGGAAGTTATTTCATCTATCAGGAATGCCTTCCTCCTTTGATATTAAAACTTCACTGTATAGTTTATTGTGTTGGTTTCCTCTAGAGACTTGGAATTGTGTTGTTTTCTCCTTGAGTGAGTATCTAAAAGAGTGGAATAGAATATTTCCGTTATAAAGTATTTCATTTTGGGAGCTTACTTGACCTTGTCCCTAAAGACTTGAGTGGGTCTTGGGGAAAAGGATGTATAATTTACATACTGAAATCTTACTAACCTCCAAATATATTATCTTGTTGTGGGATAGCTTCTTTTCTTGTAGCTCTGAGTATGAAAATAGGGTCAAGAGATAAGGAGAGCATCAAATTCCTTAGAGACCTGACATATAACTGCTTTTCCCCAGGAAAAAGAAAGGGCTGAAGAAGCTGCAGAAAAAACTTTCTTCTCCAGAGTTTACTGCTTGGGAAAAGAATATGAGGAGTGTAAATTAGAGATTCAAATACAAAAGATCACCTTTTTGTCCTGTGAGATATGAAAAATGATGAATCACATATTAAGCCTACAATGAGCAGAAAATAAAGGGAGATTAATGGATTGTGGTGTTGCCTCAGAGACAGAGTCATACTTAAACCTAACACACTATCCAAGCTGTATTATTGAACTTCAAAATTTTAAATACCTACCTTAGTAGGAACAAAATATATTTGTCAAGCTTTTCAAAGCTAATAATTCCTGAAATTTATAAAATAATATACTTTAACTGAGCTTTAAGGTGAAATAGATTTGCAGCCTGGTATATAACTTGCTATTTATGGAGGCAATTATATATATATTATATATTTATATAAATCACATGTTGCTGTAACCTTGCTAAACAAGTACATTCTTTTACTTAGTTGTGTTTTGTATATAGCCCTTTGCTCTCTATATTAGGAGAAAGAGATGAGAGTGATAATTTAGCTTTACTTGACTTTTCACATCAGCTTTTAAACATTTCAAGATTTGGGATATCAAAGTAGCATTTTCTTCTGTCTCATCATGTCATGGTAAGATATGGTCCTTCCTTCTCAACCACAGTCAGAGCTCTGTGTATCTGTGGTAAGTACAGTCTGATTTTCTTGTTATACAACCTGTGATGGTGCCAAGGCCTTCAGGACTGAACAGTCTCTACCACTTAGTAAATATCAACATACACAAAGAATCAAAAGTTTTGCTTCTGGTACTTTTCACAGTAAGAATGGTGAAATGCACTGAAATGCAATTTAACCAGTGATAATCTATAGCATTTGTTTGCAGAGGAGGAATTCAGTTCTTTAATCAGATACCTGCATTTCAGTGTTTAAATTTTGCTTATATGTAGAACTACTCCACAGACCATAGAGAGCGGTTTATTTGGCCCTGTGTAAATGTGTGCATCAGGATTAGAAGAACAGTAGTTGTTTAGTCTTGCACAATATAAAAGGAGTTTAGATACATCACCCACATGTTGGCATCTGCATTGTGACACTTGCAGTTGGTGTCATTCTGAAGGATTTCACCCTTGTGTCAGGTTTCTGAGCTCTTTCCAAATGGTTGTCAGTTTCAACACAAACTATTTTTGAAACTATTCTCAAATACTTTTTTATATAAAAACTAGACATGTATCATTTTCTAAGGAGAAATATTTAGCATATACAAACATATATACATACACATATGAACCTCATTTTCTTCATGTATGGTTTTACAATTTTATAAAAGTCTGATTAAACTATAGAAGGACTAGTACCAAGAAGGTGACCGTTTTTGCATTCAAAATACATAATTTAAGACAAATTGAAAAGCATCTCCTGAATACATTTTGTCCTTCCAGATTAGAAAAAGTAATTCTTTCTGGTAAATCCATAGTATAAAAACTCTGTTAGGAAGCTTCATTGTTTTTTGAAACCTTATTTTCTCTTTGCCTTCAAAGCATATGACCACTTTTATCACCAATTACACTGAATTTCCCTTTTTACTTTCAAGATCCCCAGCAAAAAGGAAGTGAGTATTGTGAGGTGTAAAGGGAGAGCCCATTTAAGGGAGGTTGCAGTGAGCTCTCAGAAAACTAAATAGCACATATTAATCATAGAAATGTCTAAATATTATTAAATAGCAAAAGAACAGATATCTTGGAGATCCCTTTCTGCTCATATTTAATGTTTACATGGGAAAAGAGATCAAGACTATTCTGCCCTGCATACAGAAAAGAACAGATTTTTTTGAGTATCTCCTCTATTTTTGCCAGTTTGATATACAAAGGCGTAAAAACCCCAAGTAAATAATTAGCTTTAAAAGATGTAAAAATAAAATGCTTAAACTGTGTTTTCCAGGTTCTCTCCCATTAAAAACTTTAAACCCCTAGAATCAACCCCTGAAGTGACAGTATCTCTCTTCAGCAGGCTATGGTTTCTGGACAGTTCTCCTTTGTGAGAGGCTCACAGTAATCCTCCTTTTTCTGTAAATAGTGGATTTACCAAAAAATCAATAGAACTTTTTGATGCCGTTGGACCCTGACGGCTGTAATCTGTGCCCTGGACTCCACAGGTTCGTATTCACAACAACAAAGTGCAATTAGAGGAACTGATACGAACTCTGCTGAACCAGTCAGTGCTGAATATCGCTTGACAAAGTCACCTTCTTCTGTAAAATTCCTTACTTGTACAGATGGGTGTTTTGAAGAGTTTGAAATGATGGGCTCTTCTTCATTTATTTATCTTCATGGCAGGCAAATTAATGGTTCAGTGCATATTCTTTTATGTACTGCAGTCTGCAGTTATCACTCTAATAGGTAATCAAGATAAGCAAAGTCAGTTGCATATGGCAGAAATAATAATGGGAATTATTTTCCTTTCTTCCCCAATAATTTAAAACCACGATTAATTAATCATTCCTGCAAGTACAAATACTAAGGTTATGAGATTTTGGAACTGTGGTTACAGGCAAATGGACCTTGGTCTTTTCAGTGTGTTTTTTTTTCTTTCAGAAGACAATCTCAAGAAGATACTGCTTTTGAAAATAAAAGATATTACTTGGAGGTTGTATTTGCAGGGTAAATAAAGTCTTCCTAATTTTAGGAAATCTTGCCATAGCAGAAGATACTCCTGTGTCTGACTGTCTAAATTAGGCAGACCAAATCTCCCTCTAGAGATCTCCATAGCCACCTACCGTTAGTGACTGTACTGGAAATTTAAATGCTTCTATCAGGATAAATGATTTCCAGTTTTTAGGTGCAGTAAAATGTATGTCTGAACTTATTTGGAAAAGATCCCATCTTGCACTGCTATACCACTAGAGTGCTAGCTGATATGTATAAAATAATATTTACTTTCTCCACAAAGGGCTGCAAACTGTCCCTAATGGAATTGATGCTTACATTCCTTAAAGGAGTAAATGCCAGTACTTCATATGACATTAAATGTTGGTGATGGTCTAATTTTTCCTTTACTATGTGTCATTATTATGGCATGGTGAGCCCTCTGTTTCACCATGCTGCCATTTACCCATTTACCTGTCTCAAAAAGGTTGTAAAAGTAGTGAGATGAGATTTTGTTTTGACACTGACTTGGCAAGGTAACAACTAAATTTTCCATCTGCATTTTTTAATGCTTTTATCAATGTACCACAGCACAGGCAAGTTAATATGTGTTTTTGTAAGATCTGTTCAAGGATGGATTGGAAACGGGGATGGAATATACTACCTAAATCCTCACCTGCTCATACAAAGAACCATGTTTTGAAATTATTCATACACAAGCTGTTGCACTTGAATTGTGCTTCCCTTTCACCACTGATATCAAGTTTGTGCCTATTTGCTGTAGTGTTACAATAATCCCCTAATAGTTAAAACCCCTCTGCCTCCTAAAATAGTTCCAATAGCTGTATAAATGTCACAAATTAGACATTTTGATGACTTTTTTAATGTCTGAAATACAATTCTTTCTCATGGAATTCTCAAGAGTACAGCATTTGACAGATACTTAGTTTGATACCCTCTTCAGCAACATGCTCTTGGAGACACACTTTCTAAACTTCTTTTTCTCTTTGCTCTTCTTTAATGTTTTTTGTTGATACAGCGTAACCTGGGGTTTGTACCTTTCAGTAACAGGTAACTGGGTAGCAAAATCTGAGTGCACTTCGTGCTGCAGCCATTCAACTTTCACTGGTATTACAGCCGTGTTTGCTCCTAAACTGGCTATTTATTTTTTGTTGCACTAGGAAGGTCTTCCTCACAAGTTAGTTTTGTATTTCATATTCCAAATGCATATCTAAATGTTAATTTTGACTTAGATTTTGTTTTTACTGGTTTTTTTTTTCACTCTTTTGTTTCCTCCAAAGTTAGAACAAACCTGCAGGTACAGAATAGCTCAGTACGTTTAATGTGTTACTTTTTTTCCCCAGTGAATTGTTGGCACTTCTTTTTTCTTTTAATTTCTGGAAGTAATACAATGCTACTGTCTTTTTGAAATCAAACCCTTGAGCAAATTTTATTTTTGGCAAGGCATCATAGTAGAGTACTAGTGATGTGTCATATTGGGATATTCCTACTTGACAGAGAGGTCTATTTCATACTTGTTGTGTGAGCTGTTCCAGTCTTTTATCACATCTGCAGAGAGCTGTTTTATCCCACAGTATTGACCTGAGGTGCCTCTGACTGCTGGCTGGTGTTAAATACTTGATTATTATCATTGCATGTAAAATACTGGCACAATTCCTGTAAAAATATTAAGCAGTTAGAAATGAGGTGGGAAATGATTTTCTGAGTTTCATACTCCTCCCTTTAAAATGTACTTCAACTTTGAGCCTCAGAAGTACACAGAAGAGTGCAGGATTGCTGATGCTTTTGTATCTCTTGAGAGTGGAAAGGTTTTCTTCACAGTTCTCTGATGATGGTGAAGGTATAAGCCCTCCTTGTTTCACACAGAGGTGGTCTTTCTGTATTTGTAAGTAAAACACTAGAAGTTATATGAACATTCTGAGATGATTGTGTGTCTTAAAAGATTATATGTAAACTCAAACCTACATATGGTTTACAGGTAGAAGGCAGAAAAGAAAATAGCGATTAGGAGGGCATGCAGTTTAGCTGATGCATCTCCCACTGCTGGGATGCTTAGGAGGTAAATTGAGAAGAGCTGTCACCAGATACATAGCCCTTTTGATCAGCAATTTAATTAAAACACCAGTAATATTTTCCCTGGTTTGTTTTGTTTTTCACTAACTGGATTGCCAGAGTTATTAAGAGCTAATCAAAGTCCCATTCATTTAGAATAAATGATGATTTTTGTGAAGCATCTTTTTAAAATAGGATTTATGCTGAAATGAAAAGAGTCTACATTACACAGAGCTTTCTGAAATTGTTTGTTGTTCAAAGTAGTATAAAACTCTTAATAATGGACTAATAAAAAAAATCCTTAACATTTGATTTTTTGCTATTTCTGATTCTTGCATTTCTTATAAAGCCCTGCACAGTGCACAGTGAGAAAATATGTATGTTGATGCAACAGGGAGATACTGCCAATTCTTACTCATTGTGTGAAGAGAATTGTGGCAGAGAAAATATGACAGCCTTTTCTAGCGACTTAGGTGGATAGTGACACTAACTGAAGTATTCATTATGGTGCAGATCTTATCTACGAAAGTCTATTTTGAACCTAAATTGTTTGCTCTTACAGCTGGTAAAAACTACTTGTGTTAGGTTTTTTAGCAAAACAGGACCATTGTTCTACTTCCTCATTTTTAAGTACAATATTAAGGGAAGGAGAGTTTTAAGATTTTGGAAGAGCCTGGGGTAGTTCTACTTCCTCCTCGTAGAGACCACCACACCCTATACACTATTTTAATATGTACTTCTGAAATCAATATTCTTATTTCATCCATAACAGAAAGAGGAATAGTCTCAAACTGACATGCTTGGAACCACATGTTTGGTAAAAAGGGAATAGAAATGTAGACCAGTATCAAATAAGACTTTGCAAGATTTAAGTAAAGCGGGATATCAAGTCTCTAGTCAGAAGTGAAAATAAAATTTGCAACTCTAGCTTATGAAATCTGACACACATCACAAAGCCATCCCATAGTTAGCTTAATTGACAGCCTCTTCAGAGGAGAGGCTCAGCAACTAAATAGAATAATATCACATCAGGATGGAAAATACCAACAAAAATTTGAGAAGCAACTTACTGTTCCTGTTCAGTACTAATTAATGACAGATATAATCTGTCAGCATCTCAATAACATCAAGAAAATACTTTGTATTCAAGCAAATTCATTAAAAAAGGAAAAAGAAGAGTGGGACAGTAACTGGAGTTAGCAGTAGGTACTATTAAGATGTAAGTGCCAATTTACATGGTCTTGCAGTATTGCTCTCGCCAGTACCATGGAAATTCCTGCATGAGCGGTTCCTGTAGGCTGATATATTAAGGAAATAAGCAGGTTAGCTGTACGGTGTGTACATTTGTGTATTGGTGCTGGCTGAACACTGCGTCCCCCCTTAGTTTGCTGGCTGTGGTTTGTGTAGGGGAGCAGAGATTGTTCAAATACAGCAGCAGTTCTGAAAATGTTGATAGATACAGTGGGAATGCATTGCCTCTTGTCAGTCCAGGTGTCACAGCTGAGAATGCTGCTGGGGGGGTTGAGGGTTGGGCTAGATGACCTTTAAAGGTCCCTCCCAAGCCAAAATATTCTATTGACTCCATGACTATACTCTGAACTAATGTGGTGTAAACAGCAGGTAATACACGTGGGAAGAGCTTTCAGAAATGCTATGGACATGAAAAGATGTTGTCAACAACTGTGAAACAGAAAGCACAAATGAAACAGCTTCTTTATCATCAGTGATCATAAGACCGTTTCTTAGAATATGTGCCACAGTCATTATGCAAAACTGTGACATCTAAAACAAAACAGGTACCACAGCAACACAAAACACCTAAAAAAAAAAGAAAACAGAAGGCAGAAGCATTTCAGTGGTTAACTGTTAAGGGGAAAAAGTTGGTGTTCACAGACTTTTGGCCTGAGAAGTCATGTATCCTTTTTGAGTATGTTGAATGTTTCCTATTTGAGACAGGCTATTTCCTTTTGGTCTCAGTCCTGGGAAATCCTTGGAGGCAGTGACCTGTGGAGAGCAATACAGAGCAAGTCATTTGCTGCAAGCATCATCATAATTTGTTCTCCTTGCCAGTTTGTAAAATAAGCAGTGTGTTCTGTAGGCATAAGAAATATTAGTCTGGAAAGCAATCTGTTGCTCTGAAATCTTATAAACAGAAATCTCATGTTATCTATGAGCGCTGTTTGTTGCCTAAAGAGCTCTTCTGCTCCCTGGAAGTTTTGGAAATTGTAGAAAGCAGCAGCATAGTATGGAACATTCAACTGCTTTTGAACCCTGTAGGTCTGAAATCTCTGTGGATAATACAAACCATATTTGAAACTGTACCATATAGCTTAAGGTCACAAATTTTGCTGAGCATAGCCTTGGTTTTATCTTGAGAGAGTCAGTCAGCAAACAGTTGAAGAATCAGTACCAAAGGTGAAGTATTTGCATGAAGTCTCAGCAAAGCTGTTCAGCACTATGGGTTAAAAGAAAGTGGCAGAAACAAGCTGTGACGTTCATTTTTTAAAACAGCTTTTGTTTGAAGAGAGAATACAGAAGAATACAAATATATCCTGGCAGAGAATGGTTGTGTGTTAGGTTTGTGAATAGGTTTCTTAGCTTCTCTCCACTACAGAAATATTACAGTGTTCTGTATTTAACTGACTGATATATTTAAAAAACAAAACCAAAAGGAAGCCTGATAAACATGCTGATTCTAAATTCCTTCTAAAACAAATATGTAATAAAAAATGCATTCATATAAGAAAACTTGTCAAGATATATTATATATGGAACAAATCATAACTTTGATAGTAACCTAATTGAATAGACATTTATATATTTCTTTACAAGAGAGGTTAGCTTTTACTTTTGAGAATTGTTTTTAAAATTTTGTCTTTAAAAAACTAAACCAGTCCTAATATACTTTATTAAACAGATTGTGCAGTCTAATTTAAATTGTTTAATGTGTTCATTTCTTTAAATGACTTTTCAAAACCTTACATCTTAACAAGAATATCTTAGTTGTTGGCTTAAAAGCAGCGTACTTACCAGTTCCTTAATGCCGTGTTCTGGCCTTCTTAACTCTTGTCTGTGTCTGATAAGCTTCATCTTTCAGAACATACAGATAAAAGCATTGGAGAAGATCTAAACATTCTGCTGCCAAAGACCCAGCCTAACTTGTTTGCAAAGTTCCATCTCTGTAGGTCGTACTTGGTAGAGAAAACAGACACCTCTTTCTCCTTCCCACTCTGGAACTGGTGATAGTTGTAGCAAGTGCTGTTATGGTAGTGGGACATTGGTAGGACACTTCTGCTTCCTCTTTTCCGTGCACTTTTCTGTTTTCTCTCAGTGAGTCATTCAGCTTGATCCATGGACTGTCTCACTGGGCCGATGTAAACAGCTGTGGCATGAAAAACCCCCAAGCAATGAACAATGAATTGGATCTCTAAAGAGAACCCTAAACCAATCCTGCATCTGTAAATTTCTCAACACAATCAATATACAGACTCCAGTTTTTCATGTATTATAATGTTTTGATTAGAAACTTCTCTTTGTAACTTGCTTGTCACTTCTGTTGAGCAAAATCATTAAAAGTAATCACTGTCCTCATCTATTTTACTTGACATGTGATTACTGTATAAATCTACTCATAGCTACACAGGCCCATAGTCCAGGCTGTGCATATGATGAAAAGAAATTTTGTGAGCACTAAAGGCTTTTGCTGACAGAAGTACTGTAAGCTAATTTTACATAAAAGTGTTTTCCTTTGTTTTCTGCTTGTTAATGAGATGTATATTTGCAGTGAATACAGAACTGTCCCACCCTTCTTCTGTAATCCTTTTAGTACTATTTTGCCAGGTCCAGTTTCCCCTTGTCAGCTTCTTATTTCTGCTTCCTGACCCTCCCCAGTTCTTCATCCTCTTAAATAATGGTTTTCACCTCATTCCTTAAAATATTTCCCTGTGATATTCAACATTTCTTTTAACGAGTATCTGTCCTTCTGTGTTTCCCAGTGGTATGCAGGTCTGGGACCATGACAACCCAGCTCAAAAACAGGAATGTTGCTTCCCAGTCAGTCAGGACTATAACTGAAAGAATTAGTTTAAAATATCTGACTTAAGGTCTTACTGTTAGCTACTAACTAATCATGCAAGAAAGTCAGAGAGAAGTGTATTATAGCATTTGTGAAAACTTTTGCCTTGATTGTGATGAAAGATAGGGAGGCATTTTAAAGTGCAAATAATCAATGACTATGATAAAAATACAGTGATAAGATTGAAAGAGGCTGCAAAATTCCAATTCTGTTACCTTGAACTGTAATTTCCTTCTTAACACAGCAGCTTTGCCCTAACTCTGCCTTGCAACAGAACTATTTACTCAGGTCTGTGCTAAATTTATCAAAGCACATAGATCTGTGCAAACAGAAGACTGCAGCATAATCATATTAATAAATATAACACATTACTTTTTAGTGAGAATACGCAAACTTTTACACCAGAGCTGTAGCACAGTAAGACTACTGTTCATGAAACTATCCATCCATTCATAAAACTATCCATTTCTTTTTTTCTTCATCCTCTGATTTAGCACCCTTGCCACATACAGAAATGTAACAATCTACTTTCCAAGTTTCATATGGATTTTGAAGTATCAGATAGCATCATAACCATGGAGCATGACATTCAATAGTTGCATGGAAGCACTCTGGGTAGTGTTTTTATTTATTGTAATAATTTAATCCATTTCTTTTTTTTTTTTTTCCTCCTTTCCTTTTGACTGTTGTTCTCCTCTATTTTTTCATTCGTTAGAAGTTCCCCTCTAAATCTCTGCACCTCCACGCCACAGTTCAATGTTACGTATCTAGTACATATTTTATCATGGCTCTCAGTTTTTCCTCATTCTCCTGTTTTAAGAACTCTTTTACAACCTATTTGAAGCCTTTTTTGAAGAGCCAGCCATCTAGTTCCCTTACAGTTCAGCTGCAATTTCTTCCTCCTGTAACAGCTCTCCTAATTTCTAGTGTCTACTATTCTTAATTCAATTTTTTTCCTTGCCCTTTTCTTTAATTTTTAGATTAATATTGTTCCTCTACTTCTGTTTTTGGAGCCATGTGTGATTCTGAAAATGTGTCAGTAACTGCTACTGTGGAGGGCTTGGTATTCAATTTTCTTCCTAACAGCTTAAATGTTGTCTCCAGAGCTTTTGTTGATTAGTTTTGTATAAACCTACATGTACCCTTAATACGTTTTTTAATCAAAAAATTATCACATATCTTATCTAGACAACTCACAGGGTTCACCACAGCCAGGTAATGTACTGTGATTTCTTTAGTTACTACATGTAACTACTACATGTATTAAGAGTGCATTTGTTACTGCTTTTTTGGCTTATACTGGCATTCTGTGCAGATCCTTCAAGAAACCACTAGTTTGATTTTCTTTCAGCATTTTAAAGGAAGTCTTTTATGAGGAATGTGCTAGGATCAGAGTGTAAAGGTAAGACTTAGCTGGTGATGTGTGGACATACCCATTTAGATACTTTCTAGAACATACCGTCATAGTCAAGGAACAGACTTGTCTCCTTTTGCAATTCCAGAGCACTGGGTTGGTCAAGTTTAAGTGTATTTTTCTGCTGAATAACCATAGTTAAACTCTGCAGGTGTTGCAAACAGACACTTGTCTTTTTGGTGTAAGTAAAATTGTATCTCATAGATAGTCAACTTGATATATCTTGGGGGTTTGTACATGAAGAGGTCAACTCATAAAACATCAGTTTTAAGAAAATTGTTTTCATGCACATCAGTAAAAAGATGTGTATTTTCCTATCTAGGAGGAACTCTTCAGTTAGAAACGGTCGTGTGACAGAAGTTTTATTGAGAAATAATGGTGTATGAAAACATAGCAAGTAATAAAAATAACAGTTTGGGGGAATTTTGAGGAAGTGTTTAGTTGGAAGTTCTGAAAGAGAAAAAGTACTGGCTTTAAATGAAACTTCTAACGGAAAAAATTGTTTTAACTTCATATACTTTTCATTCCTTCTTATGTTTCGTATTTAATTCAGTTTCTATTTTTTCCTAAAACTGTTTTTTAACATGAAGGGAAAAACCCCTAGAAGTAAATGATTTAACAGAAACAAGAAAAAAAAAAGAGAAAGTGTTAATAATTGAAATATAGGTACAAATAAGAAGCTCTGAATATTTAAATTCTGTTTTATCTTTTATTTGATATTTATATAATTATTTCTCTTTAAAAAATTCCCCCTCAGCCATTCTTTTGATTTTTGATTCCATGTTCAGTTTTAAAAGACTTAATTGAAGATTTTTAATGTTAAAAAAATTGCATATCTTAGTCCTATCTTACAAGGAATTGCATCACAATATAATTCTCTTTTTTGCGTGTGTTTTGGTCATTAATTTCAAAATAGCAATAGACTGCATTTTCTTGAATGTAGTAACATTTTTATTTGAAGACCATGTGAACCAACCCACAAACTTTCTATGAAATTCCTGGTAAAGATGTCAAAGTTTTAGTCTTCTATTTTTTGGTTTTGTTTGTTGGTGGTTTTGTTTGTTTGTTTTTTAAACTAATATTATTGCTCTCCATTAGGATATTTTATCTGATTCTGGGATTTCACTACTGTTGTGCATGAAATTCACAAAATGTGCTGTCAGGGTATCTTACAGTGATTTGAAATTCTGAACTCTAGTTTTGTTTCGTATTCTGTGAATTATTAATATTTTCAGTTTTCTCAGGGCTTAATGGTCTCTTCTGTGTGTTCTGCTTATTTGTCAGTCTACTCAATCAATATTTGCAGATTTCTGAACTGCACATTCTGCATTTCAGGCCCTTAGCCATATTCTCTAGGGCCCTGAATAAGCAAGTTGTGTTTGCCCGTCTCCTTATGCCCAAGTTATAAAATCTTCCACCTTACATTTTACTTTAATTTAATGTAAGAATGGACAGCATTACCTCCAAAGGTAATTCCACGTTGTCTCCTGGAAATGTTATTTAGAACCATCCTACATTCCGTGTTCTCCAGTCATCAACAGGTCTCATCTTTAGTAAATCTCATTAGTCTTTGTTCCTTCATCAGTGGGATGAAATGCAGCTTTTCCCGTGGCACTTAAGGCCAGCTGCCTGTGATCACCCTCCCGGCTCAGATTATTTTGGAACTGTGGAGCAAGTGGATTATATTATTTTTCATCTTAAATTGTTTTAGATGTTAATTGTAGCAAAAACCCTAAAAAAAAATTGAGGAAATGCTTTAGAATTTTTACCGCAGGCAGTTCATGTTGTATCATTTTGTAGTTGCTCATACTAAATAATTTAATTTTGCTTTCCTTTGTCTAAATAAGACTCAGAATACTCTGAGAAAATGGAAGAGGACTGTTTCAGAAGCAGGGTTCATTGTGTGTCTATTGTCTGGATTCTGCTCACAGTACTGAAATTTAGAGGATTTGTCTTGTATTTATTTTTAAAATATTTTAGACAATTTTTTGAATATAAAAATTGACTCTGTTTACAGGGTGCAGCACCATAAAAATCAGGAAATTATTTCATTACTATATATTATTTCTAATATATAGAACTGGAATGTCATTTGGTTATTTCAAGGCAATTTTGCTTAAGACATTTTGGTATTATAAATCAACAAGGAATGTCATCTGTGCACCCCAAGACTGTGCTCTTTTCCTCTGTACTTCTGTATTTTACAGGAATAGGTGGCTCAGATGAAGACTTAATTTTATAAAATTAGTTTGTATTTGATGCTGCTCAGCTTCTTTCTCTTTTCCCCTTCCTCTTAGTCTCTCTCTTTTGTTTGCCAATAGATTTAACATAATAAGAAGTTTCATGGACTACAATGATTATTTTTGAGTCTTGCCTTTATTGCCTTCTAACTTGTATGACAGTTCCATTATTCAGGCTGTGAAATATGCATGTTCCTTCAGGATAGGAAAATAGTATATTGGTATTTGTATTTTTGGAAAAATTCAGAGTAACATGACTATCTATCATTATTTTTATATTGAAAGCAAAGTTGTAGCCTGGACTCAAACCTTGAGTTATTTAAATCTTAAATCCTCTAAATTAATTGCTTTCTGTATCAGAAAGGGGAAAAGACACCTCTGGAGGCAATTCAGGCTTGAGATGGTGTGAATAATACTCTAGAATGTCTCGTTTTTCTGTTTTGGCATTCTCGACTGACCGCAGTTCAAATATACCTTTGTTAGGTATATTTGGCCAAGGATACAGAATTTTCTTCATTGTGGGCAATACTGAATTCTGTTTGCATTTGTTCATGTGGACCCAAGGCAGCTGTCTTTCAAGAATAGATTGACTGCATTTCAGCACCACAAAAATCCTGTAGGTTTCTAAAACCTACATGCAGCTCCCCAGACATGTAAACTTCATTAAAACCCCCAATAAGCTAATTTCTTGGGAGTAATTTGAATGACCATAATTAAGTAAGGATATATTTTCATGACACAAGACTTTAGCAGAAATACAATCTTTAGGATTCCCATCTGACAAACATCTCAGTGCTCTTATTCTTGTTTTCAGAGTTTTATATAGCTGGTTTGGGGTGATTTGGAGAATTGCTTTTACCCAGCTCTGATCTGTTTGCAGTATAAAATTAGGGATATGAGAACAACTCTGCTAAGGTGATGATTTTGATTACAAGATGTATTTGAATTGTAGAAACCCAAGTTTAATGTCAAAAAACAAGAGGAAAAATAGTACAACAAAGTAAGGATCCAAATCAAAATGGATAAGCAAAAATATAAAGTCCTAGTGAAAATAAGAAACTCCATGGAAAGGTGGTGTTAGAAAGTGCAGAGATTACATTGACTTTCCAGAAGCCAAGCTGACTTAAACTCGCAGGCAAGAGTGAAACAAATGCTAACAAAAATCTTCAGCAAGATAAGTAAAAAGCCTCTTTGAGAGAACTGAGCTTCAGTACATCTATTTAACTAACAAAGAAGATGATGATTATGGAACCTAAAGGGCAGTGAGTGGGAATGAGGTTTTGGAAATAAAATCTAGCTGATTGAGATCAAGTGATAAATTTTAAGTCTCAGTTCATGCTTCTGTATACCAAAAGATGGACCACACAACCATGAATCAATTTAGGAAAAAATGAGGAGGAAAGGAGAAAGCAGAAAATGTGCTAAGAGACAATGTGTTTACAGAGAGCCTGTGACAGAGCAATATAATATCTTGTCAGCAGTATAATATCTTGTCAATATACCATGCAAGCATCATGTTATAGAATCTCTGCTTGAAGGATTGTAGAAAAATTTCTGTGAGTCAGTAAGGTGGTTGCTAAAATGTTATATGAGTTAAGTTTGACCTAGGTGGAAGAATAAGGATTATTGAATTCACAGTTAAGAAATTAAGTTAAAAAGAAAACAATCAGAAAGACAAAAAAGTCACCATCTATGTTTAAAGAGCAGTTATTAGACTGCAGAAAGATTACTAGAATAGTTCCTCAGAGGTTGACATTGCAGCCAGTGTTAAATGATCTTGGCTTAAAGAGATGGTTAACAAATTTGGAAATGACAAGACTTGGCAATCTGTAGGAAAGTCTGATAATACAGAAATGATTAAGGGCCACAACAATAGAAATAGAATGAAATGTAAAAATGTGAAATCAGGGCTTTTGCTGGACAGGCTTCCTGTTACAATCAGGAAATTCTGTGAGTTTGAAACCCATCAGCTGGAGGCAAATGAGGACGCTCATGTCTGGTAACTGATCAAAAGATGAATTTGAGCCACCTACATTTCCCAGTAATTTGGACTCATATAAGGCTTATTATTTATTGCACAGCTGTAGGTCCAGAAACAGATTCTTATCACACATTCATCTTCCCAATTATTTTCTATACAGTATTTAAATATGGGGACATATGCACTCAGGGAAGGGTAGAAC
The DNA here is from genome assembly GCA_013397935.1 of Dasyornis broadbenti. NCBI lineage: Eukaryota > Metazoa > Chordata > Aves > Passeriformes > Dasyornithidae > Dasyornis > Dasyornis broadbenti. The sequence goes on along the minus strand of VZRN01003185.1, from coordinate 270,347 downwards.
ATAACTGGGTTTTATTGCTCTGGTTTTTTTTTAAACTATTTCAAGTTTATATATTCTTCTTGAATTACAAACTATATGAAAATAAAATTTGATATTTTTCTGCAAATTCTATATGATAATTCTTACAATTTTTTACATTTATACCTTATTCTATACAAGCTTGAATAATGTTAGTATTAATATAGTAGCATATTTCAGTATGATTGGTGAACCTTTGGGTAAATATATTAACTGTTCATTTCATTAATCCAGTTGCACAATGGTATTATATTCAACATTTCCTAATTCTTTTCAAATTCTATATTTCATTTTAGTGTTCTGTACTATTATAAGGAAAAGATGGTAGGGAGAATTTATATTTTCAGTTCTTTCTGCTTCACTTAAATATCTAAATATTTCCAAACCAGTGCATCAGTTGATGAAGTGATTTTATTTTAGAGTTTATTGCCTTGACAGGATCAATAATCCCACTATTAGTAAACTCAGTAGAACTAAAAGGCTCAGAGTATTCCCAAACTCCATACACTCCACTAAAATATATTACATTTTTGATTAACATTGAATATCTGCTGGCTCTTTAATAGTTGTGTACATTTATTTTAATCATTTTCTGCTCTATTGATATTTCTATGTCTAGTTTCATTATTACTTAATTTAAAAAGGTAGAATTGAACCATAAGGAACTTCTCTGTACATTGAACTCTTCCTAGGAAATAATTGCAATCAAAAATATTTCATGAAAGTGTTTCATTGCTTTTGCTGTCCTGATGGCCATGAACATTTTAGACTGTAGAAGTGATGAAATTTGAGCCATGTTTTTTGTAAAACAAGAGTAAGTGATGTAAGACTTTGCAAAATGAAAAAGAAAAAAATTGATCTTGTTTTTATGCCATGTCTAAGTAAGCCAATATATATTTTTTTTCCTAGCTGGATACTACATAAAGACTTCTAAATAAAAATCCTCTTTTTTTTTCTTTGTAGAAATAAAATTAATATCTTAGAAAAAAAATTCTCTCAAAATCTTAAGGTGCTTTCCAACACTTAATTGTTTGGTTAAGCAGTTTTGGGATAAGAAAAAGTAGAAACAGACTTTGAAAAATATATTTATCACTTGTGTCTTTTTCATTCGTATCAGACTTGATCAAAGGTCTGTCTTTCTCTCCCCTGTTTTATAAAGTTTAATAATAATGAAAAGGGTTAACTACAGTATCTACTTCCATTATTGGCATATGACATACAGCATTCAGGCATTGTTTTATTCTTCGATATGTTGCGATTAATGTAAATCAGGATTTTTTTCTTCCAAAAAGCTTGTATAATGCTACTAATGATTTTACTTTTACAGAAAAATACTTAAATGAGGATTCTGAAAGAATTGTTTTTAATTATGAATTACTTAACTTTTGGAAGTTCATTCAATTGTTATTATGAAAACTATAATGAAAAAAATTTTAGTAGTATTCTTTGTTTTGATTTAATGTCATTTTTTTCCTTAGACATAGATTTACAAAAGAATCGCATTTGTAAATGCTAATCATTCATGCCAAAAATAAATTTTTATGTTTGTATTGTTACATTTTTTTTTCAAACTGCTGATGAAATTTTTGCTTAAAAAACTGTTCAGACTTCATTCTGAGAGGGTTTGGGCTTTTGCTGCTGAGGGTTACCAAGATACTGGTTTGGAAAGTTAACATAATGTTAACATAAAAGAAGTGGTTTGTCAGACTATTCTCAGGAAGACCTCTGAATTAAAATTAAAAGAAGAAAAATTAAAAGCTTTTTCTTCTTTCATTTATTTTTTGCTGAGTGCTGATTACCTTGCACATATTGTTACCTCGGTTGGAAAAAAAATTGCACGGATGGATCTATATAATCACACCTCCTTTATCCTATTTTTTCTTAAGAAGCAATGTTTTTTATTTCACTTTAATACATGTCAGTTATTATTAAATAATTCAATTAATATAATTAGTGGTTTTATCTTTAAAGTTTTGACTATAAAGTTATTATTTGTGAAAAGACACACTCTTTCCTGTTTATCTGTCTACTCTTTATTTGTCTAATTACTGTCTACTGATAACAACAAATTCAGCATTTCTCTTTAATTTCTGATTTTAATGGGAGTTTGATTTAAAGTGTATTCAGTAAGACAACATAATGTATGTGTTAGAAAGAAGCAATAAAGGACAGTTTTCTTAACAAGATCTGCAAGATAGGAAATTATGGGTTCCTAATTGTTTGTGAAATTTATTGTCTGTCTGTTAAGTTTTGCTCTCTTTTGACATAAACTTTAATTTAAGCATCGTTCTTTAAGTGCCATAATTTAGCCTAAATGTATATGGTGTTTACTCCAAAATGATTTCTAGTAACACTTCTTTCTCCTTGCGTTGGTTTGTTTGTTTTTCTGAGGCACTCTTTAGAATATTAAATCTCCTTGTGTTGTGATTTATGTCTTTTTGCAGTTTGATTTTCTGTTGGGGATTTTGGTATGGATGGTATTAAAATCTGGAAAACAATTACTCCATTAACATAAAGTAAATGAAGTGATGACAGTGTTGATTAAAAAACAGAGAAACCTTGCTTTTTTCTCCCCTGCTGTATATTAAGGTGGGCATATATTAAGGCCATTAAGGTGGGTGTATATTAAGGTGAGACAGTATTAGATCACACTCAAGAAGAGTTATGAAAAATGAAAACTACAAACCAAGAGCTGGAAATGGACTCTACATACCCCAGCCATCCTGAAAACATTGGAGCCTGAAGACAAATTATCACAGAATCACAGACCGACAGAGGGTGGATGGGACCTCTGGCGATTGTATGGCCCAACCCCTCTGCTCAAGCAGGGCCACCTAGAGTGAGTTGCCCAGGACCATGTTCAAACAGCTTTGGATACTTCCGAAATGGAGTCTCCACAACCACTTCAGGCAACCTGTGCCAGTGTGTGGTCACCCTCACAGGAAATAAGTGTTTCCTGATGTTCAGAGGGAACCTCATGTGGTTCAGAGTGTGCCCATTGTGTGGTCCCGCCACTGGCCATAGTGGAAAAGAGCCTGGCTCCCTATTCTTTATACCCTTCAGGTATTCATAGACATGAGATCCCCTGAGCCTTCTTTAGGCTAAACAGCCTCGGCTCTCATAGCCTCTCCTTACACACGGTGTAGTCCAGTCACGCCTGTAACTTCATGGGTTCTTATAGGCATGCCTTGGCAGCATGTTCAATTGCACTGTATTATCGTTAACGAATCTGTGCACTTGGACAGCAAATAACATGTACTTGAATGCAAAATGTAGCTCATTCAAAATGTATATAAAAGTATTTGGGAAATAGTGAATATAGATACTGTGCCTTCAAAGAGGAAGGTCAATCTTCAACCTTTAAACTCCAAAACTAATAACTGTTCATAAAAAATGCAATTCCAGCTCTCCAGTCCATTGCATTCCTGTCTCTCCAAGTAGAAGAAAACACGTGCACTAGTAATAGAAAATACTGAGAAGTGTCCTCCAGAAGTGTTTACTCTAACAGTTGTCTCTGCAATATGCTATCTGACATGAAGAGGCAAAAAAATGCATTAGTAAGTGTTTATAGCACAGTTCTATCCTAGAAATATCCAAATAAAATTGAATTGCTATCTTAAAAAATCCTTTATTACAGTGACCACAGAGAGAAGTCTGTTGTTGTATTAGCAAGAAAAAAATAGAGTAAAATAAACAGTAGAAAATAAGTAAGAAAGTGAAGCTATTTTTAAAAGACCTTTGAAAGTATTCAATCTGAGAAATCATTAATTCAACAATTCATGCTTGCAAATTTTCATAAAATGTACATCTATTTCAGTAAAAGAAGAGAATTTGATTCTTGTCATGCCATTTTTCTATTATTTTTAGCACTGTTTTTAATGTTTTTTTGATAATATTTCTGAAAGCACCCAAAATGTATATTTCATTTTACATAAGTCGTTAATGGGAAACCAAGTTGTGGTGAATACTGAGGAGGTATCCAAGCTACCCAAGCTGTCAGCATCAGTTGCAGCTTGCAGAGTGTTCTGCAAGGATGAAGCTGTGATGTTCCCAATAAAGCCTGCTGTCTGTGGAGTTCTGCACAGCATAAAGTCATGGGAAACAGAGGTGAGAAAATATTGAGAGGTGGGAAAATGGACACCTGTCCAAACAGCATTTGCCAGTTTGCCAGCCATACTCTTCCATTTAAAGTTTCAAAGATCCCTTAGACTTTAAAAGATTTTTGTCTTTTAAAAGACTAAGTCTTTTAAAAGACTTAAAAGATCCCTTAGACTTTTCTCAGCTGATGTCTCCTAATGACATAGTTTGCCAAAACAGTAGAGATCTGCTCTATGCAAGAGCTTTGTTAGACCCTCAGTTGATTCTTCTGCACTCTGTAACCCACCTGCACTCTATAACTTTTGTATTTCCATCTATAAAGCAGTCTACACAAAATTTTTTCCAACTAGTTTAGCTGACTGGAACAAGACTTATAAAATACACTGGCAGTGTAGAATAAAGCAAAGGGAAAGAAGTTACAATAATTTTATTGTTGGCTATACAGCCGCATTCCAGTGCATTTAGAAACAAAGAATGTTCTACCATGTCTCTTAGTGTTTTGTAACGGTAGCATCTTTAGTGCTACCTTGTAAAACCCAGATATAGTGAAGCTTTTTAAAAACAAAACTCTCTAAATATCTCTTCCTTTTCTTTTATAAGCATCTGGAAATGATTCTCCTTTTAACCTAAAACTGCTTCTAAAAAGGCCGTCTATGGTGCCAAATACGAGTGATGGCAAATTTGGTGTTTTTCTGACATGTTCAAGGGAAAAATGGACCATTTTAATTTTTGCATGTGTGATTGCCTACAGGAAATATGTACTTCCAGGGTGTGAAGAACTACATGAGGTTCTCTTTGCTTTTTTCTATAGTTTTTTAGTGGTACAACAGTGAGGCACTTGGTATTTATGATTTTTTCCTCTTTGAAACACAGGAAGCAGGGAACAGTTGTCCAGAAAAGTCTTATGCCATTGTTTGTGCCTGCTTATGAATCTGACTGCATATTGATCTTGTTTCACTTGGTTGCACTATTACTTATCTTGTTGACCTGGAAGACAGCCCTAACATAAACAACTGGCTTCGTCCTATGCCTAATCATGATTATATTAATAGGATGTGGTAAAGAAAAGTAGTTACCATGAAGCAAGCTGGGAAGCAAAGAACATACTTTTTGCACTCATCACAACAACTGAATAATTTTATTAATTCGTCTTTCTTACTTTTCTCTGTGTCTGAACATTAAGATGTGCATGCATTGATGGTGTTATGAGTGTGGTGTAGGCTGTTTGCCGGGATCAAGTTTTCTGTTCAGGTGCTCTGATGTCACGGTATCACTGCTCAAGATTTTGAAGTAATATTTTACTAGGATTTTTTAAAACGATGTTGTCTTAAAAAAAAAGAAAAGAATAATTTCTAAAAGGGACTAGCTGATCATCATCAGTTAAATTACTTTTAGGCAACATGAAATATCAATTTGTAAGCCTTGAGTTCATGAATTATTGCAATATGTGCTGTTATTACTGAGGTCTTATGATACAGACCTATTCCATGACTGTTATATTCTCTTTCATTTAAACTAGTTTTCTCATAGATAATCATGGGGAAAAAAATTACATGGTAATATATACAAGCATTAAAAAAAATCTAGTTAATGTCTCTTTCTGTATAGGTTTTCTTATCAATTTTTTTATTCTTTTAGCAAGTTGTATATGTGTATACACTTACACACATACATGCATACATAAATCGTCTTTATACAGAAACACTGAAGTATCCTGTATCAACTGTCATAAAGATGAGCTAGAGATAAATAGCTATAGTGGAATTGTCCTCTGTTTTAAGGTAGCAGATACCAGGGACTTCTTTTGCCTTTTTCTCTAAGAGAAAAGAAACCAGCATTGTTTTAAGGTTTTTTTGTGGTTCTGTCCTGTAATAGTTCCAGTCCAATGGCATGAAAGTAAATTAGTTTTCAGAAGTTTTAGCACAAAAATGGTACCTACTCCTGTAGTCCAGCATTTTCTGATTAATTATTTTTAATAAGAGAAAAAAGCCAAAAAACTGCTTGTTCAGCTCACTATCCAATAACCTCCATTTCAGTCATGGCTTTGCTTAGCAAGTCTAATAATGTTTTGGCACTTGCTGAGATAACATTTATCTACGTAGGGAGAAAAAAAAGAAACTCAGAGTCCAGTAGGGAACAACTTTATGTGGTGGTTCTTGTCAAACTAGTACTGTGTACAGTGAAAATGTGTCACTTGCTGGAATGCCTGTCACAAGTACCTCAATACATTTCTTTATTGCCTCCTAAACAATTTTTTCGCTTGCTGAAAGTTAATTTCTGAAATAGTTCTCTTTTCTGAGCTACTCTGTCTGAAATGGAAAATGTTTCCATTTCTGCTTGTTTACTTTATAGGTTCCTGCAGATTAAGTTTGATTGTTACATTTAATTTCAGGAAGGCTTTAATTCTTTTAAGATGGCATCACTTTTCAGTCACTCCTAGTTACAGACATTTAATCATTCACCTCAGTGCAAACAGTCCATCAGGTTTTTAACAACAGAACAATGACACACAGAAATGGAAATCCATATTATGAAAGAGGCCCTAAATCAACCCTTACTGATTAATTTCCCCTTTATTCACAAAGCTTAACTCATTCTGACTGAATCAATCAAAAAGCTATTACCTTCATACTTGCAAGTGTTACTTTCAAAATCAATAAAAACTGAATTTATTTTTAAGATGCAATATATTACCAAAATAAAAGTTCCCATTTACTTAGGCTAGAGATTTATCAAAAACTGTTGCAGCTAGTAAAATCTTGGGGTTTGACCCTGTATATTTTTTGATGTTTTTTAATTTTCAACTTTGTCTATGTTTTCCAGTTTCATTTAGTTCAATAGTTGGATTGCTCTTAATTTTGTGAAAGTGTCTTTATTGCTTCTGTACATGAAGGCATTTTCTTTATGATTTCAAAGGAATTATTTTTGCACCATATGCTATGTTTTCATTCTGTTTTTTAAATAAGGCCACATTAAAATGGTCCAAGTTTGAGGAGTAATGGGTAAAGACAAGAGCTGCCTGTCTTGCCAAGCAAAAGCAGCCAACAGGCTGACAAAGCTGGTGAGCAGAGTTTTAAACTACATCCTGTGGTGAAGAGAAATTACAGCTCAGTTAAGAGTGGAACCAGTGGACAGGGATGCAGAGCAAAAGATGCAAGGTGGCAAGAACAAGAGATGCTCCAGGAACAGCAAAACAGGGAAAAAGAAAGCCCTCCTGAAATATGCACATACAAATACAACCTTAGAAACCAGCAGGAAGAACTAAGTTCCATGTGCAGATGCTAGATTCTGACATTATTGATGTTGTAATAACTGAGATCTGGTGGAATATCTCCATAACTTGAGTGCTGCAATGCATTGATATGGACTCTTCAAGAAGGGCAGGCAGGGAATAAGCAGAGGAGAAGCTTGAAGAGGAAAGCAGAGGGAAGCAGCTTGAAGGTGTGGAGCTGTTGTGTACATCACTCAAAAGGCTGATTGAGAGTGTGGGGTAACCTGGAATTAAAGGAGATATCAGTGAACATGACATTGTGGTAGGAAATCATTCTGCATCACCTGATAACAGTCAAAAAGCCAACAAATTCTTTAAACAACAAGAGAAAGTCTTTGTATTTGCATGATCAGAGCTTTGTGCAAATAGATGTAAAGTTATTTCCTTCTTTTTTGGCCAGTGAAATGAAGGTACATATGAACGAATACTTGTTTGCTTCCTCCTCCTAAGACTGTAAATTTCATTATCCTTTAGTATTCTCACTTGTAATTAAAAAGGAAATGGTTTTATTTTTTCAGAATCAATATGTTATGTTCAAATATAGTTGAATACCAGGAGCAATAATAGCTTTATCTCTGAGCTGTTGTCTTATGCATCCAAATGACTTTGTATGGGATATAGAAATTATATAGGGGAGAAACAAAGTTGTAACGTAGGAACAAGCATACATGATCCCAGTGGCACAGCTCATTATGCTGTTAAAGGAGGGAGTGACAGAAACCTACACCAGTTGCTCCTTTGCTCTTTGCTCAGACACCCATATGCTTTTTTACTGACTAGATTCTTTCCTGCATTGGCACAGTAAGTTTGTTAAGTCAGCAGTACTATTATTGCTTTTGCTATTTTTTTCACATTAGAAAATAAAAAAGGTGAAAGTGAAGAAGACAAGGACAGAATTCTGCTTTTTTCATGTTGTGAGAAAATTAGTAACATTACTACCTTAAACTATTAGAAAGCCAAGCAGGAAGTAATTTACCACTTCCAAAAATGGAAACATCTCAAGTTTTTTTCTTTGTTTTTTTAATTGCTTAGCTCAGAAGGATTTTTGAAATGTAATTATCTCTGTACCTTCATGTTCATTGAAGTTTCCTGCAACAGCCACTCTCACATGGTAGAATTTACAGCCTTTCTATAGAACATTAGCATTTGAGTCGAAAGTTGTTCTTTTAAAAATCCACTGCTAGAGGTGATATAGGATGCAGTACACTTCCATGTTATTTTAGGTATGTGTATACAATACAAGCTCTCACACAGTTGGTGTGTTCCAAGCCTTCCAAGCATTTATTATGTTTCAAAGAGAAAATATGTCTGAAAGATTCACTGCAAAATCTGTCCATGAGAAATTCTTTTTCCATTAGAGTGTTTTTCTGAGAAATAATTTTTCAGAAGCACTTCAGTTTTCTATGACTCATTTCTAAAGTAGACTTTGAACATTACAGATCTCCAAAAGGACAGTGATTTAAATCCCTAAGATGAATTCCTTAATCAAAGTGATCCTTAAATAAAAAAGGCAAATTAGAAGCTACGTGAAAATTTATGTTTTCTACACATCCTCCTAAGATAGAGTGTGGTGCCAGTAAAGAAAAAAATGGTTTGTTTTATTTTTTTATTTTTTTTTTGTATATAAGCAGAGCATTTTGGAGCAAAAATACTTCATGAAGCAATTAAAAGGGGACCCCTACTCAGAGTAAAGTTTGGCCTGAATTCTGGAGAGGTGTATATACTATATTTATGGAATAAATTATCTGAGGAAGCAGTTGACTTACCTCAAGGTACTTCTTCACAAAAAAAAAAAAAA
>VZRN01003185.1:234566-261054 GCA_013397935.1 Dasyornis broadbenti | reverse complement strand
AAAAGGAGTATTAAAGTCTTATGTGTATGTCGATCTGACCTACCTTAGCAAACAGCAAACAAACTGAGATCTTAGACAGTGGAGTTCCTTCCAGCATGCTAAATGCAAGTTTTTTGTCTTTAAATAAACACATCAACATCGTTGCCTATAATATATTCAGTATAATGCTGTTATATTGAATTTTATTATCAATATCATTAAAATATCTATTTTAGCATTATACTGAATAATGTTAATTCATTACTATCCTCTTTTCTTGCAAGAGAGTGGGGAAGGGCAACTGTGAGTAAACAGCCTCTCTCTTATTCTGATAGGATCATTTGTAGGGCCAGTGAGATAAATTCTTGTGACCAAAGGAGCAAGCTCTTACAGAAACTGAATTTCAAGCTCTTCAGGAATGGATTTATTAGTGCTGTCATCCTCTGCTTCCTCCTTAGCACACATCAACGTGTGTGCCTGCCACAGAGGACTTGGTCATGGTTGCTGCTTCTCTGCAGGTGTTCAGAAATTAAAATTCTGAATTTGCAGCAGTATGTCTCTACTGGTATTGCGCCAGTGAGGACACCAGTTTTTCTTCCTTATCCAGAAGCTATTTTACTGAAATTTACTCCACTGAAAGGAAACTGGATGTTCCTATGTTCACATTCATATTCAAGGCAGCAGAGAGTCAGGCAGGACTTGACTCAACATTTTGAAGATCTTTTAATTTTTATTTTTAAATAGAAAGTGTAGAATTCAGTGCAGTTAGTCATGCTTGTTTTGGAAAACTATCTTTTAAACTCAAACAATAAAACCCTTCCAATCTTCCTTGAAGACTTCTTATCAGATATTTAATTTCATTGCAATTTACTCATGTCAGACTCCAGCTGGCCTTTTGGTGGATTCCAAGAGGCACATATCAACAGGAAGTAGAGACTTCACTAACATTATTGCTATCCTTTTCTTTTCCATGACAATTTCTGAGAAGAAAAAAAAAAGCTGATTTTCAAGATGAATTGGAACTCAGTGCTTTTTGGTAAATTGAAACTTGAATGATTTATACTTTTTTTTTTCTTTGTGCACCTGTTTTGGGGTTGGTTGGTTGGTTTGGGGTTTTTTGTTGTTTTTGCTTTGTTTTGTTTTTGTTCAGTGTACTGTTTATTTTATTAAGTTGACAAAATGCTGTCATGTATTTTTTTCCTTCCCATCCCAATGCTGTGCTGATTAGCTTTAGTTTTTAAAATACTAACTAGATCATGGTGATCCTGCCTCAGAAGACTGCTCATTTGTCTGCAATCCTTCTGTGTCCTTCGAGAAATATTATTCTTATGTTAATAATATACTAATTTATTTGATCAATATGATGCCATATTTGTTATATATAAACCAATTTCAAATTTATGTTAAGAGCCAGCAAAGTCTTGGCTTCTCTATTTGTTAAAAAACAAAAGTTGTTTTTGGACATAAAATGCCTTTGGTCGTTCCTGTGAGGAATAGCATCCGAGTGTCTTAAATCTTACAGGATCTATATACATGCCTGTGCAGTAGAATTATGGAGTATGCAACAATTAGATGAATCCTTAGATATTCATGAGTTTCTACCACTGAATTAGCAAAAGTAAAACAATGAATTTAGTTTGTGCGTATGGGATTTTAGCCAAAGTAAATGAGTCAGTGTTTTAATTCACTTGAGTTCAAATTTATTTAGACTTGTCATATTTAACAAAAGAAAATCATCAGCCATAAAGGAGCAGCCAGGCATGATATTAAACAGCTGAACTTGTCAAAATAATCAGCATGTAGTTACGAAATTTCATTCAGTACATCACTGCTTTACAGTTGTTGTTATTGTGTTTGATTTGTACATGCTTAAGAAAAATTGATGTTGGGTGTAGAAGGCAGCCTTTACTTAGCTTTTGTCCACTGAGCTAGGGTATAGTTTGGACAACATTCTCCGGCACATGTTGTGATTCTTGGGGTGTCCTGTGCAGGGCTGGGAGTTGGACTCAATGATCCTGATAGTCCCTTCCAAGTCGGCATATTCTTTAATTCTTTGCTTTTATGAATAGTTCCCCTGTTTCCTCAAAGGCTTACTGATGTAAAGATCCCTTTCTTGTTATTTATTGATATCTATGGCCAGTAGATAAGATATTTACAACCAGGTTTTTTGCTTGTCATATTTCCCTGCTGAACTTTCCAATGAACTAAAAGTCTTGCATGTGTTGCGTATGCACGTGCAACTCAAATTGAACACTTTATTCTATGCAGCTGTATAATAAAAGAATTCAGTTCTAGGTCATTTATTACTATTCCTTTTTGATCTCAGTGCCCTGTTAAAACCTTAACATTTGAGCTTCCATAAGCAGGCAACTATTATTAGTAAGTTACTTCATGAATGGTAAATGGCTTCACTACAGTTCCAAACCGTTTATTTTCCTGTCAGTTCTATTTGCAGCATGTTGTGCTCTGCCTCATCAGAAGAAAGGAGAAAAGCTTATGTAATATTAATAAGCAACTCATTTATAGATAGGAAGTTGGTAATCTTTGAATATTAATTGGAAGAATTCTAAATGAATGATGATAAATTAGACACAGAAAGAAGACTCCTTCCTCTAAGTATTGAATAGCATTTAAAAATTATTATTTTTGGACTATAAATTATTTACAAGGAATTGCTGCTTAGAACCAGGAATCTTTTATCTTTCAGTCCTTGTTTTAAACCTGATCAACAAAATGACATCTATCTTTGCATTTTCCCTAGAGCTTAACAGCCATGAAAGCACAGCCATTTTTAGGCAGATGTTTGCTGTTGATAAGATGCATTAAAGCATGGACCATTAGCTGAACTGTTTTGTAAGTCATCAAAGATTCAGATTGTTTAACAAATTGATATCTATGCAGAAAACAAAAGACAGAGAAGGTCTGTGTAACGCCGCAGTAGTTCTCATTGACTGTTTGTAAGATCAACAAGAAGTGCTACATTGGGCAGAGTATGAACAGAATGACAATGGGGCGTTTCAAAACAAGCTTGAAACTGAATGAAATACATCATTTATTAAAGTAATAGATCCCCTCACTACATCTCCCCAATATGCTGAAGCAGACTTTTTTCCTGCCTACTCACATCTATTGCTGTCATATTTAAATGAATTAAAATGTAACTTAATCTTTGCATACAAACGCATCCTAAAAGTCTAATGTGATGCTTATGTGTGTGTGCTGCATGCAGTTTACAACTACACAGGAAGAGTCTGATCTAAAGATAAATATTACAAATGGAAATCTGAGTAGTAATAACTAAATAGCTGAATGGAGAAGAAATAAAAGAAAGCAAAGGATCTGAAAAAGCGTAAAAGATGAACAGAAGTGGGAAAGATTCACCGAAAGGCAGATAAAAAGTGTGGCAAAAGACAATTATAGATGTAGGGAGGGGAAAAAGGAAATATGAGATATATACTAGTAAATATTTAATGGAGAAAGACAAGCAAGAAGAAAAAACACTGGAAAAAAAGGCTGAATAGAGAAGCAGCATTACCTCCCTCATCATGCTGGCAAAGCTTTTCCTAATGCACCCCAGGACTGCATTGTCTTTCTTGGTCATGAGGGCAGTGCTGGCTCATGGACAGCTTGTTGTCCACAAGCTCCCCTATGTCCTTGTCTGCAGAGTTGTTTTCCAGCAGGTCGGCCCCCAGCCTGTGCTGGTGCCTGTGGTTATTCCTCCTCAGGTGCAGGACCCTGCATTTGCCTCTGTGGAATTTCAGATGTTTCTTCTCTGCTGATTCCTCCAACCTGTCGAGGTCCTTCTGAAGGGCTGCACAGCCCTCTGGGCTATTGGCCACTCTTCCCATCTTTGTGTCATCTGTGAACTTGCTAAGGCATCATCTCCTTCATCCAAGTCATTAATGGAGAAGTTAAACAGTACTGGACCCAGTATGAAACCTTGGGGGACACCACTTGTGACGGACATCGAACTAGACCCTGTGCTGCTGATTAACAACCCTCTGGGATCTGCTGTTAGCCAGTCCACCTCACTCCACCTCACCATCCACTGCCCATTCAGTCCACACTTCCTCAGCTCATCAATGAGGATGTTGTGAGAGACAGTATTGAAAGCCTTGCTAAAGTCAAGATAGACAATATCCACTGCTCTCTCTTCATCCGTCCTGGTAGTTTTCTCATCGTAGAAGCCCATTAGGATGGTCAAGCATGATTTACCTGTACTGAATCCATGCTGACTCTTCTGTTTTCTTTCTTTCATCCATGTGGATAGAGACTGCCTGCAGAATGAGGTGCTCCATCACTTTTCCGGGGACTGAGATGAAGCTGACTGGCACGTAGTTCCCTGGGTCCTCCTTGCCCTTTTTGAAGACTGTCCTCATGCTACGTCCTCATGCAATTACCTGATAGAGCTCATGGATAAATTTGTTCTGCCAAATGTTTTGACAGATCAGGGTGTTTCCCTGTCCTGACATTTTATATTTGCAAACTTCAAGTATAGTTCCAAGTAGTTTCCATAACAGAATAACTTTGTAAAAGATGGAATTGGTTAGGAGATTTAAAGAAAAAAAGACCTTACAAAGGATCAAGTGAATCTTTGCAAATGTAGTTTAGTGAGGATATTGTAGTAGTCATGCTGAGCTCAGCAATACCAACCCAAATTTTTTTTTTCCTCTAAACTTTGGATTGCAGCTTGTGACTGGTAAATAATATGTATTAGCTCTGGACTTATTCTTGTCTTATCTTTTAACACTGTATAGTTTTTCTTCCTTGTCTTTTTGCTGCTGAAGTCCATTACTGTAGATAAGGGTGTAGATGTATTGCATTGATTAAACATTCATTAATGTTTACAGCATTAATTAAAAACACTTAGAATTTTTCTGCTATCTTCAGCAGGAATAGAATAGGATCCCTTATACTAGTGCCATGAAGACTTTATTTACCTTAATGGAAAAATATCTTTAAAAACATAGATATACTTAGCAGGTTGCTTTGTTCTAACTTAAAGGCAAAAGAAACTAAATCTTGTGTAAATACTAGGAGAAAAGCCAGGGCAGGTATGGGAAAAGAAACAAAGTTCGGTTCAGGCTTGCAGAATGGTGTTATGTCCTTTCCTCTCTTTTCAAATCTGGACTGTTTCCACTGGTCTAAATGTGTAAGTTTAATTGAAATGTATGTTCCACCTCGCTCCACATGCTTTTCCCCCTATATACTATGCTAAAGTTGCTTCAAACTGCCTCTTTCTGTTGCCTAAATATCTTTCCTCAGTTAAAAATCATTGTATATGTTTCGCATCACTCCAGTCCATAAGAGGTTGTCAGTCACACCATCCATTTAAAGACATCTGCTGTGTTAGCTGATTTTCTCTTAGATCCCAGATTTCTCTGAACAAGGTTTTTACTGATGTCAAAGGCAAAAGTCCTGTTAACGTCTCACAGAAAGCTCCATTCTAAATTATTTTGTTAATGAGTAATTAAGTGGTTGGGGAAAGCTTCCTATGCATTTTTGAAGATTCTTAGTCTAATCTTTTGCTTGAAAATAATTTTCTAACTCATATAAATGGTTTCATTAGACAGCTAGCTTTTCATAGCAAGCATCTTAAGGAAGTGCACAGAGCAACTCTCTGTCTGAGATGTCATTCTTCCGGGAAATTTCAAAAGAAAATGAAATAACATGAGAATCAGATGCAGAGTAGTGTAGTTGTAAATGCAATTCATAAAAACTTCCTTGGAGCAGATAATATGTGTGCTTATGTGTCAATATAAATTTCATTTCTATAGAAAAAACCTAAACTAAACAATGGCCCCTAAACCTTAACACAAGTTTTAGTATGTTTTTCTACGGATTTCAAGATCAGTGACTGAGTATTTCATTGTGCAACTGACAAGGGCTGTACGCTAGAGGCTATATATCAGGAATTAATTGTCACTTTGCAAGCAAATGAGATAACAGTCAGACTTGCACAAAAATTACCACTCTCTCAAAAAAATAAATGATGCCTTGGAAAGCATAAATGAACTGATAATCAGGCAGCTAGACATTAGTGGAAAGAAATAAGCTCCTTGAAACATCTCTACACCCTAAGAGAATTTTAATAAGATATTACAAACTTTGGTAACAGAAAAGCAACCACCAAAAGAATGGAATCTGTCAGAGTGATCATCTAACTGTGTCTAGAGAAAAGCTGTGGAGATTTCTCACAATTTTTCTTGTCCCTTATATTAAATATGTAATTGAAAAGCAAGTAAGTTGCTTAGCTCTACCAGAACAAGATTATTTTTAAGTTTCTGTTCACTGAAGATTTTATTACTCTGTCATAAACTTAGGAGCTTTTTAAATAGTAGATTGTCAGAAGAAAGATACAAATTTTTTGGCAGATAAAAGAAAACCTATTTTGTTTAACATCTGCAATGTCATCATGCAAACTGGCTTAGAAATCAGTATGATTTCATGACTACTGAAACTATTATGGTCCAGATTCAGCCTCACTGAAGCTTGATATGAACTTCTTTCCTGATTTGACAGAAGCTGTAAAACCTTCTATAGAGCTAGTTAATTGAAACAATGGAAGCCTTTCCCTCCACTCCAGGTTGGTATCACTTCCCATAATAAACACATATGCTGGCACTTACGGAAGAAAATTCTTTGAGCATTTATTTGCAGGGGAGAAAAAAAAAAAAAACAAACCAAACCAAACAAAAAACAAAAAACCAAAAACAAACAAACAAACAAACAAACACAAAAAAAAACCCAAAAAAATCCCCCCAATAACAGGGAGAACAAAAGAAAAGAAGAGAAAAGCCAACAAGACCACAAGGCAGAGAAAGCTAGGAAAGAAAAATTTTGGACCAAGTGTGGCCTGAAAGAAATTAATCATTTATTCTTTGTAAATGAACAGGTTTGCGTAGGGACTGTTTTACTGCACCCAGCCCCAATGTTTGGCTAACCAAGTAGTCAAAAAGGACAGTACTGATAACAACCGTAAGATCTAGTTTCCATGGGGACAATTCATGTGTTTGTACCTTGCTGAACAAAAATGAAGCAGAAAATGGAGGATGACAAATTCAAGTATGTCCCAGAAAACTTAAAATAAGACTTAAAGTTAGCTGAAAGCCTCACAAAAGGAATTAAACAAGGTCTGTATATTTTTCTAGAATATATCACTCCAGACAAACTCATATTTCAAACTCATACTTCATGCAATCTAAAAGATCATTTCTTCCATCTCTCCTGCTGTGTCTTTCTTCAGAAGTTGTCCAAATCATAGAGTCATAGAATCATAAAATGGTTTGGTTTGGTTAAAGATCATCTAGCTCCATCTTCCCTGCTGTGGGTAGGGACATCGTCCACTACACTAGATAGCTAGAGGTCCATCCAACTTGGCCTTTTACTCTTCCAGGGATGGGGCATCCACACTCTTCTGGGAAACCTGTTCCAGTGCCTCACCCCTCTCACAGTAAAGAACTTCTTCCTAATATCTAATCTAAACCTAGTATCTTTCAGTTTAAAACCATTTCCATTTTCCTGTCACTTCATGCTTGTGTAAATAGTCATTCTCCAAATGAAACCAGGGTGGTTAGAAACAAGTACATGCTAGCTACTCCCAGTTCGTGGATTGCTATACTTATTTAAAGTACAACGAGTGGCATAGAAAGTTAATGTGCCAGGCTGTGAATTTGAATGCCTGAGCAACCAGCACACAGTCCTTAATTGTCAGTAATTTAGGAATGGTAATCTCTTGCACAAGAATAGATGAAGCCTGGCAGCGAAGTTATTCCAATCACTCCAATCAAAATTTGGCTGGGAGCATATTAGTAGGTAACTTACCATCAGAGATTAAATCTTCATCGAAGCAGCAGTTTTAAAATTTTAGTCACTTCAGGGCACTCATTGCTTCCCCTGTGTCAACCAGGAAACCAGGGTATCTATGTCAGGGACAGAACCAAGAAATCACTGGGAGAACAAATCCTAGAGGTGAAGGTCAACAGGAAAGTTCATTTTCCTATGAAAAATTGAGTCAGACCAAATAGATAGATAAGATTTACTGTTTGAAGCAATTTGTTATCTTCATAGTTTCAAACATAAGGACTTGGCCAAACCCCAAAACTTTTGAGAAAAAGAACATAGAATGTTTGAAGTAAGTTGTACTGATAAACACCAAAACTGATACAATGAGAATTTTGTGTTCCATGAAGCAAGTTTTTAGGTGTTGGGCCTTGTCCTGAGAAAACAGACTTTGCTATCTTGTCCACATACAGGTTCTCAGTATATAATCTGGATCTAACCATAAGTTTAAGTTGCCTAGCCAAATGATGACCATTAGAAAAAAAAGAATTCTGAGTTGGAAGACCTTAGTTTCTCACGTAACCTGATACTCATGGGGACTTATTAGCTGTAGACAGCTAACTCAACATGGATATACTTATGATGGAGATCTTAAGATAAGCAAAAATAGTGTGGTAAACTTTTTGTTGCAGAGTGAACCAGCAAGGAATGCAGTGGTGAGTGAAGAAGATGGAAACTAATGCCTGAGAATGTTACAGATACAGCTCTGATGTCAATATGGAAGAGGGGAATTCAGAAGCCACTTACATAGTGATAAGGAAAAGTAATGTATTTAATTTGTAAAGTAGCGGATGTAGGCATTAATCCAAATGCAAAGATAAGCAGTTCAATGAACTGAAAATTCAGTAATTCAGCTGATATTTTAAAGAGAATTTCACAAGAGACAGAATCATTGCAAGTACAAGTTCTTCTCAGTTAGCAGAGCTTAATGACAGTTTCACACTGTAAAAAAACACCAAACCAAAAAGTCAACCACTCTCCCCCAAAAAAATTGGAGAAGGGAAGCAAAAGGGGCAACCTTGGTGCTTGCAGAATAGCTCCTCTTTTGTTCATAAAGGCTAAGAAGAAATAAAAGCAGTTTTGTTTTTGAATATATGAAATGGTGCTGGCACTGGTTCAAATATGTGTACAGCAGAAAGAAGCGATTAAGGCATCACAAACTGTATCATCCATTTTTAGTCAGCATAAAGAATGATTGATGTTTTGTACATACCTCAAGGTGTCTAAAAATCTTGGATGCTTTTCCAGTAAATTCCATTGTAACAGTGCACAAATTAACTGTAAATAAATAAATAGTGACATAAATAAAATAAATTATGTGATTATTTATTTATGTGTCTGTATAGCTTGTAAATAGGATCTTTATGCTGAACTTCTATTTTCTCCAACATATTCTTAACATATTCATAATTCTTTTATCTTGGTAATGCTGAGCACCTCAATCTTACATGGATAAACACCCAGCAACCTCTTAGAATTAATACTACAGTATAATAGTAACTTTCTTAGTATGAGTAGAAAGACGCCTATCTAAGTTGTTAAAAAAAAAATACATTTCCAAAGTATGATCAAATTAGAAAATAATTAGACAAAACATATTAAGCGCTAATTTTTTTTGGTTAAATTTATAGATAAATATAGCCCTTGCATAAAAAGCATCATATTGGGCCCAAAAGTCAAAATGCATTGATTATTGATTCTAATTCCATTTTGCAGCCTAAAGTGAGATGCAGAACTAGCAATTAAAAGACTCAAACACACAAAAAAATAAATTGGCTACTTAGTTTGGTTTCAGTGTCATACATAAGTGAAAGACACATTAATATTGAAAAAATGAATAAGGCATCTAAAATAAAGTATTAATAATCTGAAGTGCTTATAATATTTTTTTTAATGTTAGATTTTGTAAAATCTAATAATTAGAGAGTTTAAATGGATGTTTGGGGAAGCAAACTAACTGAATCCTGTTTTGCTAGTTTTAAATCAATATTTGAAGCACACCTAAAGCTTAGACATTTAAAGTTATAAAATTTACAATTGAAAGCTGCCTTTTAAAAATCCTCTAAGTAAAAATCTACTATCATAGTAATTTATACCAATCACATATTTCTTAACTTACCCAAGCTTGCCAGCTGTGAAAGATTAATGGCTGCCTCATGAAGTGTGTACAATATAATTCCCAAATATAAATAGCTAAAATTCCACTTCTGTCTGTTCCAAATGATACTGCAAATATTTAGTGTACAACTAGTAGAAATAACTGATTTACTTGTTGGAATAAAAATGCGTAATATTTGTAGTGACTTTATGTCAATCTTGTCTATGGCTGTGAATACTTAATCAGCTATATTGGATATTTCTGCATCACAAATACCATATTAACGTGCTAAAAGAATACTCGCACTAAATGTGAGTAGCGTGAATAGTATCACTGACCTTGATGTCTAAGGCTGTATAAAATAGTGTTAGTTAAACTGTTTCTACTACAGACTATTGTCTGGGACTGTAATCTGAAGAAGAGTTTTTCTCCTTCCTTCCAATCCCTGATTTGATGATGGCACTTGTTAAGGGAAGAGCTTCATTGTGTCCCCAAGTCTTTTGTTCTAGATGGTGGAGAGAGGAGAAGTGTGAGAGGAAGCTGGAGTATGCCATTGTTATGATCCCACTTTTGACACCAAAATAACGTTATGATACACTGAAATGATAGTAGGGTCTAATTATTAAAAGATTCCTCTGCCCAAATTAAGGTGCAAATCAGACCATATGCAAAGTCAATAGTATGAATTTTATTTAGAATTACATATGAGGTAGAGACAGATCGGAATAGGAAGGGGCGGGGGGGGAAGAAGAGAAAGAGAATGAGTTAGAGAGAGAGAGATTAAGCAAAAGATATCACCACGTGGGTTCCTGCAGCATCCGGCTGGTCCTTCTTCACCCTGGATTGCTCAGCTGTGGGGGTCCCCGAGTGTTCTACTTCAGGTAATTCTTTTATACAGTCCAAGTCCTGGATAGCCATGGGGTGTATGTGCCATTCCCATAACTTGAGATGGCATGTGTGTAAGCAGTTGCTTCCTTTTCTCGTAGTTTGCCATGGTTGGAATTTTTGTCTGGGTAAGTTACCTAGATCTGTCTCATCAGGCGTGGCATCTTCCTGTTGTTGCCATCTGTGGTTTTCTCACAGTGCACAGTGGTTTTTTTTTTGGTGTGCTATTTCCAGACATTTCACCTTTGTGTAGGCCTGGAATTAATGCCTTCCTCTTTTCCACCAGTGCCTGTTGTGGTAGTTTGTCTTATGGGAACTTCCTTCTTTGACAGTGGGTTGAGACATTTTGACTGCCTTCTTTAAGCCCTGACGGCCATGGAATTCACCTCCTTTGCAATTCAAACATTGAGACGGTGAAGCGCAGTTCTGTTGCTCAAACACACACTTCTCTGAAATGTCTTAGCTTGTCTCGGGCACCTGCATGTGGCTGGCAAATACGGCATGGGACCCACAGGTATCATAGGAGCAACAGCCAGAGGCCCTGCAGGATAGGCTTTGCTCTCTCATATGACACTAAATCAATACCTGCGGTCAAGTGAATTGAGCCCCTTGTCAGCACACCAGTAGTGTCTAGAGAACCAGCAGATCAAACGTCAGTGTCTGGTTTTGGAGTGACACAAATAGCTCTGTAGACTCTATTGACTGTATTTAGTGGATCTTCATTGACTGTGATGATAGTTTAGATCCCTATCTTAGAGATAAACACATGCCTGTGGCACATGTGTTTTTAGCTACGTCTGAATCCTCGCATGTCAATTTTCTCATGTAGAAAATGGAGTGAGAAGAATATTCCTTTAGCCATGGAACACATTGGTTTCTCGTGTCAGCCTTAATTTTTTTCTCCATACTGTAGCACTAGCAGGGCTTCTGCCACACAAAATTTTTTCATTTAAATTGAGCATCTTGAAAAAAATCTCATTTGTGATCTGGGAATGTGAATGGTTCTATAGCAAGAAGCTGGAAGATGCGGGTTAAGTATTTGCTTCTGTCTCCTCCTTTCTTTTACTTTCCCTAGGACACACACAGAAATTTGTTGTGCATTAACTTGCAGCTAAGTTTTGTTTTTCTGTTTGTGTTTTTGTTTGTTTGTTTTAAAAATGATGTAATGGCCTAAGCACAATGTATCCAACTAGTACTCCCAAACAGAACTGACTTAAATTAATCTTAAGATGCAAAAAGGGGAATTATTAGGCCATTAGCCTTAAAACTTATGTCCTTATATATTACTGGGACAAATAATCTGTGAATGAAAATGAATTGCAGTGTTTTCACTAGGTAAGGTTGTTTTATTCATTGCTAATAGTAGAAAACCCCCAAACCATGCAGTGACATGTTGGTTTCAGTAGTATTAAAGAAACAAACAATTTAAGTCAGTGTCTCACTTTTATGTTGCAAAAAAAAGAAAAAAATGAATGTACATATATTTATATTCTGCGTCTTATCAAGTTGCCTGCTCCTTGGATTTTCCATAGGAGCTTAATCACAGTTGTTTGGTTTTTTTCTTTTTACAGTGTGAAACTGTCCTTAAGCTCATTGGATTTTCCATTATATATAAAGATATTCATATTTATATATATATAAATATAAATATAAATATATATACATATATGCTCTTATAGGCCATACCCACAGGTGGCTATGCCTTTGCAAGCAATACTGGCAAATATTTACCAGTCTGAGATTATAATAAGAGCAGGCATGTTTATTGCCATCCTTGAACTGTTAAACAAAAATGGTTACAGTAGAGTAAGGAAACTCTATTTTTCATTTAAAAGTGTTATTGAGGAGACCAATACTACAATGCAGAGCTGAAGTCAATATTTTAAAGGGGTGTGGAAATGGGAAATGTGCAGAAGATACAGAGAAAGCTCTTATGTTTAGAAAAGACAACTCTTAGTTAGAACCTGCTATTTAAACATATTTAGCCTGCTATCTAAAGCAAAGAAATATGGAGGATGGTTTGGGAATTCTTTTTCTGGTTTATAATAACTTTCAGAAGCAAAATCTGAAAATGTAGCTCTAATTTGAAATTTATTGAAAAATAGTGATGAGAGAAAGCAATCAGACATGTTTGAGGAGAAAATAACGTTTACTAGTAAAGGTGGTTGACCAGTGCAATAACTTGAAGATGAACTCTCCGTACTGTGAGATCAGGAAGTCCTGAGTAAATGACTTTCTGTTTTATATCCTTCAGTCACACCATGGTGGGTTTATTCCAAGCTCAGGTGGATGATTCTTCAAAGCTTGGTTAAATCAACTTTTCCTAACCGCAAAGCTATGCATTATGATGCTATAACTCTTGCTTGATAAAACTGTAGAAATGTAGTGGGAAATAACTCATCCAAAGAGATGTGCTCTATCTTTGTTTTTCTGGAGTTTTCTTTTATTGCACTTCAGTTCTCAGCAGTGTTGGCTCATTATCCAAGAACAATCATTGTCCTGTTGATAAATCTTTTATATTTCCCAACTTTTAAGAGGTATTTTGAGGTCAGTGGTCCTTGAGGGGCTTTCTACATTAAGTGGAGAAACCAAAAATGTAGGGTTTGAAAGGTTAATCTAAAAGTCTCAGCAGTGGGAATCAGAAAAAGAGCTATCTGAACGTGTCCAGTGTTATTTTCTTCCCAAAATATTTTTATAATTGTTTATCATACTTAATATAAAATATAAACCACCCCTCCGTATGCCCCCTCACACTCCACCCTCTGAAAGCCTATCACAGCACTGTCCAAAATTAACATTGACAAGTCCTCTGAAAAATTTTTAGCAATTCTCTTTCTGACAGTTTCAAAGTCCAGTATTGCCTTGTCTATAGTTACCATAATATGTAAACTTTTACTTTTCCTGTTTTGTCTTTTGTACTTTCAAGTAATATTTGTAAAACTAACTAGCGTTCCTCCCTTCCTTACCTTATGGCTATTGTATCTGTGATCACTCACCTATTTTGTTTAGAGGTGGAAAAAAAAAAGGCGAAAAGTACTCTCAACCATCACTGTCGACAAATCCCACCTTTCTAACATTCCCTTCTCTCTGGCATTGCAATTTCATCATACATTCAGTGTCTCTTCTATGTACTACATGAGTTTGCACTTAATGATCAGATAAGTGGGCTAGAATTGAGTGTCATTCAATAAACTACTGGCCTCCCAAGTTCTTTTTGCTAGTCTGTAACATAGACAAGAATGGTGATTTGAAGAATGTTGGAAAAAAGCTGAAAAAGGTAAAAAGAGTTAGATACTGATAAAAATACTTTAAGTTTCAAGAATAATTTAAAGTAGGTGTAGCTGTGTTTGCCCCAGGGGGCACTGAGAACATGAAAACATAAATTTTAGAAATGGCTATGGTAAATCCAAGGAGCAGGCAACTTTATAAGACACCACCTGTGTATTCAGCAAGCATGAAAGATTTAATTTGATCAGATCAAAAAGCAGAATGTGGATGACACATGGGGGATGCCCTTGGGAGTTCAGTCTGTTTGACTACAAGAGAACAGGGTTTTCATTAAAGTTGTCAAATCCACAGCTAACTGCACACTGCAACAAAAACAATAACTGAGTTCTGATACAGAAGTTTCATGTTGTTAAACTTCTCAGATAAATAATTTCATTTTCCTAGTAGTTCTGCTTTTTGAAAAAAAAACCTAAAGAAAGAGGCAAATAAAAGAGAGGGAAAGTCTGTATTTATGGTGTCGGTCACCCACTGAAAGACTTTGTGAAGACATTTTTTTTCTAATTTCTCATTGATTCATTATATTAACTGAATGATTATAGTATAACCAAAGTGTAAAAATGTTTGCAACAATAAAATATTTTTCTTTTTTTCCTTGGAGATGCTACTTTTTTGTTTCTGTGTTTATTTTTCAAAAGGAAAGGTTTTTCTGGAAAAAAAATGAATAAAAATAATTCTTAAGGAAATCTTTCTTTTTCTGTCACAGCTGTCAGTTATAGAATCATAGATTTGTTTAGGTTGGGAGAGACCTTTAAAATCACCAAGTCCAGCTGTTAACCCAGCACTGCCAAGTTCAACACTAAACCATGTCCCTAAGTGACACATCTACACATCTTTTAAATACATCCAGATACAGTAACGCAACCACTTCCCTGTGCAGGCTGTTCCAGTGCTTGACCACCCTTTCTTTGAAGAAATTATTCCTAATATCTAATCTAAACCTCCCCTGGCCCACCTTGAGGTGGTTTCTTGTTCTATTGCTTGTTACCCGGGAGAAGGGACCAACCCTCACCTCAGTACGATCTCCTGACAAGTAGTTGTAGAATGTGATGGGGTCCCACCTGAACCTTAATTTCTCCAGGCTAAACAATTCCAGTTCCCTCAGCCACAGCATCACCAGTGCCAAGTACAGGGGATGATTTTTGACCTGCTGGCTACACTATTGCTGGTACAAGCCAGAATGCCATTGGCCCTCTTGTCCACCTGGATACACATTTGTTCATGTTCAGTAGCTGTTGACCAGCACCTCCAGATCCTTTTCCACTGGGATGCTTTCCAACCACTCTCCCCCCAGCCTGTAGCACTGCATGGGGTCACCGTGACACCAGTACAGGACCCAGCACCTGGTCTTGTTGAACTTCATATCATTGCCCTCATTCCACAGATCCAGCCTGTCCAGATCCTTCTGCAGGGCCTTCCTGTTCTCTAGCAGATTAACTTGGTGGCATCTGCAAACCGACTGAAGGTGCTTTCAATCCCGTTGTCCAGAGCTGTCCCCAGTGCTGAGCCCTGGGAACACCACTTGTGACTGTCTGCTGGCTGGTTGTAACTCTGCTCACCACCACTCCAGTTTCTTCAGGGGAATTCTGTGAGAAATGGTGTCACATGTTTTACTGAAGTCCAGAAAGACAACATCCACAGCCTTTTCCTCATCCTCTTAGTCGATCATCTTGTCATAGAAGGGCCTAGGTTATTCAAGTAAGACCTGCCTTTCATAAACCTACACTTGCTGAGTTTATGAAAGCTTCAATGTCTGGACTTGATGATCTTAGAGGTCTCTTCAAACCATAATGATTCTATATTTCTATAATGCCATTCAGACCCATAGAATTGTGTGTGCCTAAATGGTGCAGGAGGTCGCCAATAATTTTATCTTGGATTATGGGGTCTTCATTCTGCTCTTATTCATGTCTTTCAGTTCAGAGGGCTGGGTATCCAGAGAGCAATTGGTTTTACTATTAAAGACTGAGGCAAAAAAGGCATTAAGTACCTCCAGCAGAGGCTGGGCATTATCCTTAACCCTCCTTTTGCTGCTATGTATTTATGGAAACATTTTTTATTGTCTTTTAGAGCTATAGGCAAATTAAGTCCTAGTGGGGCTAGAGTTACTTTCAACGTAGAAGGACAGAGGACAGATTGTCTCTTTTTGTCGTGCATAAAATCTGCCAAGTTTTCATTGCTTAATCAAATTTAGTTTACTGTTAACTAGCTACAACAGAACCCCAGAAGAATAGAATCTATAGTACTGATAGGTTAAATTCTCTAGGCAATTGATATTTTTAGAGCTAGAACATTTATCAAAAACTAAAACTGTATCCTTTTTTTTCTGTCTTTATTATTTTTGTCATGGTTGACTTTACCTAATTTCTTTGTTATTTTATTGATCCACAGCTTTGAGTTTCCTCTGGGCATCATGGAGTGAATGCATGCCCAAAGAGTCAAACTAAAAGGAAAACACCATTTTCTTTTAATATTACTGCATTTCTTTTATATATTCTTTCTGATATTATATATTCTTAACTATGTGTATAGTTAGCTTAATCGTGTGGTTTCAGGCTGCAGTACATAAACATAGAGGGATCATAAATTATTAAAATCAATGCATCTCAATACTCTATACAAGCAATAAATTTTTGTTCATTTTTTATTAAAAATATGAAATGACTGGAAAACAGTTAAATTTCTTATGCTGTACAGCAGATTTAATGGAAATAGTCTTGTTGATTTCACTAAGATCTAGACCAGGGCCATTGGGAATATATGAGCATAAGGACTGTGTTTGTGTAATATATATTATGAACCTAATAGAAACTTTTATTGTATATTATACCATCTGTCAGCTCTTATTTATCCTTGCATGTATTACAGGGAGATTATTTCCCTTCCATGTTAAAAGCATGGGGAATTATTAGTTATAAAATAAGTAGGATTTTTTTTTTTTAAAGTAAATCAAACCAGAGTACCACAGTGCTTTGTTTTAAATTACAGTGATTTCGTAAACATCCCTTGGTGATTCAGCACAAAATACATATCTGAAATTTTGCCTTCTTACTCACTATGTTGCTATATAAAAAGAAAAGTAAGCACAGTAATTGCTTTTGACTGATACGCTTTCATTTTTCATGTATTTATCTGATAGGCTCACTTGCGGCATATGGGTGAAGCACACCTTAGAGGAGGTTTAAGCTTTCTAGTACCTAAAGGGGACCCACATGAAAGCTGGAGAGGGAGCTAGAGAGAGACCTTTTACAAGGACAAGGTGTGATGGGCTTAAACTGAAAGGGGGTAGCTTTGGATTGGATATTAGGAAGAAATTCTTTGCTGTAAGGGTGGTTAGGCACTGAAACAGGTTCCTCAAAGAACCCGTGGATGCCCCGTCTCTGGAGGTGTTCAAGGCCAAGCTGGATGAGGCCCTGAGCAACCTGGTCTGGTGTAAGGTGTCCCTGCCCAAGGCAGAGGAGTTGGAACTAGATGATGTGTGAAGTCCTTTCCAAGCTGAACCATTCTGTGGATCTGTGATTATGACATGCAGATGAACTGTACCACAAAACCCAGTATGGCTATCCCGGGTCAGATTAGACGGTGTGTGAAATCCCATATCCCATCTCCAGTATTACCTAAAAAAAAAAAAAAAATGCCTAGAGAAGAGTATTTCCTTAAAACATGTAGTGTCATGTCACTTCCTGCAGTGTCATTTTTACATGTACAATAACCATTAGATTTCAGTAACTGGCCAAGTTTTCCTGCTAAATTCCATGTAACTTTTAGCATTCACAGCACTATATATAAATTAGTTATACAATTCTGTGCCTCGTTCCACAAAGTACCGCTTTTTTCTTGTTAGGAAACTGGCTTCAATTGACCTCATTTGATGTTCTTGTTTCTTCCTTTTGAAAAGATGAAAAATAGTCTGTTTCAATCCACCATATCTAAGCTAGTCATTTTTTGAATCTCTATAGCATCACCTCCCCTGACATAATATCTTTTCTTTCTTGAAAATGCCTGCTTAATCCATTGCTTATAGTACAAAATTCTTTGCTTACTTATTTTCAAATATCTTTTGCTGTAGTTTTCTTCTTCTTTTTTTTTATTTTTTAATTTTTTTTCCAGATAATGAGCAGAACTGCGCACAGGTCTAAATGTGCAAATGTGCATGTGACTTGTGCTTGTGAATTTTGATGTAGTGAACAATATTCTCTAAGACTCTTTGTGGTTTTTTTTTTTTTTGTTGTTGTTTATTCCTAATAATTTCTAGCATTTGGTATTTCTAGCATTATGTATTTCTGAGTTATACTATTTATTGGTCTGATATTTTGGTGGAGATAGCTGTCATAAGCCCAATGTCCCTAATTGGTAATGATCTTATCAAACCCTTTTGTCCTAGATATTGTTAGAATTCTTTTTTTGCCCACAATATGAAACAATTTACATTTGTTTGTATTAAATTCCATTAGTTATTTTATTGGCAAACCACTCATAAGGTACTTCCACAGATCATCACAGTTGAGCCTTGACATTATTATTCTGAGTAACTTCATAACATGAACAATCCTTCATCTTTCACTCCCATGCTCTTTTCAAGGCATGTATTTATAAAGACATTGAAAAACATAACCGTAACTTGGGTTGGCAGGGTCCTCCAGAGGTCAATTCATTCAGCTGCCTTCTCCGAGCAGGTTTCATTAGACCTGATAGCTCAGAGTAACATCCAATAAAGTCTCGAGTACTTAAAAGGGCGGAGATACCACAAGCTCTCCATGTAATCTGAGCCAATATTTAAACATCCTCGCAGCAATTTTAATACTTTGTATCTAATAAAAACTTCGTGTGTTTCAACTTCTGCCTATAGCCTTTTGACCTATCACCAGGAGCCTTCACGAAGAGTCCAGTTGCAATACCTATGAATACTCTGATCAGGTAGCTGTAAAACGTAGAGTCTTCCCTTTACCTTCCTTCTCTGAGCAGAAATCCCTCCTGGAGTGTCATGTAATCCAGCTCCCTGTCCTTGTTAGTGGCACTCTGCTGAGCCATACATCCGTGCCCTTCTCGTTCTGGGGAGCACAAAGCTGGATGTAGCACTCTTGGTGTAGGCTTAAAAGTGGCAAATACATGTGAAATATTAGCTTCTTACTCTTCACATTAAAGTGAATTGGTTTTGTACTCTGATAAGGTTGTCCCTGAAGATTAGCAAGCTCTCCTGGGCCTTTTTGCCTTCTGGGACAGTTTCTCCAATCATTCAACCAGACAGGGCTCTGAAGGGGCTAAAAGCTGCTCTTTTGATGTCCGAGTTTGTAATTCCGCTGTTTTGTCTTGTTTATTCCTCTCAGGATTCTAAATTCCACAGTCTCGTGGTTGGCACAGCTGATGTTGCTCTTTTATCTTCACAACTTGAATCAAGTTTTCCTTGTTTGTGGTTAGCAGGCCCAGCAAAAAATCTCCCCCGTTCAGTTCATTGGTTTCCTGCATCAATAAATTGTCTTCCATACATTCCAAAAACTTTCTGGATTGCTTCCATCCAGTCCTATTGTCCTTCTAGCAGATATCATGGTAGTTAAAAGCCATCCATGTGTATCAAGGACTATGACTGTGGGGCTTTCTCCAGCTATCCTAACTAGGCAACTTTGACCATTCCCACATCCTGTTGTTGCCTATTAGTATCACGGGATCCCAGGGAGAAGAGATCAGCACCTCCCTCTCCACTTTCTCTCCTCAAGGATCTATAGAAAGCAATGAGGTCACGTCCCAGCCTCTTTCTCTCCAAATTAGGCAAGCCTGGAGCTGCTCTTTATGAGACATGTCTTCCAGCCCTTTCAGCAGCTTTGCTGCTCTACTCTGGATACATCCAAGGACCTGAGTGTCCTTAAATTGTGGTGCCCAGAACTATGCAAGGTACTCCAGATGAGGCTGCACCGAAGTTGACTAGAGAGTGATAATGAACTGTTTTGACTGTCTGATTGTGCTGTGTTTGATGCACCCTGGGATGAGGTCGAAAGACCCCTCTTGGCTGTTTCATTCCTTTAGATCCAGCCCATCCCTGCTCAGTTACACTTCTTCTTCAGAGCTGATTCTATAGTCACAAAGCCAAAGCTCTCCTTGCGACATGAGACCACACAGTTGTGTGCTGACCAGCTGGTTTAGTCCATCTCTGCTTAAACCTTTCCTGCCTCACTGAGACATTTAAGGAAAACACCATCTGGGCCCACATCTTTCCACCCCAGAGCTCTGTAAATGCTCTTGATATGCTCTAGGTTACTTCTGGCAGTATGATTGGTGCCTGTGGTAAGGAAGAAGTAACTTTCCATAGGCCGAGAAGCCTTGCAGAGGGGACTGCAAGGGGCTTCACTGATCTTGACCCTAACCAAAAAATCTCTTAAGGCATAGGATCTGGTTAGAATCTTGGTGCCTCTATCACCTCTGTGGAAGTGAGCCACATTAACTATTGCTCACCTTTTCTTTTTCAAGCAGACATGATCTATGACTTTGCAGAAATCACACTTTATCTTTTGCTATAGCAAAAATACCACAATTCAGAAATGGACCTCAGAATACCCACATGCATTCTGTGTGAGTAAAAGTGGTGAACGTAGGAGGACTTTGTTTGCGTTTGTTTTTAAGAAGGTGTCTGACATGTAACTAAAGTTTGTGATTATTTATTCAGCACTGTTCTTCAGTAATAAAAGTGATCTATATCATGTCAGCCCTAACAAACTGTAACACAGTTACGAACTAAAAACACAGCATGAACACATCAAATAAGGAAAAGAACTGGTGATAACCTACCGTAAAGGATCTGGTTCAAAGTGAATACTGGAAAAAACATGTTCTAGCTCTATTTTTGCTGTCCAAGTAATATTTTCTATCTAATATAGAGCAACTGTTCTGGCATACACAGAAATGTGCCTCCTATTGGCATTTTAAAGACTGTAAGAACAATGAAAAAAGAAGGCCAAAAAAGTGGCAGAAACCCCACTGATGAACAGGTAGAACACTGTACTCTGTAATTTGATTCCCTTCCTAATACTCATGTGTTGGCTGTCATGGAAACATTTATAACAACCCCAATTTAAATGACCAAGTAAGTACTACTAAAGAAGCTTGTCAAACCAATATTTGGATGCTGCTTGGAGAACTATGGTTATTTGACTCTATAAAGCTTGAATTAAATCAGTTTGGGATAATTTATAGGTGTCCAATGGCCTAATAGTAGTCATGTTTTATTAACTAAGCTCTATTACTGGCTATATATAAGAGGAGAGAACTCTAAATGAGTCCTTATTTCCTCTCCTTTTTATTTGTATGGGAATTAAGATGCATGATAAAAAACTTCTATTTATGGTGAGTAGATAGATTGCATTATGTGCGGTGTGTGGTGGCTTTACCTATGAGTGAGATTAAAAGGAAAGAGGAATGATTAGGATGATATTAGCCAGTATTTTGTATGCATATAACAAGCAATAATATAGTCTTTACCATTAAATAAATTAGCATTTGAAACAAGAAAATCATGGTTATTTTAAACTCATTTAAGCAACAGACTCAGAAATGACTGCTGTACAACTCCTCCCTTGAGTGTGTTAATCAGTAAGAAACAAGAGTCTTACTTGTTCTAACTTAAAACGTCTTTGTGTTTGTATTTAATGCGTGGAGGATGAACTTCACATGTAAAGTATCTAGGTACCTTCCCTCCCACCCCAAATACTTAAACCTGATAATTACAGCATTCTTTGAAGAAATGTGCATTTAAAGCTGTAAGATGGGAAAAAAAATAGGTCTCAACATTTTCCAGTGCCTGAGAGGAGATCTCCAGGTCACTGAAATGCTAGATAGAAGATAAAAATGGGCCATACAGTCTCTTTCATACAAACAGTCATCCTGTGCTGCCAATTTGCTCTGAATGAAAGTAATATTTTCTTTTGTGAAATATACTGCTTAACCAAAATCCAGCTAAGGGCTTTGGGTTGGAATTCATCAATAGGAAAACAGTGTCTTCTGGGAGATTAGTGAACATGATGTTGTTCAAAGATAGGACTGAAGATGAGCAAGAGGTCATAGTGAGTGAGATAGAGGGTTTCAAGAGAAGAAACAATGTTCCTTGGTGTTGAATGCATAGAACAGACATCCTGTATTATGGAGATGTCTAATTGGCCATTTCATGGACTCTCATTTTAATTGTTATTAGGTGATTACAATACATGTGCAGTAAGAAACTGAATTATATGAATATTCTGTTTGATTGTGCAACTGTAACATTTAAATAAGGTTTATCATGTATAATCTTATATACAATACCAACTCTAAGAACAGGTGAAATACCTGACTGCTAGCTCTAGAGAAGAGCTAGGTAGTAAAAATGCAGATTTGTAAATGTGGAATATTTATTTAACTTTGCAATGGAGCCGGTACTGAGAGAACTGATGAATTAGCAAGAATGATGCATTGAATTATTTTAGCATTTTTCCAGAGAGTCTGGAAATTTGCCAGAAAAAAAAGAAAGTATTAATTCCTGCATAAAAAATAGCCTAAAAATGTCTTTGCTTATGAAATTGCAACTTCAGGTTCATTGTGTGCTGCAAATGTAATAGAAAACACAAGCTTTACCTGAAAGTGTGGACATAAATTATACAGAGACCCAGAGGTGGCTGTCATTTTCTAGTGGAACTTCGTGAAATTAAAATCCATTGTTTTCAAAATGAGCTTCTCAGGTTTGAGATTTTGGTTTGGTCTTCTGTTTTCTTTTTTATGTTAAAATACTAATTAATGTAAAATAGTTGTTATTCTATAGAAAGCCAAAGCAAGTGTTTGGAGACCACAGTAATGGAATACAATACTCCCCAGGTCAGTGTATTTTGTATTGTAAAATAATATGCTGCATACTGATGGAGGTGCCCTTGGTAAGAGTGTATTGTGTCTGAGATATTAGACTATTGGAATTCAATTCTTATTCCATCCACAGATTAATTTTCTTTCAAATTGGCCTCATCTCACTCATAAAAAAATTACTGTTTTAATGGGCTGAGCCTATCCATTACAAGTATAACATTTATTACAGAATATTAAGTGGATTTAAATATAATTAACTTCAAGTGAATTCAATAATTAAGATAAGTTTAAATTCAAGTTACATTTTACAAGTAGATTGATTTCAGCACTAGAAAACAACCCATTTTCAAGGTTTTTTACTTAATTTTGTACTACCATCAAACTAGACTGCAGAACTCTCTATTTTGTCTCGTTGCTTAGTGAAACCATTTGAGTTGCATCAGAATTGAATATGATCCGAAAAATTTAATGGAATAATATTTATGTGCTAAGAAAGTCACAGTATCATAACAGTCGTGTCAGGCAGAGACATCATCATTGTCTATCAAGGCGTGTTCAGCACTGCGTGTTCATAAACACGAACTAAAGTGCAGTAAGCTGTAATAAAGCATGCTTGGTTAAAATACTCTCAGAAGAGAATTCAATCAATCAGCTCTTATCTCTTCTGAGAGTAAGTTCTTTCCCAGACAGCATGACTGTGTATACAAAATGTTTTCTGAAGTGGTGATTGTGAAATGCAGGATGGCTGCTGTAATTGCCTCTTTGTTCAGCCTATGTCACAAAATTATGCTCATCATGCACCATGGGTGCCTCTGTGAGTATCATGTGTGCACAACACTGGGCTTCGTTCTTTCCTTTCACGTGTGACATTGAGTATATTTCTGTGCTGGCACTATTAGAGCTGTTCAGAGAGAGGACTAGCAGTGTATTGCGTAAAGGCAGGCTGAAGAAACTCTTTTTTTAGTGCAAAAGTCATGTGAAATAACACAATGACTGAAAGCACTGCTGATGTAATAATAGGTGTGTTTGGGCTTAGGGCCAGATTAGTGATTTTGTGATGCTTTTTCATATCAGTCTGTCCCTCTGATTTTCTCAGAAGAGGAAGGTATATAGTCAATAGCTGGTTGTGCTTTGGGAATTTCTAGGGGCAGCAACAGTGTCTGGAGAATTATTATGGAATGCTGTAAATCTGAAGAATTGTTGTTGCTCAGGTTAGTGCTGGAGTGAGCTGCCTTTAGGTAGCCTCAGAATCTATGGGAACATAAACCTACCTTATACCTATTTATTCCCTCAGCCATGCCAAGTGGAATAAGTCACTTTTGCTTTTCTGGTCCCCACCATATCATTCTCTACATCACGGCACAATAGAGGCAAGGTTACATGGGGTGCCGCAGATAAGAAGGTAGCAAAGAAACGAACTAATACTGCCTGTTGTCTCAGTTATTGAGGAGAACAGGCCAGATGGGGATTATTCAGAGTATCTTCCTGTGCATGTATTTTGGAAGTTCTGGTCTTCTGTGCTTAAGGTTTTGCTATGTGTCATTTGTGAAGCACAGGGAAAGACTAGATACTCCTATGGCACATTCTGGATTTAATCTCTCCTGCATTCTCACATGTTCTAGTGTCAGGTTTTTTTCAGGATAGACTCAGTTCAGACATAAGCAGACGCAGCTGTACAACTGTGTGGCTGTGTTTAGGACAGGTGACTGAGCACCACAACAGCAAGTGCATATAAACTATAAGGTTTTCAACCCCAACTTTTGCCAGTAAGGGTGTATTTGATGCCTTCTTGTCTCACCTGTCTAAGCAAAACCAGAGCAAGATACTTGTCCGCTAAGTTTAGCAGCTCGTTTTGTGACACAGAATCCTTCCTATATTTTATGGTGAAGACTTGAAATTAGGTGTACACACTCTACTCTGGAATAATGTGTCTCTTGAACCATTTATTTCTACTGATCCTAGTATGTGTAGAGAAGTTGGTTATGTTCCTTAATATTTAGATTACTTAAACTACTGAAATCCTATGATATTATTAGTAATTCTTCATGCAGAACAGATGTATGTTAGGTGATGCTCATAAAGATATATCTTCTCATGAGTTGTTTCACTAACTTACTGATATTCATCTGTCAACTGCACCAGAGAGTTCTAGCAATGTTTCACCTCACTTTCTTTCTGCAACTACCTCACTTTTCTATGTACTCTTTGTTTTTCTGTCCAACACAAGGAGAAAATCAAGGCTCCTTCTTTTATAATCAAGTTGTTATGAGTTTGCAGATATAGGCAAAAGTAATCAATAAAACAAATGTGTTTAAGTCTCTTTTTTGCACTTTTATGACTTGACTCCCTGCTATTTCTCACTTCTACCTGAAATCAATGATACATTTTCTATTGATTTGCTATAACAGGGAAAAGATCTAGCTGCCTGTTAACAAAGTGTAGCATATTGAAAATCAGTGGGGTGAAAGCATTGGTTAAAGAGGTGCTATCAAAAACCCTCTTTATTTTCCTGTAAGATTTTTTAAAGAAAAATGATTTTATTGTCATAGTTCTAAGTTTGTATAATAGTTTTACTTAAAATTTTATTTGTTTTTTTAATGTTGCTGAATTTAGAAACAACACCTAGGGAAAAGATCTTACTATTCTTATCCAGAGTCTGATTTGAGTTCAGTGAGGTTAGTTAAGTTTTTCCTGCGGATTTGAATGGTTTCAGATCCATCAGATTTATGGACTTTCTGGAGGTTATTAAGAATCTTGTGAAAACCAGAAAAACTATATGAAGAGGGTGATACTTTTAAAACATCAGTCTTGATTTCCCTAAATTGAGACAGTCCACTGCAAGCCCCAGTGGATCTAACAGTCCTCCGTCAGATGAGCCTAAAATCTAATGGCAATGACATGATTAAGTAGTGTCTAGTTGAAAGGTATAACTGTTTGCCTTACAGAGAGACAATTGAGGTTAGGTTTGCATTATTTAAAAATACTATAGTCATTGAAAAGTAAAAAGGGAATAATTAGTGGATAAAGTGGTTGAGCACAATGTGCAGGGAATAAAACATTACATTACTTGACATAAATATTACAGTGCTTAATTAGGCTGATTTTTCACTTTTATCAATAAAGGAACTGACAAATTAATAGTCTACAATACCGCTATTAATTTTTGATCATTTGTTTACATTCTTAAAAAAAAATAAATTAAAAACTGCCTTGAAAAAATAGAGAGGTTTTACAAATTCTTTCACATTCTGTCTATTGAAAGTGCATATTGCCTTTTCCAGTAAACATTACAGGCAAATGTTACTGTACTGGCAATGAAGGTTTGTGTGTCCTTGTAGTGTAATGATCTTGACCATTTACTTAGAGGTAACGAGACTTCCCTTGAGAATATGTATTTGTTATTGCATAACCACCTCTTTGTCCACACCCAATACAGTAAAGAAATTGTCCACAAGTTTGGATCATTTGCTACATTTCCCATTTTTGTGGATCTGTGATGTTTTTTCTCTCCATCATTGTTCTACTGAGCTTTGCCCCACACCTCTGCAAAAGAATAAAAAAAAAAAAAAAAGGGGGGGG
>VZRN01003185.1:221716-232572 GCA_013397935.1 Dasyornis broadbenti | reverse complement strand
AAAAAAATTGGGAAAAAGAGGAAAATAAAAGGTTTTCAAAAAAAAAAAAAAAAAAGAAAAACTAAAAGACAAAGTAGGCTATGTTTAATATGCATCTCTGTTGCCCTGTGGCACTTATGGTTGATTTTAAGCTAGTGCATGATATGGGAAGACCTCCGTCTTCTTTAATCTGACTTCATGCTAAAGAAATGCAGGCATAGCAGAGAGACAGGAAAGAGAGGAGGACAGAGAGATCTCTGACTATGTGAGGCTGCACCTTGAGTTGTGTGTTAAATTTTGGGCCACTCACTTCAAAAAGGACACTGAGGTTCTGCAGTGTATCCAAAGAAGGGCTATGCAGCTGGTGAAGGATGAGAAAACATCCTGTGAGGAGTGGTGGAGGGGGCTGAGGTTGCTTAGCCTGGAGAAAAGGAAGCCCAGAGAGGGGACCTCCCTGCTCTGTACAACCACCTGTCAGGAGGCTGTAGTAAGGGGCAGGCTGGTCTCTTCTGCCATGTCCCAAATGAAAGGATGAGAGGAAATGGCCTTAAGTCACACCAGGGGAAGTTCTGGTTGTATATTAGAATTTATTTTTTTCACTGAAAGAGTTTTAGGCATTGGAATAAATTGTCCAGGTATGTGGATGGAGTCACCATCTCTGGAAATGTTCAAGAGGTGTCTGGAGGTGGCACTTGGGGTTATGTTTAGGGCTGATTATGGTGGTGCTAAGCTGACAGTTCAACTCTATGATCTTGAAGATAGCCCCAGACTATGCTCATGGAAATAAAACCTGAAAATATAAGAATTGGCACTTTTTTTTTTGCATTTATGGAGTGGAAAAGCACTGTGCAGGATGTGTGGAAAGCATTGAATACCTTGCAGATAGGTAGGTCTATATGGTAGGTCAGGTATCAAGCCAAGGATAATTCTTGGTCCTGGAGAGTTGTAGTCAGTCATAGAGGAATTTAGCAATGCTTAGTATGGGAACAGTCTGTGACTGAGCTGCAAAAAAAAAGAGATGTGTCTATAGCGGTTCTAAGGAAAATACAAATCAAGTCAAAGAAGCTAAAAATCTGTGCAAACCAAAATGAAAATTAGTATTTAAGATAAGTGGGTTTAATAAAGAACTACTGAAGTTCTAAACCTAGTACTTCACGTGGAGGGATTAGTTTTACACACATGAGGTTGTGGACAAACCATAAGAGTGTTAACAACACTACACAGATTTATCCTGTGAAAGAAATCCTGTTCTTCAATGTTGAATGAGTTGAATGGAACTTATTTTCTGTTTAACACTAATATGAAGTTATGAAAGATGCCTGATGTGAGATAAATGTTCAACATATTAGACTCAAAAATGCTTGGAACTGTCACTCCATGATGCTTTACTTTTTTTCCCAGATTTCTTAGTCAGAATACTGAGGTGTGGACTGTAGGGGAGGTAATTACTCTATGCCACAACTTCCTGTAGTGTTCAGTAGGCTTGTTTTGCCAGTTGTTTAATGAAAGGTTGTAAAAAGTGTACCTACATTTTATCTAAAAATAGAAAAAAAAAAGGAAAACAACTGCATGCACACAATATGAACAAGCTTTTCTGCTTTTATAAATAGCTGTTGGTGGTAAAGGGAAAATTGAAAAGATTATCTGTCCTGCTGTTATGAGTAAGTATATTCTCATAAAGGACCTTCACAGATCAGTTTCTCAATTCTATTAAAAAAAAAAAAATTCAATTTCCTTTTGAGGCAAACTGATCCATTATGCAAGATGCTTCACCACTTGTTCATTGTGAAACAAATTGCAGGATTCTACATGAGATCTTCAGGAATAAAAAGAACCTTTCAATGTACATGATAGCAGGTTTTGCAGGTTTATGTCATATTAGCTCATTTGTTGTCATTTAATTCACAGATTCTAGATATGAAACAATGGTTTATGTTTTCTGATTATTCACTTAAGGAAAAAATGAACTGAACCCAAAACTTAACTCTGAGAGAAAGCATATAATGGCAAAGATCTCTTAGTTGATAAAACTGATAAAGTTGATAAAGTTAGCAGATTGTGTGTTTTCCCCCGAAGCTTTTTCAGTCAAATCTTGTTCTAAATGAAAGAGAAATTTGGTGTGTACTTAAATGAAACTATGGTCAGGCATACAGTGAAAGTGAGAAACAAGCAAGTTCAACATTTGTCTAAATGAGGATATAGATCTAATTTAGGATTTAGAGGAATCCTAAGGAGAACGAAAATAGAACCTTCCTCCTGTACAGATTTTGCTGCAGAGAACCACTGCTTGATGGGATATATTTCTTTTTCTAGAGCTGGTACACTTTCTCCTTATTTTGTGGTGATTTCTGCACACTTTGTTGTCTACATTCCCCATAGTTCTAGCCAAACTCTGAGTTATCTAGGTGCTTCATTATAATCAGGAAGGTTTTCACTTGAATGCACAACCTTCATTCCTTGTTCCTATTTCACTTAGTCCTGGGCAAGGAATTCCCAAAACCACTGCAGTATTAACTCTCTGGCAAATAAATAATTTCTGGCATCTACAAAGCCCTTAAAGTTTTGTTTTTCTAGCAGCAAATGGTAAAAATATAAATTTGCCATGCTTGCACTTTATTTTTTTTATGAAAGAAAACAGGAAAAAGAAGGAAGCAGAGACCCAAAACACCCTTCTCCTCTAAGAAAGAAAAGAAAAGCTCCGCATTACTATCACACAGGAGTTTTTTTCCTGACTCAATAGATCACTAAACCAGTTTCCTTGCAGCATAAGAAATTTGAATATCTTATTGCTTTGTTTGAATAGATGATTCAGAGATTTTAAGATGACAAAAGAATGATTTAATGTAAGGTTTTTAATATTATGCCATGCAAGGCTGAAATGAAAAGTAGGTTGGTTAATAAATACCTCTAAAACTCGAGCAGTTTATTCTAGGGAAATCTAATTTTATCAGTCATTTTCTTTGCCTTGAGTGATAATTATGCATATGAATATATATACCTTTATAAGTGATCATACATGCCCACATAAAAGTGAGTACATATTAGAATACACATATGTATGATTCTTGTCTGAGAAGACGTATACATATATATTTAAACTGTGCTAAATCGGCAATGATCTCACCGCCATCTGTTAAGTATTTGTAGGTGATATCACATACACGTTTTTCTTGGGTTTGTTTGGTTTTGGTTGGTTTTTTTTTGGTTGGGTGTGCATGTTTGTTTTTTGGTTTTTTTAAATGAAATTAATGTGAAGCTAACAAACCCATATTTGCCTTGATCCACCAATTTCAATTTCAAATTTTTGGGGAGAACATTACCTGGTCCAAATTCCCAGGCCTTACTCTGTATTCTGCCATTTATTAAGGTATCAACACCAGTCATCCAGACCGTTCCTTGATCCATAATTGCAAAGTGCTTCCTGCAAGTTAGTGTGATTAGCTTGCATACATATTCTGACTTGTCTGCTACAGACTTTCAGATTGCAACATAGTGAAATTCAACCTCCAAATTTCATTATTTTAAAAATCAGATCTAAACTACATTTAAAATATTTATCAGGTGTCATTTAATATTTTATTTACTGATGTGATAGAAAGTGTTTTCACTTAAAGTGGGATATTTCATCTGGCTTTGCTCCAAAGACAGAAATATTCTTATACTGTTTTGACATACTGATTTGACTGATTGACTGATTGATGAATAGGTCATCTGTGTCAAATTCGAGTCACGTACCTGTGTTAGAATATTTTGTTTCCAGTGTAGTGTACTACTTATTAACTTTGATATTGGGCTTAGAAATGTCATGAATACATTTAGTTTCCTTTAGCAATTTCTTGTATTTCCCAGTTGACAACGTATAAATATGGCTGTCACCTTAATTTTTTCATTGGTGATATATGTTGTTGTTGGTTCCTTGTCATTAAGACTAAACAGAATGCAGCTTCTGCAAAAGTGTTCATTGCACATTTCTCTGGTCATGTTTTCCCTACAGAAATCCTGGAGAACGAAAATTTGTTCCTATTGATAGTTTGAAATCTCTTACTGGGCTTCCACAAAGGCAGAGTATTGGAATGCATGGTAACTGATATGCCTAAGGACCCTACAGAATACTTGGATGTAGGATCAGTGTTAAAAAGCAGGTGTTTAAAGAGCACAGTAGTAATTCATCTTCCCCAGTCTACTCAGCTACCACTATTCCACATTTTCATACTTTTCTGTTGTAATGCTCTGATAATTTTTGTCGAAACAGGTAAGATAAAATCAAACATTGTTATTATTACTTATTCAATTTTAAATTGTTGTGGTTGTGGAAAGTGTATGCAATCAGTGCTAAACTATAAACAAAAATTAATCATGATCTCATAACCAATGATAAATCATATTGTCAATATAAACAAATGTGTGTATTCTCAAGTAACAGTCTGCACACAGTTTTAATGAGAGTTGATAAAATTGCTTATTCCAGATAACACTTGACTCCGTAAGAAAAAGAAGGACGAATATACACAGAAGGTTTCTATTCAGTTGTGATAACACATATCATAATCTTGCTTTCTGGTTTTGATTTGCTCATTTTTCTGAAAAGTACTATTAAAATACTCTTGTGTGAATCTCCTGAAAATATTGAAAGAATTTTCAGATTTAACTGTCATGTAACACAATGAGCTCATTCTGTGTACATGCATAAGCCTATAGTTTTATATGTAAGAAAATTTAAAGTCAATGTGGTAAGTAGACATGAAGCATAGATATTAAAGGTATTATTTAATTTAATTTAATGGATTGTCCAATATTTCTGATTAGGAAAATGAAAAACCAAAAAAATTCAGGGTCTAATCATGTTAGCCCTGTGTGCATTATGTGAAATAAAGGGAAGCCTAGCATAAGAGTTTGAGAAATCACCAGAAGTTCTAGCTATTAAGAATAGCAGATGCTGTTATTACTGCTTTATTTGAGTGTTTATCCCATTGACTAGTGATGTATTCCTGCAATATGGTTAGCTGTATTATTTTTAACAAGTAAAATACCAGGCATATTTGTTATATTATTAGTACAATAACCAGAGAGCATTATATTGTGCAAGAATTAGGTTGTTATTCTCGATTCTGGTTGAAATTATAGTTGTGCCATAAATGATGGAGAACAAAGTAGTCTGAAGCAGGTTAGCAAGCAAAATGGCAAATGGACAGGACAAGCAAAGAACTTAAAATAATTGTTTAAATATTACCAGCTGCATTTTAGACAATGTGAAGCACATTAGCAGGGGAGGGAAAAGAGAAAGGCCAGAAATAGCAGTGGGTATCAAACAGAGAAGAAACAGCTTTTAATATATTTTCATGTAAATGAAGTCTTACGTTCTGCACAGTGATGTCTTCATTGGGACTGATCTGGTTAACGTAGCATAAAACATCCATTGTCAACTGAGATTTTCTGATGGCTTCCATCTCTTCCTACAGTAGGTTGCAAGTCTCATTTTCTTCCTGCATCATAGCTTTCATCTCAATTTGTGTGTCTTGGATACCCTGGGACTTCTTAAATAGTACAGGACACTTAGTTTAGGTAGTTGAGCCCAAACCACTGGACTCAACAACACTACTGTTTTATACCTTTTTAGGTATATTTTATAAAAGAATTTATTCTAACAACACCAAGAAAAAAATCATCAAGAACATGAACCAGCACATTATATGGAAAGAATACTGGAAGCAGTACACAAGACAGTACTGACCTGCAAAAAAATTATTTTATGAATTACAAAACAGTTTTTAGCTCCAGAGGTTGGTGTAGGAGAGAGTAAGTATAGAAGTGAAAGCCTAGGCAAAGAGGGCAAGACATAGAAATATTCTATACTGTCTTTACTAGTGTCAGGAAATAATTCAGTTCAAAAAGACTGGTTTTTTAAGGTGAATTGGAAGGATTTGATTTTATTTCTAAGTTTCTTTTCATAAGATTACAAAAGAGAATATATAGAAAGCCAAGAACAGCAAAAAATTAGAAGACATTTTTCGCTGTAGTTAGTGAAAACAAAGGTAGTAATGAGGACTGTATATATACCTGAGATCAAAATGCAATGAGTGATATCAGGGCTACCAAAGATAACAACATGGAAAATTTCCCATTGCCCATTTTTTTTTCTCTCTCTGTCTGTTGATACCACAGTTTGTTTTTATTCTTGGGATCAGAGATTAAGCTGAAAAATGGACTGTGAGGAATCTCACACAGTTCAGCGAGGGGAAAGGCAAA
The DNA here is from genome assembly GCA_013397935.1 of Dasyornis broadbenti. NCBI lineage: Eukaryota > Metazoa > Chordata > Aves > Passeriformes > Dasyornithidae > Dasyornis > Dasyornis broadbenti. The sequence goes on along the minus strand of VZRN01003185.1, from coordinate 226,347 downwards.
GATCTGCTCTTGAGGAGAAACAACTCCGGGCACAGTACTTGCTGGAAAGCAGCTTGGTAGAAAAGGACCTGTGGGTCCTGGTGGACACCAAATTGAATACAAGCCAGCAATGTGTCCTTGTTGCAAAGAAGGTCAGTAGTATCCTGGGCCATATTAGGATGAGTGTTACCAGCAGGTCAAGGGAGGTGATCCTTCTCCTGTACTCCAAAGTGAAGTCACCCCTGGAGACCTGTGTCCATTTCTGGGCTCCCCAGTGCAAGAGGGATATGGGCATATAATAGCTGAAGGCTAGTTTGGCCATGATACTGAAAAGTACTATTTTCTTGAAGTACTCATTTAATTCTTTACAGTCTTTCCAGTGTAGTTTAGATAAATGTAAAACAGAATTCTAATTTGAAACAATTAAAATATTATATATGAGATATATATGTAGATATATATGTGTATACACACACACACAGAGAAGAAACTAGCACAGGATTTTTTTCCATGCTAGTCTGTTTTGCTGAATCCACAAGTTACTTCAACTATATCCATAAATTCCAACTGTTAGCCCCAGTCATCACAGCACAACTACTGTGCAGGGCCACTCTATCCATAAAGCCTCTCTGCGATACTTCTGCTCAGTCAGTACCACAAGTAGAATCTGCTCACTGTGTTTTCCGTTATCCCTTCTTCAGCCATAGTTCATCTTCTTTTGTCAGGGCCAGTTCTGCCTGCTTGCAGTTCTAAGGACTGAGAGGAGCCCTTTTTTTTTTCCTGAAGTGAACAGCAAAATCTCTACAGTTTTGTTTCAAGGTCTCTGAGTTAGGTGATAAAGCTGTTCGCAAAGCACTGTTCCAAGTCCTGTAAGAAGTACTAGTCTAGGTCCCCAAATCAGAGTTGGCAACAGCTTTCTTCCTAATACTGATATTTACAGCTGAGAGCATGCAAAGTAACTTGAGTCAGCAAAGCTTATATGTTAACAAAAAATACTATCGATAGATCCAGGGTGACCTTTTTAGTCTATAAATGTATTTAGATATATAAATTTATTTTTGCTATAAATTTATTTAGTTTCATTTTTGGAAGACCTTGTTCCAATAGTAATTTTGAGAGCAAGGAATGATGAGAAATTATGTCAGTAAATGTATGTGTATCCATCCCAAACACATGCATTGGATCAAAAAGGTAGAAAAAAAATTCTGCCACGCAGAAGTTTAATCGTTTACATAGCCAACATGAAAATCAGCATCTTCCTTGCAGATGAGGAAGGGAACACCAAACAGAAAGGAAAGAGTTCAATGACTTTGTGACCGGGATGTTTTCCTGAAAGTAGAAAATGCTGAGTTTGATTCAAATGAAACAGCCCCTATCAAACCAAGGATTTTGAAAGCAAAGATTCATTTTCCTGTGGTTTGGAAGGGGAATTCTGAGCTGATGCTGCAACTCCTAAATTTTATGTCATTGGACCTTAAGCAAAATATATATCCTGTGAATAGTTAGGTGCCTCAGAATAAGATCTATTATATGCAGCACAGAGACTAAAGTGCCTCAAGCTACCTAGAGCAGAATATGTACACTGACAGTACCGTGGTTTCAGTCTAGTCTTTCTCACAGCCTGGGGAACCATATTTATGGGTCGTAAGTCTGCCCTGGAGATAACGCTTATCCTGTCTTCCAAGTCAAGAAAGAGAAATGATCCTTTCTTTCTTCTAAAAGACAACTCAGCCTCTGTGGAGGTCTCCTGTGGGGATATGTAGGCAAAGCTATTATTTAATCCTCTGGTTTACAAAACACATTGCAACCTGCAAAAAAAAGGTACATTTAGCCTATCTGCATTTTAATCATATGCATTTCAATAGAATTACTCATCTTTCCACACTCTGGCATGCAAACTTAAGAAAGTGACTATGCTTCTACAGTCCTGAATATTAATTCTTTTGTCCAGAGAAATGTGTATTCTTTTCACAGCTAGCAGTTAAAAAATAATTCACAAACCTTCTTCATATCTTGAGTCCTAGATTTTTTTGAGAACTTCATGAAAGAGAGACTCTTGAAGTGGGAAGGTCTTGAGAAAAGTCTTTATACCCTGTATACCTAGGTTTGCAACAAGTTGATATAAGTTCCTGAAAAGTAGTTAAACTATATGTGAACTACCAAAAATTCATGATACCTCAGCATTTATTATTTTTAGACTTTACTACAGTAACTGCCAAGCACTCTGGGAAGTAAGATCCCTAAACAAAAGTAAATGCATATATGCCTGACCAGAAAATGAATGATGATGGATGTCAGTACATAGCTGTAACTATAACTGATATATGCTGTAACTGGCAGCAGGAATTTCACTTTTCTCTTATAAACCAGTTGACTCACTGACATTTCACAAGAATGAACATTGTGCTATGAGCAACAGTTTTCCATAAATCTTGTCTGCGTTCTGCTAAGTAGTCATTGGATAACTTCCAGCCATCTGGCTGGCATGTCAGCTTCCATGAAGGCACAATCCAGCATAATTGTTGCAAGAATAACTGCTCAAGAATTAAAGTAATTAAAGTACTAAATATTTTGTATGTTGGGGGAGGGAGGGAGGGAAGTTTGGAAACTTTTAAGAAAGCAAATATTTTTCTCTGAATAAAAAGACACTTTGGTATCAAAGAAATTTACTAAGCCTTTCTGTTTTCCTTTGGATTTTTTGAATCCCACTGATGTTCTTCAAATCAATATTTTTTTTCAAGTTAATAATTATGGAAGAGCTAATTATATGAAGAGCATTAAAGACGGTCTGCAATATACTCATTACGTGCTAGGGTTAGATATTAAAGCAAGGTGAGGCTTCTCATTTTATTAAAGCAGTCCAGTATTTTAAAACTACCTGATGGGAGGAGGCTAGATCTTAGCCTAATGCAGTGGGAGATGTAATTTGCTGACAACATCAGGAGTATTCTTAAAAAACATTAAATTGCATTCAGTCTTGCTACTATTTTGTTGGAACGATTAACAGAATTACTAACTTAAAAGAGAGTTAAGGAGCATTGCCCCTCAGTATTTCAGTTGCTAAGGAAAATGTTCCTTTATTAATAAAAGGTAAAGAAAAAAGTGTCCTTTGCAGTTTGCTTTCTCGGTTGGTATGCTTTGATTTTTGCATACCTTTTTCCACATAATTGATGTAAAAAAAAAAAAAAAAAGATTGCCTCATTTTTGCTGGCATATATGGTACTAGCACTAAGAAATGCTTTCCTAGTGCATTTCAATCCTAAATTCTGAATCTATCCTAAAAAAAAAAAAAAAAGGCACTTCCAGAAGCTGAATGTTTTATTAGTAAACAAGACCAAAAAGAACAATGACCGCCTCGAGGGTTCTGTTCTCAGACATTGCAAGAAACCGAGCCTGGCAAAGGCAGGAGTGGGAGGCCAGAATAAAAGATGTGCCATCAGTAAGGCAAAGACAATTTTTTGGCCAGTCTATCAAAAGTGTTGTAATTCTCTCTCTGTGTGTGCCACAGTGAGTACAGCCCTCATTCTTCAGTGCATATAGAGTCTTCATTCTGAACAGCACAGCAGGCACAGAAATGGAGAACTGGGACCTTACCTTTGCTGCTCTGATTCAATGAAAAGTGCTCCAGTGAGACAGTGTTTAGTCTGATCATCTGTCTTAAGAAACTCTTTTCACCTGTAGAATATATCTTAATTGTAATCTGTTGCTTTGGGGGGTTGTTTATTTGTTTAATTTAAATATCTGGATTAACACTTTAACTGTTTTATTGCCTTTTATTCAAGGAATGACAAGTAGCTTGAGGTTGGAAGGTGTCACTGGAATCACCTAGTCTGACATGCCTGCTCAAAGCAGAGCCAACTAGTACAGGTTGCCCAGAACTTTGTCCAGTTGGTTTTAAAATATCTACAAGGATGGGTACTCCAAACCTTTCTGGGCAACCTCCTCCAGCCTTTGATCACTGTCACTATTAAATGTTTTTTTCATCTGCTTAAATGGAAGTTACTGAATTTCAATTTGTGCTTATTGTCCCTCATCTGTCACTGGGTAGTGCCAAGAAATATCTGGCAACATCTTTTTACCCATCCCTGTCAGGTATTTGAGTACTTCGATACGTTACCTCTGAGGCTGTGAAAAATATTCTTTAAACACAGTAAGCATTTCTGTGTTTTCTAGGCTATAGGGCGTGCTGATACAAAAACAATTTTATAAACTCATCTAGGCAACATACTTGATCACTATATCAAAATCTCATAAAAAATTAAGAAATACAGATGATACAAGTTAAAATTAAAACATTTATAATATTTTCATATTAAACACATTAACTTAAGATTTTTTAAAAGTAAAACTATTCCATCGTGTAAAATTTTTAAAAAAGAACTTTTTGGTGTTTTTCTGAAATTCATTGCTCCTCTTCATTACAGTTTTAAGAATTCTGAACATAGAAAGATTCAATTACTACATTCTCTCTACTCCACTGCAGGCAAAATATACAAAAAGTTTTAAAATCTTAATCCCTTTTTGCTTTATTAAAGCAAAAACATACTCTGATCCTCACATTCCTGTAAATCAGAAGAAAAAGACAAAGTTATCCAAAGTTTGGGGTTTTGTATACCACTACAGAAACACATTGAAATTGCAGGAGATTTGTA
>VZRN01003185.1:188901-221684 GCA_013397935.1 Dasyornis broadbenti | reverse complement strand
AGTAGATAATGCTCTTTTGAAGTTCCATTTATTGGAACCCTTTTTTCCCCTCAATTATTACCTTATCAGACTGTTACAACATTCTGACAAGGCCTCTACTATAAGTTTCTATTTAAATTTTTTATACTTAAAAAAAGATTTGATTCAAAAAGAACTTCAATATCAAAGCACCTAACCTTTATCCATATTGCTTCTGGAAATTTCAGGTTAGTCATGATAGGTTTACAACATACAGGATGTATAGGTAAGAAATATACCTAGGAAAGATATGCACCTTGAATGGGAGCTGTTGAATCAGCTCTGTAGGTGAAACCATATAGCTGTATATACTGACTTAAAGCTAGCTGTGTGAGAATCTGTTGAAGACTAGATAGTTTAAACTGTAATAATTTTTTTGTAGCATATATATTTGCAGTCCCAAACAAATCCCATCTCTGTCCATCTTTTCTGCTAGGCGCAAACTTGCAGCCTCTCTCTATTCTATATTGCTGTCATATTTTCCGTATCTTATAGCATCAATTAAAGCTCATCCACAGACACTTTCAGTTAGGTCTAACTTACGCTAACTGCGGCAAGCAATATAGTAATGTCCATCTTAATGTTGGTAAGAACTTGGGACATAATTCATCCCAGTTAGCATTAAAAACTTAAGCGTTAGTCATCCAGGTTGTCTTTACAATAGCTATGTCTCGTCACTAATTACGGAATGAGCTGTTTTCAGGTATAGAAAACATTAAGGTCACACAAATCCCGTTTTCAGGTACCCTTTAAGCTTAAGGGTCAACTCAGCGCTGTCTTCAGCTTGAACGCAGTATTGGGTTTCTAAGGAAACAGCTGGATTTTTTGTTCTTTGCAGACATCCAAACCCACAAAATCAACTTCTCCCTTTTAAATTCCATTGTTTTCCTTTGCATTTTTAAAGCATATGTTTGATATGATTCATTAACTCTTTATATATTTAGCTGCTGACGGTTTCTAAAAGTCCATTTATGTGGTCATCCAATGTTTTCTCAGACCATTTTTCCAAATAATTACTTCCTAAACTGACTATTTACACACTACTCTCTCTGAAAGATACCATCTTTCTGGCAGTTTAGTAACAGAACAAACATAATAATGTCCTAATTTGTCCTTTATACCCATTTGCCATAATCTACAAAAAGGAAGAGTATGAACATGAGCTTTCATGAGTTCACTGTGACCAGCACTCACCCTGTGCCATTCCTTGTACATAGTCTTTCTCCTGAGATGCTGAAGTTTTAAGTGGGAAATAGTTAAAACACTTTTCTTCTCTGGATAGAGGTATTGAAAGCTTATGCATAATGCCATCCCAGAACATCATTTGCTGTATTCTCCTGGGCATAATCCACATTGTAGTATTCAACAAGGACCTTCTCTAATTCTACAGTAGTGCCATATTTTTGCACATAAAAAAAAAGTATTTGGCGTTTATTTAAACAGTGTAAGGCTTGAAATGTCTAGACTCATGTTATATTGCAAGTGCATGATTTGATATTGAATTCTTACCTTACTTCATAAGATTTAACCTTATACCTTGTGCATTTATTATGAATTTGCTGCAACAGAAGAGAAGTTAGTGTCTTTATAGATCTGATGTCTGTGCCTGTAAAAAGTACAACTGCAAACATTAGCATTTAATTTCCTCCAAATTTCTACCAGTTAAAGATCCCTGAGGATTTTGTGTAATTTGTAAGTGAAAGCTGGAAGCCATTCTGCTTTCTCTGTGTCTGTTCTCCACACCAGAGTTCAATTAAACATCTCCCCTATGCTTTCCTTCACCTGCAAAAACAAAGCAAATATACCAAGAGAAAAGCAACTAGCATCTGAAATAGGTGCATGTTGGTTAGGTGGATATATGTGCTAATGCGTGGCCAGGCTGTCATTCCTCACCCTTGCTTCCAGTGAAAATAAATCTCCCCTGTTTACTTTCTCTCATTGAATCATCCAGAAAAGCATTTTTGCTGTTTATTAAAACAGTTACATCTTTCTTCTTTGAGCGTTGGAAGGTTGTGGACAATTTTTTTTCTTTTGTATTTTTCATACACTTTTTTAATCAACAGAAAAACGTGAAGTGCATTTTCAGCATGGAAGTACAGCACTTTCACAGATTAGCCTCTTTTATCTTCAGATGGTGAAACACAAGTCAAAGTTGTGAAATGAAAATTGATCAAGAAAAGATATATGTGTTTTAATTTAAGAAAACTGTATTATGTGAAAAGAAATTACAATTACAATTACAAAGGTAAGAAAGCTTGTTCACCTAAAAAAATAATCTGATTCAGCCAATAAGAAATAAAAATAAAACTTTTAAGATGATCAAACTTATGTCTAAATGAACTTGAGTGATTGCCATGTAGCACTGGCAATCACCCAAGCCACAAAGTGATAGAGAATTGTTTGCTATTTTGTTTTGTCCTCTGATGGCATGATGTATCTAATATATAGCATTTTGACGGTTGAGTTCAAATACTCTGTATGTTGGTACAAGTACAGAATTGTGTGTGTATATACATGAAAAGAAGAAAAGGAAGAAATTAATGTAAACCATGCGTCATAAAATGCTAGAGAGTTTAAGGATAGCCTTTAGAAACATGTAGTGAATATGATGAGGGTGGGCACACTGAAACTGTGACTAAAAATAGAGACTTGTATTAAGAGCATATTTTTGTACTGAAAGAAGAGGGTAAATTTATAGCATTGCATCAGTACTTTTCAGAAACTTAAATTAGGTGCTGTAGGTAACTGTCATGATACTGAGGACAAAGACTTGAAACACTGAAATCAGATATAGAAAATGGAAAAAAAAATAAATTTCTGGTTTGAATTTTTTAAAATGAGTTGGGTTTGACTTAGAAAAGGTCTTCTAAAGGATCTTGGCTTTAGGAGATTAGTCTCCCTACTTGAGAAGGTTATTATGTTACACATGCCGAACACTGGATTTAGGTGCTAGGGTAGAGTGGAGATGTTTTCATTCAAAAAAGTAGTCAGAGATGTGGCTTGAACAATGCGTGTTTCTCAGATTCTCTGAGATGACATGGTATCTGAATTATGTTGAGGCAAATACTAGGAATCAAAGGCTAGGAGCAAATTTTTGTTCTGCTGATCGATCGTTGCACATTGTTCAAGGGATACTTTACAGTGTGGAGTCTTACTGTTCCCAAACCTTCCTTAGACACAGTTGCTTTTCTTTTGGATATCACAATCTTCAGATTATGATATAAAATTATTATAATATCAAATTCTTAATTGGCTTAAAAAAAGAGGCAAAGATGCCATCACTGTTCAGTGGGGTTTTTTAATGTTATGTCCCTGAAGAGCCAAATAACTCAGTGCTAAGTAATTTGGTTTTCCTGCCAGTTTTGCTTGCTATCTGTGTGTCTGATGGAGATGTATCAGTGTGTTTACTAACCATTCTTGAGTAGGGGGTGCTTGAGCTCTTTCACCTCAGATCTAAAGGATAAAAGGATCTCATGTAGAGCCTTTTGCAGCTTCTTTTGTGATCTTTTCTACAGGACAGTTCGGAGCTTAATGCAACCAGCTCTAGCCTTAACTCTCCCTCTGCTCTCCATGTGAGCACTTTTCAGTATGGTGTTCCTTCCTCATAAACAATGTCTGTGACAAACTTTGTGGATTTTATACATTATACTTGTCCTTGGTAGCTGAGGTAGGTGGTTGCAGTCAGCATTTGATACATCTCCAAAGCACATTCTGTTTGTTTCAAGGAATGGAATGAGATTTTCAGACAAGTTATGTATGTCCTCAATAGTTATAGAGAGGAATCCTGGTTTGAGTTGGGATTTATGGAAGTGGAACAGGTCTCTGGAACAGTAGTATGAGTAAAGGAAGCTGTGCAGCTGAGTGGCTGCAAGCACATTGGAGGACTGAGAGCAAATGCATTGTATCAGGTGAAACAAAGGCCACAGATGCTCTCACTCCCTTTTCACTCAGGGCAGTCTGTACCTAGAAATTATCAAGGCCTCTAATGGCTTTAGTCATGAAATCACAGCAGGTCTTAGAAACCTGAGCAAGGCCTCTAAACTGTCAAGAGGTGAATACTCTTTGAACCTCCTTTTTTTTTTTTAACATCACTTCATAGAAAAGACTAAATAACCTATAGAGTGAAATTCATCTTTTAGGAACCATGCAGGTTTTTTAAACAAAAAAATATGAAGTCAAAGTGCTGAAATGGAGCAGTATGGCTCTTTTTTCCATCTTATGAAAAATGATCCAGACACATGATGTTCTTTCGTTGCCAGCTTTCTTTTTTCTGTCCTTACATACCAAGCTGTCATTTATACAATGGGAAATGAGAACATCCCCAGCTGTGGAAGAGGGGAAGCCTAAAGAAATGTCAGGAGAAGGTGTGATGTACAAAATGTAGCGTGTTCTCTGTCAGTGAATAACCTGCAAAATTATTTGGCAGAAAAATTGAAAATTAGAAGGCAGTTAAATATTCATTATTTAAATTTTTAAATACCTGATGATTTGTGACATTTATTGTGACAATCTGAGATTGATATTGGGCATTTTTTTATTTACATTGGCAATATTGATTCCAGTCTGCAGATTTTTAGTCTGAAGGATAACATTTGCCAAAGTTATTAGCACTAGAAAACCATCATATCAAATCAAACACAATGTGTAAGAGATGATAAGGCCTAAACTCGCTTTGATTATATTTGAGTAGTTGTAATCCACATACCTAAACAGAAAAATCTGTTTGCTCTGGAGACTGCAATGAATACTGTTTATGCCAATGGCATATTTTCCTTCTGTCTTGAAGATCATTCTTTCTATTCAGGTAAATGACAATCTCAAGTTTTACACTGTTTTTGTGCTGCCATTCAGGAGGACCTCAACAGTCTGGAGCAATGGACTGACAGAGCCCTAGCAAGGGGAAAGACGTATTCTTTTACCTGGCAAAGAGTAACCCCATACCCCAATGCATGACGGGGGAAGGCCATATGAAAAGCAGATAGCCAGGAAAAGAACTCAAGGTTGTCACGTGAAAAAAGAGGAAATGTCGTCAACCCTTAGTGTGGGGAGATTTTCTTGACCCTTAGTATTCAATTTGTCTGTCAGCTCTTCAGGAATGCAAAGAGCCTTGTGTCCAACCTGTCTGTCAGAGTTCCTTCACTGAACAGTCCTTCTAGATAAGAGAACAGTTCTATTTAGGGACACTCATCACCTCACACATCTCTTCATGACCCCTTGGTGAGTCTGCCCACTCTTCTCATGTATATCACCCACTGCTGGTGACTGCCATTGCTCTTGAAGGACTCACACTAAAAGTTTACTGAATAACACTCTATTATTATAAAATTGTCACAGTTAAGATTTGAGGATTGGCAGTGATAGCATCTGATTGCAAAAACATATTCAAAGCAATATGCAGACAAGCTCTAATCCCCAATAAAAGTACTCAGCATGCACAGAGTGTGATTCTTATCCAGTATGTGTCCCTATGGGGGAAAAGAGAGGTTCAGCCCATTGACTCATCCCAGCAGTTATGATGGAGTCTCCCCTAACTTTTCCCCCATTCTTGACTTACTTGTATATTATTTCTTTGTTTTTAAGTGGAGCTTGAGTAACTCTAGTCATGCATACCTTTGTTACTGATTGGTGTAAAATTCTCTTGCTTTGCTTTTTAAGATACAGTCAAAAACAATATAAAGGGCATGCCCAGTGAGTGGGGGGTGGTCACACTTTGGAGGAGAGTAACTTTGGGATGAAGGTGTGCATAAATATTAAAACTAGTCTATGGTGAACCAAATTCATCTGAGGAGAATGATTTCACCACAGTTGTTGACTCAGCAGCAGGACATCTCCGATCTCCCCTGGTTAACAGGTGCTATGAGGTTTCTGTGCTGCAAAGTACCTTTCAGTTCCCACCCCTGCAAGGACTTCAAAAGATCCTCTGCCATGGTGTTTCTACTCTGTTCTGCCCTCCATTTCGTTCCCTTTTGCAGGTGCTTATGGTTGTATGGGGAATCATCACGGAACATGCCAACTGCATTCCATCCAGGGAAAAAACCCTGTATTTTCCCCTATAATTTTCATATCATTATAAATTCTGTTATCATGGGAATATAACTTTTCACTTGCCTTTAATTTTACCCCGTCATCTGGGGGACATAAGAGTTTCTCTCTTAAAATCAGGAAACCCTTTAAACTGTAAGGATCACTGAGCACTCGCTCAGGTTACCCAGAAGGTGGCAGAGTTTCCATCCTTAGAGGTATTAAAAATTTTTCTAGACATGGTCCTGGGAAACATTCTAGGTCACCTGCTTGAGCAGAGAGATGGACCAGTTGAACTCCAGTGCTCCTTTTTAACCACAACCATTCCATGATTCTGTGATTCTTTAGCAATATTTTTTCCTAATAATTTCCTAATAATTTCATCATCCTGTTTGTCTTCATGAGTTCAAGAATCAATCTGTCCACAATTACTCTACCATCATTTTTCTGTGTGTACCAAGCTAATATAGATCCCAACGTGACTTAGGAGCAGCTTGCTTTTTTCACTTGGTATTTTTCAGCACTTCCATTAGACATTTAATTCTCCTGCTCAGTCACCATCTTCAACACATCTGAAGTTCTTCATAGTGAGTGGTTTGGCCTTGATTAGTTGATGAAGAGTTGAAGAAATATGTGACTACTGAACATTTTAATACTTAATATTTTGCCATTTCTTAGCTTAATATACTCAAACACACAATACTTTAAAAGTTGTATATCCTTCCTATGTTAATCAAATTAACCAACTCCAATTTTCAATACATTTTTCAAACGATGATAATATTCTTTGTGTTTTTAAATGAAAATTTGATGTATTTCCAAATTTTAAAGGTGACACATGCTTCTAATTCTATATTAAATTTTATAAAAATTAATTGCTCTTCTGACTGTTTGCTAACAATTATTTTTATAACTTATGAGTGTAGTATGCATTGTTGAAAAAAAATTCTACTTGCACATAGAAAAACAGTTTTTAACCATTAATAATAACACTAAATATACTAAAGGGCTTTCTGTCTCTATACATTTTTAGCCAAAGAACAGTTGCATAATTTAACCATAATTTTAAAAAAATCTTGAAGAAAGATTATTGTTTTGTTTAGGAGTAAACATTGAATTTGAAACAGTGCAGACATCCTTGTACGTGAAAGAAGGAAAATTCAGTGTATGTTCCAGGTACAAAGAGACAGTCAGCTGAATTTTGGATGTCTCAGCAATACACACTTTCTCTACCTTTGAATATTAAGAATTAATCACTGCTGATTTTCTCTTCGTTTGTTGTTATATTTTTCCCCATTCCATAGATGACTATTAGTTCAAAATGTGTTGCTAATGAGATCTGCCATTATCTAATTAAAAGCAATGCAGTTAAATAATTTCTTCATACGTATTTTGATTTTTCTTCCAAGTGCATGAGAAATTTATTCCCAGCAATTGCATTTAAGAATAGTTCTATGGAATAATAAACTGGGGGGAGAGGAGGGTTGTTTGTTTGTTTGTTTATTCAGATATAGTTTTATTTGAGCCTAGTATGAGAGGGGGAGATAAAGTAATGAGGTAAATAGCACACCGAGTAATTTGAGTAATCCGTAAGCATTGCTTTATTTTATGAAGTGGTATTTTTACACAAATTTTAAAAAAAATCTTTCATTTTTCCCCTGGACAGCAAGAAAATACAACAACTAGTGAAAGATTGCTAATGAAGACGTATTCAGCCCAAGGCGGTTGTTAAAACTATAATTTTTGGTAATTTTTTTACAAAATACAAGCTATCACCTGATATTGCCACCTCCGTTGTGTGCTTGGTTTTGGGATGTTGTGGGGTTTTGTGCCTGCTCTGTGGTCTATTTCAAGTTTTCTATAGTTGGCTTATTTATCATGCAGAATTCATTTAGTGATCCTACAGACTTGTGCCTTGGTTCTGACTGGTTCATTATGAATAGATCTGAGGGAGGAAAACATTGTTATAAAGGAAATGTCAATGGCCACTCTGAAAATACCAATGTAACCACTTATGGTGAACCTTGCGTTCTCTGCCTTCCCTCACCCAGTTCAATTAATGAACTGATGAAATGTCTCAGCAAGATTGTGAGGGTGGCCTTTTTTCCTTAAAACTTTCCATGCTCAATTTACCTGAAAAAACCTAAACTAATACCTGTCTTCTAGGGAGGCAATTGCTCAATAATATGTGCTTATATACATAGAGAACTAAATTATAAAGTTTTTAAGGAATCATGAGCATCAAAGACTCAACATCAAGTGCATCCATTGTCTGTAGAGCTAAAGCTTTATACCAAAAAGTTAAGGTTTAATGGTTGAATTACTTACTGGGAATTCAGGAAACATGAGAAAACAACATTGAAATTCACATTGACAAAGGCCTGAAGACCCTAAATGTAACTTAGATCAGTCTAAACATGTAAATCCGGGTTGTTCTGATAGGAATCCTTGCAACACGCGTGTCTTAAGAACCTAGACCCCACAAAAAGATGTCACTTTAGATAGATCTTTCCTCAACATTTCTTTATGGCTGGTTTCTGTGGCACAGAATGTTTTTGGTGATTTCCAGCCTCTACAGTAAACTGAGAGTCTAATGTGTGATGAGGAAGAAGTCATGGAATTTAGTACACCAATACTTAAGGCTCTTTATGCATCAGTCCTCTAGATGAAGATGATTGATCTTTCACAGGTAGTTATTGATTCTGATTACAGAATTTCACTAGGTCTAAAGTCAGGGTTTCTGAAATGTGGATGTAGTGATTTTTTTTCCTGTTTTTTTCCTATTTTATTTCATATTTTATGCTCTTTGAGGTAGGACTTTTGAAGAGTATGTATTTTATTTTTATGTCTGCAACATAAGAGAGTTCCAGTTCTGGAATTTGAGGTCTACGTTTGAGAAAACATTTGAATTTAAAATCTGACTTACATTGTTTCATCTCATTATACCTTTGGTATTTGTTGCAATGACTGAGTGCTAAGTGGTAGCTTGAAGTTTCTGCATTATATTTGTAGCTGAGTTTGTGATTAAAAGAACCTGAAAATATCATCAAACTTACCACACAGACTGTAAGTTATCATTCTTAAGAATAGTTATTATACACAGTGAGATTCTGTAGAATAAGCCTTTTTAATGCCACTGCTTGAAACGGGCACAGATGTAATTATAAAGGTGCATGTATGTGGGTTGTTTGTTCATTTGTTTCTTTTGTTGGCTTTTTAATTATTATTTGTTGGTTGGATTTTTTTCTTTATCAGACTGGAATTTGAATACAAAGAAGCACACCACTCTTATGTACAAATCTTTGATATGTTTTTACTTGCTACATTTTTTTTTAAGAAAAAGCATTTAAGAGAAAAAAAAAAGCTTCTGCTATAAATTCTACTTATATGTCAAGGCCTCTAGAAGAAACATGCTGTGTAGAAGAGGTCTCTGCAGAAAAATGGAATAGCCTGAGGTCAAAACCTGCATTGTTAGAAGATTTGGTATGATTCATTGACATTTCAATGAGATAGATATGTAGAGGTATCATTCTGTCTTTGAGTTCACAGAGACTACAGCAACTCATTAAAAAAAATCTACACCAAAAGGAGTAAAGTTTCCAATTTTGAGAGCAGGAAAGGGACCTCGCACATTGTATAAACGTTATTTTAAAAAAAAAGTCTCTTTGTTCTCTGTTGTCATGAAGAAGGGAAGAAGGGAGTACTTCCTTTCCCAGATTTGTTTATCTTCAGGAATTGATAATAGTGATTTCAGGTGTGTTCACAGCAACATGCCTTAGTTCATTTGCAGAAAATATGGCTCAAATCCTGAAACTATTTATTTTACATTTATTAAGACTGTGTATTAAGACTCGGTTTCCTTTCAGGTGATTTCAGTAAATTGAAAACATGAAAATCCAAAATTAAACTATAATTCTGCCCTTTACTCATAAAATCAAGGTTTAATTTTACTTTAAAATAATGCAGATAAGTGCAATTTTGCTGTTGATCCACAGCTGCAGCATTTTGAATGGAGTGATGGCCAAAACCATCCTTCTGTAATTGCAGAAAATAATAGATATAGCAGGAGATACATACTTAGGCTAAGGGAAGCTTTTCCATGAAGTAATCTTAAGTGTCTGAAAAGCACACCATTGACTTTTACTGGGACTGAAACTCCCACAGTCTGATTTCGAAAAATCCATGTAATACCTTGTGTTTGTAAGTTTGTCAAAATAATTAATTCTAGAGTAAAATGGCAAAACCAGTTAGTGGCTGTCAACATTTTGATCTGCTCTTTGTTCATTACATCAGTACTTTTTTTCTCTAGTCAGAAGGCACATGCTCTTTGTGAGGACTAGTTATTTCTCCAGTGTCCACAGAATTAAATAGCATGAAGGGCTGTTAATTTTGGAGAGACCTCTGTATTTGAAAATTTGCTAGGGATACTTGGTGATCTCTTCTTGTACTCATTCTGAAAGCTCCTATATGCTATGTTTATTTCTTCCTTATAAGCAGACTTCATTTGTGCAAAAAGCCCCTGCAAGTGAACAGGACATAATATTTTTCGCATTTTTTAACATTTTAAGATTTTGATAGTCTCTTTAGTGTACCAACTTGGAAAAGTCTCTTTAACAGCTAGGGATAAATACGAAGTTTTTGCCTCCAAATAAAAGCAATCCTTTTAATTTTGAGATATCTTATTAATATATTTTATACAATATTTGCTAATTGATTAATTAAAACTACTGAGGCTGGGTCCCAGCTGTCTTTAGCTAAGGGGTTGTTGTACCTGACTGCTTCACTGCACAAATTGTTTTTAAGGGAAATGTTTTATGATTTATTTGTTGTTAGCTGTCATTTAAAGACAGCAAAAAATGTTTTGTGACCTAACAAGCAAACTGAGATTTTTCATGGCTGGTTTTTTTTTTGTTGCTTTGGTTTTCCAAACAGAGAATTTAATCAAGACACCAGCAGGAGAATTCTACAATAGAAGTAACTGAAAGTTTTTTTCCAGCTGACACCTGAAATGTGAGGTCTTCTATGAAATATCCTACGGGCTGGCTTTTACCTCCACTGCCTTCTACACCATGGTCTCTGGCTATTTTTTCTCTTAAAACAGATGTGAAGCCCATGGTGATTACGAATACCAGCACATGGCAATCTAAACTGAACTTTAAACCACTAAGAAGCCTGCAAGAGTAGAGCAAAGAACTGTAGTGAAATTGCAAAATAATTAGTAAAGAGACAAGAATAAGAATCCAGAAGCTCAGCAGTGACATTTCTCTCTGGCCCCCAGCAAACCAATTGCTGCTCTATAATGTCATCCTGCATTTAACTTCTTTGTGATTAAGGAATTTTACATTTTTAATATTTATAGGCTGATATTGTAGAACAGATTTGAAGGCTATGGGTTATAGGAGGTCAGTTCAAATTATGCTATAAGTAACTGTCTTTCATCCTGAAAAGTCACATCCTCAATTGCTAGGTGCGTCTCTAGGTTTTCTTTCTTTTTTTCTACTTGTTGAAAAGAAAGTTGTAATATTGGTCTGAAGTTTGGCACTACAAAAAGAGAATTTGTCTAAAGCAATACTAATTAGAAATTCATTACTAGTAGTTACTAATCAAATAAATGCTATATACCATTTCGCAATTTAGCCTAATTTTCCTATTGTTAAGCGTAGCTGTGTAATCACACCTGTAAATGCCAATTACATCACTGTATTTCTCTTTTTGCAGACTCAAGTCAAGAGAATCTGCCTATTAAATTAGCAGGGTTTAATTAAAAACCTTAATTGTAAGTAAATGTATCAGTTAACTTTTGTAATGCGCTTTCATATATCACAATCAAATTAAAGTGTTTTCCAAATAAAGCTTAGCTGATATGAATACCTGCAATTACTTCAACAGAAAGACTGTGAGTCCCCAATGATTCTGTTATAACATTTTAATTGCTGTGCCTATTCACACTGAACTATGTGCACTATTTCTTTAATTAGGAGAATTCTCTGGTAAAAAGTATTTTTGTACACTAACATAGATTGAAACTGGTTTTCAACTTAAATAATTCAACATCACTCTCTTCTAATCTCATTTTCAGTGTTCCAGAAGTGATAATACAAAATATGTGATTCAATATTTTTATAAATTTTTACACGTAGATTTTGTGGTGGTGAAAAGCGAATTAAAAGGTGAGAAGTGGAAGGAAGTAATCTCTTGTAAGATGTTTGTTTTAATTTCTTTTGACAAATTTCTAACATTTCTGTGTCCCAATTGTATTACACAAAGACTGAAAGTCAGAACAGATGTTTTACTTCTTTTTGTCCTGGTTCTGGCCAGGACAAAGTTAATTTTTTTTGGTAGACCAGAGCAGTCATGGTTAGGACACAGAGGGTTTTCTACACCATGTACATCATTGATGGAGGCAGGGGAAAGGCACTCTCTTCCAGAGAGGAGTGGTTACTCTCAGTCCAAGAAAAATGGTGGAGAAAGCTGTCTGGTATTGTCACTTGCCAGGTTTTTTTTCTCCTGTGTGAATTGTTTCATTTTTGACCTTCTCTCATTAGCATTTTAGCTATTTACTCTTTGCTTTCGTATCTCACTGTGGTTTCCAGTAAATTGTTCTTATCTCAACCCGTGATCTTTGCCTTTTGTGCCTCCAGATTCTCATCTCCATCAAGCTGCAGTGGGAAGGGTGAGGGTAAAACGGGGGAGGGAGAGGAAGCATCGTGTGGCTTTGGAGAGTTTCTGTGGTGGCACTGAATTGAGAAGAACCATTCCTAAACCACGATGATTTACAATAAATGTCTCCTGCATGTACTCATTTAAAGCTCTACAAGTCTTTCACATATGACCTCTATTCCATTCCCTATTGACAGACAAATTTACAAAAATTGCATCTTTTTAGTACCAATAGAAGGTTCAGTACTATTACCTGCATGATATTTGCTCAATCTTTGACTATACAAGTGTGGCCATTATTTCTGTATGAAAATATAGGCTAGGAAGGAGCCATATAGAGAGTCTTCAACTCTCCGCTGAGTTATCCCTCACTGTATCATTCTTTATGGAGAAAAGCTGATTAATATTTGGTTATACAAAATAGTTCATTATTTGGTACACAGTTTACACTGACACGTTACCTATCCATTTTACTGAGTTTTGAGGTGTATAGAATTTTAATTTGTACCTAATATTGTCGAGTATTAAATATTCTGTACAATAGAGTATGAAAAGTGAATGCAATTTTTGTTTCAAACTTATTCTAGCAGTAGTCAATTTTCTAAATATTTATGAATTTGACTAAACTTCTGATTTTGGAAAAAATGAAAATATTTATTATATTTTAAAAATTAAAGGTTCTATTTTCTCAGTAGGAAATTACTTTTATTTTATGGTCTTAGTTAATTTTATGAATTTTAACAAAACCCCACAAATTTTAATAATTTTAACAAAATTGTGTGCACCATTTCAGTTTGTCCACACAAATAGATTTCAAAGAGTTCTGCATGTTCTTTTATTCAGCAGTTTTTAAAGAATTTTCACTGTAAACTGACTATTTTCAAATCATAAACTCCCCCCACATGAACACTGTTATTCAGTTATCACACACATTTCCGTCTAAAATTTGTCTCACACGCACACAGTTCTTACTCAAAGAAATTTCTAAGGATTTGTTTCATCGGACTGATCTGTTCAGCAGAACATGCCCTGAATTTAGATGAGAGCTGTGTGTGAAGTATTTGAAAGCAAGGCCTGATAATAGACATTTCATCATAAAAAAAGGTATACTTGGAACTATGAAAAACCATATTTTTTGTAGGCATCTTGGATGAAAAAATGTTTGAAATAATTTCTGGAACAAATCAGTTTAGCAAGCAATTTCAGAGCTTTTAGGTTATATTTTACAATAAAAAAAATCCTGGAGTTATCTAATTTTATCTAAAATCATATTTTATCGTTAAAATGCAGGAAGGATGGTAGTATTCTAAACATCTTGATGCTGCTGTTATTATCCAAATCCAGTGTTCAAAAACCCCAGACAGGGCAGTCAACTGAGGATAAAAGGTTGTTTGGCTTCCACCATCCTTTCAATTATCTTTTTAGTAGAGCTTAGAGGTTTTCCAATACCCATAAAAATCTCTGTTACTTACTTAGTCAACAAAATAAGCAATGCATTTAAGCTTATTAGTATCACTGTGATTTCAGAATGATTAAATGGCATATAATTTTCAATGGACTGTACAGATTTTCACACTTGAAACTTATATTTGGCTCTTCCTTAGGCTTACAATGAGGTGCTGATGCCTAACCACATTTTCCTACACCTCTTGGATATGTAGCCTAACTAATCACTATTTAAAAAATTATAACTAGCACGCCTCTAATCCCACCTTTCATTGGGCTGTCACATTTTAAGTTCCCATCAACTGAAATGGCTTCTGAAAGAGACAGTTCTTCCTCCCCCCTGTCCCGCACAGCTGGATGCTTTGCACCCACAGGCATGTTAACATGATTGTGTGGTGAACAGGATCAGGCAACTAACACAAGGCAAACCTGACATATTTGGAGGATTTCTTTTAGCAGTAGTTAATGTTCAGTTTCAGCTCCCTGCCTGGCTGCACAAGCTCTGTGAGGAAAGAAAAATTGTGGGAAAGTCACAGACATGCCAGTGGCAAGATGGCATTTTTTAGTAGCAGTGCAAGATGATGATGATTGCAGTGTTTGTGATACTGGTATCAGCACGAAGATTCACAGAGTCTCTGTTAATTTCACTTTCTTTCCTCTTGCATATTACTGAATAGACAATTAAATCAATTTTTGTTGGGACACGGTGAGCTGCAAAATCAACAAAAAGGTAGGATACACAGCTGAAAGCAGAGAGGAAGGGTCAGTGTGGGACTGAGGCTTTTTACATATTCTTTCTTTCATAGGAACAAGCCATGAGCTCAGATATATCGTGCACCTTTCTTATTTTCAGTCTTGGAGGAAAGAGAAATACTGATACTAGTAGTAAAATAAAAAATAAACTTGATGTCACATACACAATTGAACTTGTAGATTTCATCTGGTGCTGTATAAAAACAGCCATAAACCTTGAAGCTACTCGATACAGAACAAAACTGTCCCATCTAAACTAAGTTTTAAAAGTTCAGGAGTCATAAAAGAGATAAAATTAGTACAACTATTTATAAAGAACAGATAACAATCATGTAAAGAGGGCTCTTACAATTTCAGTGTTTTCATTTCACAGAAAGGCCAATGTCTTTGTTTCAAGCAAAGGTGACTGATGGTGATGTACCTGTAAGTATTATATTGAAACAGTGTCTGTCTATATGACTTTTAACTACATATATTTACAGACACTAGATGCAAACAAGGAAAAAATACATCTCTTAAAGGTGTTTAGGTTCCAGTGCAGATGTTTTGTCAGCTTTGTAAAGAAAAAGGGAAGTGATTTATCAGTTCCTTGCTACCTACATCTTCAGCAATTTTGACAGGATGAATTTTTATATCCTGTGTCTGTTTAAGACTTTTACTGAATTCATACATACAGGTTGCATAAAGGATCTTGATGAAGAGAACCTTCTTCTTTGAGGATGTCATTTCTCTGAGAAATGGCTGATAAATGCTAATTACATAAAGCAGAGTAGACTGTAATATGTAGGCTCTGTTATCATAATCACCAGTAAAATCATGGGCTTTTGCATATTTGAGATTAGAACTGTTCCGGTTTTAGTGTAAAAAATGCAATAATTCAGTTTTGAAAATGTCATGTCGCATCATCTCTGACAATGATTAAACACCATTTGCTTTGCAAATAACCAGAAACAGAATTACAATATTTATCCTAGACAGCATCATTTGAAACTGCATTTTAAAAAAAAAAAAAAGCTAGCAGTGTGTTCAGAAAAGCTAGCTATACGGGGAGAGAAAAAAAAATGTGGCAGAGAAGGAAAGGTAGAGCTGCATAAGATGGTGCTTTTTTTTTTTTCCTGGTAAGTCCTCACATATCAAGGACTTTGTGAGGTCAGACTTAGCTGAAGTTGAGACTTATCCACCAATCTTTTCTGTAGGTGTTCAGGTTAAGTGGCTAAAGTTTTGAGGATATTATCTAAGTTGGACCATTTTCTGCTTTAATTTTTGATGCAGGGCTCAAGTTATTCACCCTACAATTAATTTCGTTTTCTTCCCTTGCTTCAGTCTGCACTATCTCTTTAATTTCTACATTGTAGGCACAGAGGAGAATTTTACTGAACAGTGCCTTGACAGGGAGCAAGTACTGAGGTCCAGGGAGGACCAAGGCACTGGTTTCTACAGGGTGAATTCTCATGCTTCCCCAGGCTTCATGACTATTTCTTGGCATCTGGGAAGCTCAGCCCTGGTGGCCACTGTCTAAGGGACAAGGTAGTTCAATTCCAATCTGTAGAAATTTAGGGATGCAGGAAAAAAAACCCTCTAAAAATTGCTATCTGATATAGTTAAGTATATATGCTATATCAACTTTTGTCAAGCCTTTGACTGTAAAATCATTGCCAAAGCCCTACCAAAGCTTGTGAACAACTGGGATACAAATGAAGTTTCCCAGAACATCCAGAGGCAAGACAGATGTACAGATACCATCACCTCATTTTGGCAGTCATGCTGATGTATCCTGTCTGCTGCAGGTAGGCAGACTGTGCCTTCTTTTCCCTTCCCTCACCTACTTTATTTTTCCCAGTCAGACTGGCTGATCCTGCAAGTCAATGACAGATTAATTAGTGCCTTCATTTTAAGCTACACTGGCCTTTTAGAATGGTTTATTGCCAATCAGTTTGCATTTGGATACTACGTGCTGTGCTGTCTTTTCTTCTCTAGAAAATGGTGTGGCTTACCTCTTTCTCTCCCAACAGTTACACTTCTCTACATGGATGGGCAGTCTTCTGGGAAGTTGTGAGCCCTCAGGGCTCAAGATTCATATATTTCATGGGTCATTCATTTGTTTACCTTCCTCTGAGTACTAGGGAGATGGCAGCTGTTGCCCCAGTCTTTATTAATTTGAGCTAGGTATTTTGAACACGTGCACATGATGTGGTGCTCCAGACTTCTCTCAGAAATAAAGCAAGGTGCAATAAGCCATGATAATCCTCATGGTTTTAGGGATGCAGGTTTCAAAAGTTTCACTAGAAGTCCTTCAGCATTGAGTCAGTTGCCTGAAGGTATATATCCGCCTTTAGCTTTACAAGATTCAGTAGTGGCTGAAAATTGCAAGTATCCAGACATGGGTGTATGGCCAGAACAGCAGGAGGGTAATGTTCACAGTGCACACTGGCAGTCTGATAACACAGAGACTGATGTTTTCTGAGGGAGATGGAAGCAGACAAGTCTCTGTTGGAAGACCTAAAAGCTGAAGGAAACCTGATATCTTGAATCCGTAGATGTGTCCATAAGTACCCTACTGAGAGTTGAGGAGTTCAGCTTGGACAAAGCAGCTTGATGCTGTGGAAGTGATTAATGCAAGCCATAGAAGTCTGGAGTCATGAAGAATGGTTCTTTTAGACTTTGATTACCACAGTGTTCATATTGAATTAGGAGCCTATATCTGAGAGTTTGCAACAGTGGGGAGCATTTTCTCAGTAGTCAGGTTCTTGGAAAGTGGATGTTAATGCTGAAGAATGTGTATTGGCTCCTAGGGAAGGACCATGAATGCTGCTATTCTTGATTTAAAGCCTTGCAGTTGATATTATTCTTCTCAGAATAGTAGCACAAGATAAGATCCTACATGTAGGTACAGATGTTCCTTGTGCCAAATCTTCTGTCAAGAATACAGGGAATTCCTGACAGGAAGGGCAGTGCTCTGCTGTGCAAAAGGGAAACTTTGCTGTCTCCTGGGGTAGGCTTGGGATAGATCTGTCCTGGGTTAAGGAGATGGATGTGTGGTAGGACACTGGATGTGGGATGCATGTTTTGGGAAGATAATGCTGTGGATGAATAATGAGTGATGTGGTTTCTAAATGGAGCTCAGATGTGATTTTAAAAGAAAAAGGGGAAGCTAAGTATTTCAAAAGGAAAAAGTAGAGCTTGATGTAAGTCTTGGTTGTGGCGTCACATTTCCTAATATTGGTTCTGGTTGCCATGGTCATTTTCCATTGATGTGGCCCAGAGCAGTTTTTCTGCAGGAGACTCTGATTACACATCAGCAGGAGAGAGTGTAACTTTTCCTGTTCTCAAGACCACGGAGGGAAGAAAAGAAAGTAACAAAATTCAGATTTGCCTCTGTAAACTCATATTGTTTTATCCAAATGGGAAACTATTTATGTCAAGTAAATACTATTTATTTTTGGAACTAAGTTTTAAAATCCTTGTTGTGATATAGAGAACAAACTGTATCAATAGCAAAAAAGTTACTTGCTTCAAGCATAAATCATTTTAAGATCATTATTTTTTCTTTACAAACAATTTTAACTCTGTTGTGGTTCTTTGAAATGATTACATGGTGTATTATTTTTAATCAGATCTGCACTTTCATTTTACTCTGTATGGAGAGGATGCAATCAGACAAATAATAGACAGTGTCACATTCATGTTAACGATGATCCAGCAAATTGAGGCATTTTACTCTGTAGTTCGGTTGTGTTTTGTGGTTTAGCAGTAAAGTCTTATTTGAAATTATAATAATTTCAAAGGTTTCTTCAGGATTTATGTGTTTGCCAGTAATCTTGACTTGATGAATTCATAATCAATGGTTAAAATAATATCCTGAGCACTAAGATTATTTAAAGCTACTTGTATATCTCTGTTCATTTAATTTTATGTACAGTGAACTGATGAGAAAGGTGTGCACAAAATATCATAAAACCCAATTTTTATGAGAATAAGTAAGAGGAACTGAGAGGGGTGAACATGAATTTAATTTACTGAATAAAAATCTTGGGAGAAAATCTGTTCCTCTGCAGTTATGGTAATGTGAATGGGAGTTATTTACATATATTAGGAGGCCTGTTTTCCCCAGAGATCATACACCTTGTATCGATTTCTGCTTAAATAGGCATCTTAGAGTAGTTCTTTCTCCTTATTCAGATATGGGAAAGAAGAGAGGAAAATTAATTTCAGATGGCTTTAAGCAAATGTTAGAAAGGTTAACATTCACAGACTTCTAAATATCTTTTGGGCAGCTGACATTTTCAAATACTAAGCTTTTTCCTTTAGCTGAATTACAGTGCTGGACAGAAAGCAATGGATGTGTGAAATGAAATATGCCATTCAAATACTGAAAAGAAGGGGAAAATGGCTTGTAACTATTACAGAGAATAAAAGGTAAAATTGAAAGCCTCTGCTACAAGCTGAGTGTTCTGTTTGAGGCATTTCACATGGGCTTGATATATTTTATGTATGAGAAATGCTTGGAAACTTTTTTCTCTCACTAAAATACCTCAAAAAGTAATTTATTTCCAGATAAGGAAATTGCCTTTTCAAATGAGAGAAAGATGTGGTTTAAAATTCCACAAAACCACATTGCAAGATGAACTTGAACAGCAGGTATCGTTACTAACTGGACTAACATGTCTGAGTACCACTTTGGATTGAAGAGAGAGCCAATCTGTTAATTTTTTTGCTTTAAAACTGAATTGCCTGTAGTGTGCATCCCTACAGTATGGAAACTGACTATACATTACCAACATACATTCATGTATGTAAGATACATAAATATTGTTCCATACAACAGATTGTTGCTGGAATAAAAAAATAAAAAAAAAAGAAGATATTTCTTACTACAGTGAAGATATTTGCCCATCATTGACCTAATTCAATATAACATGATAACACTCCCAGAAGCACTGCAGCAAAATATTTTGAATAAATCAAATTGTACCATGATTCCAGTTACCTTTGCAACAAAAAATAGGTTTTGCCTAGAGAAATGTGAATATCCAAATGTTGATATCTCCAGAAAGATGAGATAGAAAGATGCTAATCAGATGTGAACACCTTTTCAGCCTCCGAAGAAACTAAAGCTTGTGCAGTGGTGGTGTCTTTACCAGTGCTCCTCATAACTTCTGTGCCTTTTTGCCTTCTTCAGCCACATTTAACAAAAGAATAGATGTCACTCAGCAGTAGGACATTGCAATGATTTTGACTTCATCTATCCATGTACCAAAAAGGAAGAAAGGGAGCCAGTACTACTAGAGGAATGTGCTGGTAGAGAAAACTGAGAGGATTTTAGGGAGGATTTTGTGATGAAAGTCTGCTAAATTATGACAAGCAGGGGACAAGGATGTAGGGAGAATCTGTCATTACTGTTGTTGAATTGCGAATTGCCAGAGGAGAACTGAAGAATTGCTGTGGGGTTCTTTTAACGATAGGATGGAGGAGAGATCTTGTTTTATTTAAATGAAAATAGGCAGAGGAAACATATGGGAAGGTGGACATATCTCTATGACAAACCAGGTTTAGCCATAGTTTTGTGATTAGTGAGACAGTTCAGTAGTCTTTAATTCATAAGATAGTGATAATAACAGCCGTGGAATATTATGGAATCATAGTGACTTGGAAGGGACGTTAATGATCATCTAACTCAACCCCACTGCCAGGGGCAGCAACACCTTCCACTAGAACAGATTGCTCAATCTTGAAAGCAGTAAACAAAATAAAGGTGTTTTTCTCTCCTACATTCATGAATTGGGCTGTAATTACAGGTGTCAAATCTAACACATGGCAGTTCATTAGGACCGTAACATAAACTCAACTTGGCATTTTATTTCAGTAATGATTAATCCTTATTTTAAACATCACTGCATAAAAATGCAGCCTTTGTAGCAAATATACACTGCACATGCCAAGTATCTTCTCAGCCACTACCAAAGTGGCCTTTTCATGTGTTTATGCACTCTGTTCATTAAATTGTTTGCTGAATAGTAAAAGCAGTTCCAACACGAGACTGAGGAGCACCATACACATAGTACGTGGTATGACAGTCACAGACTAAGGGTGGGTGGGTTCTTTGGTTACTTTTCCAAAAGAATGGTTCTGATTCCTGGTGATGGAATCCTTAAACTCTGGAAAAAATTGATAGTATTTCACACTCCTGTTTTCTTCTGCACATTTTTCTATGAGCTGCAGCTTCTGCCAATGGATATCTCCATGTTTAGTGTCAAAGACACCTCATTATTACTGTGTGCAGTGTAGAGAGCCCAGTTACCCAAGCTGGTATTGATTCTGGTGGAGGCATAGAGACCTTTGCTGAATTTGGCTCTGTATGTCTTTTCAGAGCTGCATTTCTATTCAAATCAGACAAAGCCAGTGAGAAGAATTTTGTTTTCTATAAATTCACACATGCTTCCAATTATTTCTCATAGGGACCTGTTTAAACTGTTAAGATTATGAGATCAGACACAACTTCTTTCCTTCCTTGTTATATGTATCAAGATGAAAGATAAATCATGGTGCCTATAGATGTGAGTAAAATACAATTAATTGTTATCATGACTTAAACTTAATTAGTTCATATATCCCTTCTTTTTATGGTTGTGATTCAGTATGTGTGTGTTGATTTCTTGGAGATTAAAAAACCCAGGTTTTGGCTGTGATTTGACAGTATGTCAGCTAGTATTTCCTCTTCGCACTTTCTCTTCAACAGTGCTAACTGAAAGGACAAGATCTGATAAACACATATTTTTAAAAAACAGGTATTTCACATACAAGGTGAAGAATACTGACTGTATAAAACCTGAGAAATACTTTAAACCCCATATCTTCTCAGTCATTTAAGTACATAACTCATAGCAATAGATTTAAACATGCACTTCGATATTTTGTTGAATTATACTCTAAATATAACTGAACATATGTCTAGTTCTTGGGAGCAGGAGCATTAAAGAGTGACAGCAAGCTAGACTTAGAAATCGCATCCTGTCAGAACAGCATAGCTCAGTGAAAACAATATGCAAGTAACACCAAAGCAGGGTTGTGTGACAAAAGCCTCTGTGGATGTTGTTGGGGATTGAAAAGGAGAAGTCAGTCAAAATATTTTGGTCCTATGGCGAATATAGAACTACTGAAGTTGAAATATTTAATAATAAAATGTCCAAGAGAAAGTTGCTATCAATAATCTACTCTTAAGGGAAAAATAACCAATTTTCAACATCAAATATTTTCTCATTTTGCACTGCAATAAAAACAAATCCTTTCATGGGATTTGCCTGTTCACCTTCCTGTTTGTGCTCTGCTCATCTCAGAGAAGCCTGGAACCTCAGACCACAGTCTACCTAAACACAGTAGTTACCAGCTCATTAATTATCACCGGGTTTAATTTTAAAGTTCCACAGTGAAATATGAGTAACTTAATTATTTTAATTATTTTAGTAGTGATTTTGTCCAAGTAGCTAAGGTAAGGTCTGTTACGACTTTGGTGTTAAGTCTTATATATGGTTTATAAAATTCAAGGATATGAAAGTTCTTGTGGGGGGGAAGTCAAAGTTTTAAGCGTAGTGTCTGCGGCTTGAGGGAAAGGAGTTGCCAATTTTTCTTCTGCTCCAACAGTTGCATACTTTTATTTGTTTAAATTTTCCTGTCCCTTTTCCTTTTGCAGATCTGTTTGTCTGCTTGGATTTCCCAACTTCAGGGATCTTATGGCCTCAAAGCATCGTCTATGTTCAGTTGAACCTGTACTTTGTCAGACTTATTCTACTTGTCTGTATCACTTCAAAACATAATATAAGGAGACATAGGACTGGACTTTGCTGTACTCATTTCAAAAATTTCTTCTGAGATCAGTGAGAACTGATGCAGAACATACAGCATTGGAGAGAAAAGGACTTCAGCTCTGCACTTGCTTTAAAGCTCTTTCAAAGCTGCCGTAACTATGCTGAGATTATGGAAATTGGATACATGATCTCTTACGCTGAAAAGAATGCACTGTCACTGCATATATGAGATCAGTTAGTAATTGTAAAGTATATCCTACATAGTTTTAGGACTAGATTTACTCATTTTTACACTTTTGGTTCAGCATATATCTGTCTTGTGCAACCTTTCATAAGGCTTTTTTCCTGTGCAATAACCACTAGAATGTGCTTATAGCTTAGCAGGATACTATCAATTTTAAAATCTTTCCCTGCATTTTACTGCTACCTTTGCCAATGGCACTGCAAAAATGCTGAAATTTTATGAGACTAAGGGAACAAGAGTTCTCTTTGGGATAGGATTTTATTTCTTGAAATTTATATTGTATCAAATTAATAAAGTCTTTTCAGACAGGAATTCTCTGTATGCGGTTGGTAAGGAATTGGCATACAGTGAATATACTCTTTTATTTAATTTTGAGTTCTAGGGCAATATTAAAACAGATTTAACTCTTCATTGACTTAGCATCTGATGCAGAATTTCTTCTTGTCATGTTTATTACATTTCCTCTTTATAATTTTATGTCTCTGATGAGTTATTATGGCAAGTTTACACTATCTAAGCCCTTTCTTTTTTCTGCCATTTCTATTTCTGTCTAGAGTATTGCATCTGTATGTTATCTGTAACAGTTTGGGGAGATTAGAGTAGTTGAGACACTAAGAACCAGCATGACCTTTTAAGTTTTATTTTTGTTGAAAAGAGTGCAATAAACAACACCGGAAAACATTATTTTAGAAACAGCAATGACTTCAAATTGATTTCCTTTAAGAATGTCCAAAATCCACATGACTTCACAATGGGAAAGTCCTGCTTGTCAAACCTGATTTCCTTCTACAGCAGGGTAACCCATGCACCTGATCTAGGAAAGCCAGTAGATCTAATAATTTTGGACTTCAGCAAAGCTTTTGATGCTGTCTCTCACGGTATCCTTCTGGACAAAATACCCAGCACTCAGTTGGATAATGGTGTTAAAAAGTGGGTGAGCAACTGGCTCACAGGTTGGCCCAAAGGGTTATAGGGAATGGAGCAACATCAGGCTGGCATCTAGTCACTGGTGGGGTTCTGCACGGCTCCATCCTTGGCCCAGTTGTCTTCAGCATCTTCACTGATGGCTTGGATGTGGGACTTCAAGGGGTACTAAGTAAGTTTACCAGTAACACTAAACTAGGAAAAGCTGTTGACTCCCTCAAGGGCAGAAAAACCCTGCAGAAAGACCTGGACAAATAAGAGAGCTGGGCAATCACCAACTGCATGAAGTTTAACAAGCGCAAGTGCCAGAGCCTGCACCTGGGATGAGGCAACCCAGGCTGTGTGTCTACACCAAGGAACCAGAGGCTGGAAAGCAGCTCTGTGGAAAGGGACCTGGGGTCCCGATCAGTGGAAAGTTGAATATGAGTCAGCAGTGCCCTGGCACCCAGGAGGGCCAATCCTGTCTTGGGGTGCATCAGGCCCAGCATCGCCAGCCAGGCAAGGGAGGGGATTGTCCTGCTCTGCTCTGCACTGGTGTGCGCCTTGAGTGCTGGGGACAGTTTTGGGTGCCACAGTGTAAAAATGACATTAACTAACAGAGAGTGTCCACAGCGGGGCTATGAGGATGCTGAAGCCTTGAGGGGAAGCCATATGAGTGGCTGAGGTCACTTGGTCTGTTCAGCCTGGAGAAGACTGTGGGGAGACCTCATCACAAATCTGCAACTTTGTTGTGAGGGGAAGAAAAGGGGCAGGTATTGACTGCTTCACTCTCGTGACCAATGAAAGGATTCAAGGAAATGGCATGAAGCTGAGTCAGGAAAGGTTTAGGTTAGATATCAAGAAAAGGTTTTTCACTCAGAAGGTGGTTGGGCATTGGAACAGGCTCCTCAGGGAAATGATCACCAGCCTGACAGAGTTCAAGAAGCATTTGGACAATGCCCTCTGGCACCTGGTGGGACTCTTGGAATGTCTTATACAGGGCCAGGATTGGACTTGATGATCCCAATGTGTCCCTTCCAAATCAGCATATTCTATGATTCTATGAGTCTGTGATTCTGTGATCATTTTTTTCCATAATAATTTGTTCTTTTACATTTTTCTTGTCATTAAAAATTGTTCTCATATCTGTAGGTGGGTTGTGAATGGCACTGATTACTGGGATATAATATTAGGATCATAATATAATAGAAAGTGTGAGGATGTCTGGAGTGTCTTGATGTCTCAGAAACTTTGAACTGACACAAAGTCTATATGCCCAGAATGCTCTGTGTGTGAGAGGAAAAAACCCAAAAGGTATTAATTGCCTGAGTGTGAATGTTAAACTTTTTGCTTTAGAACATAGATTGTTCGGTGGCTATACTAGCTCCCATTCAAATCAATAAATAATATCCAAGGGAATTTGTATTTTGATCTAATTTCTGCTTAGGGATGGGCTGGAAACTCTCCTTATTCTTGTTACGATGTAATATAGTGACTTAATTTTACAGTCGTCAGATCTATGATTTTTTAAGTTATAAAAGAAAGATGTTGTTATGTATTCAAATGTGATTGTAAGGCCTATTCCAACTCTCAACAAAGAAACTTTCTTTGCCTTAAAGCTATAGGGAAATATCTCCTATGGTCACATATTTTCTGTGACTGTCCCTTGCACGAAAAAACCTCTTAAAAACTTCATAATTCTGTAAGCACAGATGAATATTTCTGGGTTTTAGCTTTAAGTTCAAAGTTCAGAATGGACAGATTTCTTTGTTTTGGTATATGCAATTGCAAGCACTCTCTTAAGTTTCTAACCTACACAGCACCATGAATTTAATTTTTTCAGTGAGCTTGGCCGCATGTTTGACACCAGGCTTATGTATTTAGTGATTATATATGACAGCAATTCACTCGTTTTCTTTGGGGTATTTGAATGTTACTCAGATTTGGGGTTTCTGCCTTTATTGGTTTCCAGTAGGTGGCATCAATGCCTAATAAAGCTCTGTGAACCTTTTCTAGTCGGAGTGGTTTTGTATTTCATACAAGACAAAATGTTATTTCAGTACCAACCCCTATTACTAATTTAAAAAAAATTAAAACCTTTAACTTGAATTGTGGCTTCTCAACATAATTTTTATTTCTCTTCCTGCTAGACTCCAGCAGTTTTGTGAATAACAAAGTCCTTTAAGGAAACCTTGTAATCTATCTAGATTTGTAAAACCAGATCTGCCCATTCTCAAATAATACTCTTGCTTTCACGTCACTATTTCTAGATGTTTCACAGTTACTAAACACTAAATGTAATGGCAAAATTAAAGCAAATAATAGAGGTAAACATTTTAATTTCTAATTCAGAATTAGATATATAGAAGGAATAAATGACACTAGTTCATTAGATTGGCTAGAGATTCGAATTATTTCTTATTTGGCCCAGAAAAACCTTTAATCAATAATATAGTCACAGTTCTAACCCAATACTATCAACAGGCATTTTACTCATGTATAGTGCAGACATTCTCTGGACACTTCCACTTCCTTCCCCTACCATCTGTGATGTTAGGTTACTGATTCCCCAGCTGATTTGCTAACCATGGCCAAACACAGCTAAGCTTTCCCTTCTTCTTTGTTGAAATGGTTGTTAGTCATCGGTTCCCAAAGATATATACAAAAATGCTGGACTTCAGGCCCTCTATCAAATTCTTCTGGAATTCACTAATGCTTTAAAAAAATTTTAGGGTTTACTGGCAAATAGGCAATGAGTAAACACAATCTCTTCTTCTTTTTTTTTTTTTTCTTCCAGGACAAAAAAATTCAAGCTCTCCAGTCTCTGGGAAAAAAATTGATGTATACAAATATATTTCACTGAAAAAACACTTGCAAACTAATAGTTTCAATATTCTGGGTTGGACAGGTCTTGATTTTCAGGAACAGTATCCTGATTAGATTATGAAATTCTAGGAAATGAGAAAAACATATGGCACCACTGATTTTTAAATCGTTTATAAAAGATAATGCTTCAGCCACCGCCAGTCTACAAATTTCCTAGTGCATGTAAGCCTTGAAATGTTATTACAGGAAACACATCCATATGATTCCACTGTCTATGTGGAGAAGCTCACCTTAGTTGCAGTCTATGTCCCTTAGATAATAGAGATATCAGTGATTAACAATTGCCTCTGTGGAGTTCTTAAATCTAAATCTCTGACACTCAGCAATCTCAGAGTAATAACTGACTGTCTAGAGGTGCTGACTTCTGGCTGTGGGATTACATACCTTCCCAGACATGATTACAGCTATCAGTAACAAGGATGTGGCAGGAAGTTAAATGCATGGATAGAGTATCAGTTTGCAGGAGTGGTAGGAAAAGGTGGTGACATGGTGTTACACTCCTACTTGGGGATTGTAAAATAGAGGCTTGTTTAGGGTCCTAGTGCAGTTAGAGAGTCCAGGGCATGAAGGTTATTGTTTCCTTATGTGTGGAATCTGGGATCCTTGTGCTCTGAACTTCCCAGTACCAAGAGCCGTGAGCACCAGTGTTACATAGGAAGACGGTAGAATTTACTGTGGGTTTATTGTATATGGAAAAACTTAGAAACATGCATTAGAATTATTTAATCTAGCAAGTTTTGTTTTTATAGCTTTTCTGCTTGCTTCATGGTTTGGCAAGTGAAATTTTTGACATGCTGATATTTAATCCTTGCAGTTTTCTGTTTTGCTAACAAAGCAGAATAAGCCAAATCACTGTAAAAGCTGCTAGTTACTTTATAAATGCCATTCTAAGCCCAACTATTTCAACTGTTATTCATGAAATAAGAGGAATGTCTCAAAAACTGTGGTAATAGTAGTCCTATCTATTTTGTGTTCTGAATTCAGACTAATGCAGCAAAGATGTCATGGAGAGTTAGATCTGGAATACAACATGGAGAAAAGACTTCAAAGAGTGTTATTATATTCCTACATGTATATTCCCATAAACAATGTGCTGTGCAGCTACCTTGTATATTATGAGCACTTAGGAGATAAACTACTGATAAATAATGAAAATCCATCCTCAAGTACATGCAAAGTCTTGAGTGTAATTAGAAACAGGGATGACACTGGTCTGAGACAAGCTAAAATAAGGATGTGGAAAGGAAAAAGAAAATGAACACCAGATATTGTACTATAAATGTAATGCAGTAGCTAGCAGAAAAGACACAGTAATTCTGTTTAGTGTCTTTATGTGACAATGATTCCATCTGAAAATCAGTTAAATGGGAAAATGTAAAGTGACTATGGTAATGCGGAGATTGATTACATTGTTCAGAGCAAAAACAGGTGAGAGAACCTCACTGAATGATCTGCTGGCTTTTTCTCCTCCTTTTCCTCCAGGTGGAATGGATTTTGATTTTCATTTTGTATTCTATATTTTATTTTTATTTTTAAGTTTTGTTCAAGGGAAGCAGTAAGAAACCTTCTTTCATTCAGAAGCGCAGAAGCTGTGATCCTGCTGGGGAAAGGTTCCAAAGCTCAGCTCTTGCTCCCTTGGAGCACTGGCTGATTGATTGCTCAAAGTATCTGTATAATGGTGTTAGTCTTCTAGTAGTACAGCAGACTAAATCAATTAAAATTTACAGGAGTGTTATCTGTTGCACAAGGCTGTTTTCTGCTTAAAGGGAATTAACAGACCAGATCTGCTCCTCCATGTCTTTGAAGATACTGGGAGTAAAATAATAATAATTTAGAAAGAAAAGTCTCCTTAGTTTGATGCAGGAAAAATTATTCAACTGGATAATGGATCATTTTAGATTTCTTAAGAATTAGACTTACTGATCTTCTAAATAGTGATCAACGTCATTATATGAACCTTTTTATTGACCTATACTTCACCGCCTTGAAGAAGCCCAAGGAACAAGTAGAATCAGAGACATATTGTCAGAAATTCAGTCTTTTAATAATAGGGATTATTTGAGGCTTAAAATGGACTATAATATATGGAAATAAAATCCTGATGTATGGTTGCTTGGCAGATCCCTGAACTAAATCCACGTATCAGGAAGATTAAATTTGGAATCTGCCAATGAAATACGGAAACTATTCTCTACTGAAATTTACTATATATGCAGTTTCAAGCAGGATATCTGGAAGAAATATGTATATTGTTAAAGTAAATATATGTTCAATGTAATTTCTGAATATACCTTCCTAGAGTATTGGCATGGGGAAGGCTGTAAACACAAACGTGCTCCACTGAAACCAAGTCTGAGTGTATTGTTATTGTGCACAAACAGCAGCAGTATCACCTGTGTTGATTCAGAGCCTTATGTCTAAAAGCAGAATAAAATTAAGGCAATGTCTATGTTTATGTGCTGTAGAAAGGTTTTCCTTCATCCGTGGCATGATGTCAACATCACATATAACCCCCTTTTCATCCCCAAGGATCGAGGCAGTATGGCTGGTGTTAATGCTTGAGTCCAGGAAATCTGAAATGTTCCCACATTACATAGTCCTAATATAGCCAAAAGGTCTGCAAACTGTGTTGAGGAGATAACATAAATAAAACAGTTCTCTTCAGCTTGCTTATCTGATAAATTACAGGTCAAAATTCTCTAAGTGATTAAAAAATAAAGATCTACAAGGTTCAACTGCTGAGACAGCACATTATGCTATTTCTTAAAGACAAGCATATATATGTAGAAAGTCTACACTCTTAGCATATAAATGAGCATCTGAAATGCCTAGTTGGAATACCTTCTTAAGTGTGTGTCATTCAATAATCATAACTTTGTCACTGCTTTCTATCACTGCTTATTCTTGTTAGTTGTTTCTCCAGCAGTTTGAAGAGGAGGAGATGCCTTAGAGCGTTCTCCCATGCTTAATGCTTCCATTTCACAGAGTTTACTTCTCCGTTCTTTGGTATCAGAAGTGTGTGCTTTCCATCAGTAGTGTAGGGATGAGTTACAATCCCTCAGCTTTCCTCTATTCCCCTGAGAAGCTCGTCAGCAATCTGTCCAAAATGGTACCACCAGATGCCCTGGTCCCTGGAGCCATCCAGGGCTCCTCCTCAGTGAATGGCTGAGCAGGGAATCTGACAAGATGGCTCAGGCCTGGCTTCCCATGTGTCACTTCTACATTGTCTGGTGACTGGTGTCACAAGATGGTGTGTCTGTGTCTCTCTCTTCCCTGCACTGACCTCCAGCTGCTCCGCCACTGGGAACATCCCCTTAGTGGAAATTCGCCTGCACGATTTGAGACAGAGTGACTGGTATTTCCAAACCTCACAAGTGAAGTATCAATTCTTCATGCCTGATATGATTTTCACAAGGTAATTCCTCTCTGACTACCTTCCATCTGTTCCTTTCTTTGCCTCCAGCTTCTGCTAGCTACTTGGTTCCCATTCTGGGAAGCATCAAGTGATATGTTGCCATATTTGCACTTTTATATTCATCCCTGGTCTCAGTTTTTTACTTACTCCACTGCTCTCAGCTTGTAGGTGAGGAGCCAACAAAAAATATTTTTCTTTGCAGTTGCTGATCTCCTTTTTTTCAGATTAAAAATTAAAAATACCCCAAACCCACAAACCCAAGCCCATAACAGTTAGCTCAGCATGCAGACCACACCTGATCTAGATAATATTTGTGGTGATTATGGAACTCAATTTTCATACTAATGGATCCACCTCAAAACTTTTTGCAAACCTTCTATCAGCTAATTTAACACTTTACATAGTGCTATATTTCTAAAGAACAGAGTATCTTCCTAACTGTGGTAGTAGCACGGGGTGTAAACAATTAGTCCATTTTTTTTTCTTTCACTCTCTGTGTGAGAGAGTTTGGATTTAAAAGCTGCTGCCATTCTGTTTCGGCAGAATGGCAAAACAGGGTTTTTTAATAAAGCAACTTTGCAAATAAGTTATTTCTTGAACTTTCTAGGAGGGGACTTCTGTGAGTGCAGCATCCTTTTCCTGCTTAGATCACTGGTGGCATAATTCTAGTGTGTTTACCTGCATACCAGCAAGATAGTCAGTCGTGTTGTTCTTTAATGTTCCGAATGGATAAAGTGGTGTGTTTTATCTGAGAATACTGAAATACAGAATTTGAGACAGATTCTTTTTTTTTTTTTTTTTTTTTTTTTTTTTTGTTATATCATAATCTTTCAGACTTTTCAAAGATTACATATCCCATATGGGAAGCCATTCATGAGGGTTTTGCTTGCATTTCTGTGTTTGTTCACACTAAATGAGACTCTGTTCAAAGTGCCTGTTCATGGTACCTAGGAGAGAACTTGCTATACCGTAACTGCTAACACAAATCCAGAAATATTTTTCTTTTCCTGTAGTCTAAAAATCAGTGATTATTGAAAGATAAATGCCATTTGATTTATTAAGCTAATTTACAGGGCTCTTATTACTGAAAGCCACTACAGGTGCAATGCATAAAGCAATCCAGTCTTTTAGCCAGATCCAGTAGCACAGCTCATGACACAGAACATTTCTGTGCCATCTGGTAATGAAGTAAATCAGATAAACTGCTCATGAATCAATTATTTCAAACTGGAATTATTTAAAGCATGACATGACTCTAAAAGTAACATTTTAAAATGCCAGCAGAGGCCGGTTCGTTTATTTAATCACAAAATAAGAAAGAAATAAATTCAGAATAGATTGTATTCTCTAGGGTGGTTCTGCATAGAATTTATTTCAATGCTTAAATAAGGTCATTTTCAAATCCCTTTTATTTGATTTTCATATTTTGGCATCTTTCAGATCTTTAAGGTTTTTGAGTCTTTGAGAAAAACTGTAAGATGACTTGTGAATAGCTTAACTGCTTTTCTTGATCTTACTGTATTACGAAATTTAGAGAATCTATTAGCTCACTTTTAATAGGTTATTTATCTTATAGGTTATAAATGAATGAAAAATTATCACAAATAACTGTGTCACCAAGGCCTTATTTATAACTTTTTCAATTATCTTTCCACTTTGTTAGAGATGAAATAATGATTAAACAGTTGCACTTCTTCCAAGAAGTTTCATTTAAACAATTTATATTCCCCTACATCATCAATGGCTGTAAGTCTGTGGAGTTAAAACTTTTAACTCAAGGAATAATAGGAATTTACAGTTACCAAGAATATGGTTCAAAATGTTTAGGCTCTTCATTGCTCAAGCTGATTTTTCAGTGGTACAAAGGGTTCAAATACTTATTTCATCCTGCCAGAACTTGAACTGTCTCATTGACTTTGACTCAAATATTCAAGAAGCTAAGCATGTAGTAAGGTGTTTTGCTATAGTAGGGCATGTAGTCAGCCTGCTTAAAATCAAACTCTAAAAAACCCTACTGAGTGACTGTTTGCTTCTGGACTTGTTCCGTTTTCTGCCTGGAAGGATTGTGCCTTTCAGTCATGTAACTACTGTAAATGCCACAGTAGGCAATTTCTTCCTTTAAGTGAAGGACTCGCACTGTAAGTACAACTTTTGTGCTAAGTTCTGCATGAGTTAATAACTGCATTTGTAACTAAATTCTGTATGGCCCAGGTTTATATTAAGAATTAAAGCTCACAGCAAAATGAATTTTAATGGTAGCATTTTACCTCAGATGGCCATTTCACTGCATGGTTTCTGTCAAAATGAAATTGGGTCATATGTCTTTTTCATAAAAAGCTATTATGCACAAAAACTTTTAGTTTTAGGTGGCTATTTCTTTCCTCAGTGTAAATGGGTTCTTGGTGCTACACAGAAATGTGGCTGTCTTTTTATGACTGAGGACCGCATTATGCATCATTAAAGGCAATGGAAGCTTGGTTGTGCAATCCGGTTTACCATTCATTTGTATTGTTTTGGGAAATGGCAGGTGGGGATTTCTTTTTCTTTCTTTCTTTTCTTTCTTTCTTTTCTTTCTTTCTTTCTTTCTTTCTTTCTTTCTTTCTTTCTTTCTTTCTTTCTTTCTTTCTTTCTTTCT